>BRZM01000022.1:8214297-8624390 GCA_033238685.1 Lates japonicus | reverse complement strand
CAGACCCCTCCTCCGCCAACACACAAAAGGCACAATATAATAATGGCACACACAACAACACAGAAACATGTACACTGGGAGCCATTGTTATTTGTTGCCATGAGATAAGCTAGTATTTTATCTGAGCAGCAGCTGTCACATGGAAGCAAACCACACAAGGTGAGATGGTGTGGAAGCTGAGAAATTACATTCAGTATTTGTGTTTATTTATTTAATGGATCTACTATACAAACCTACCTTGTTTTGTACTTCTATGATTTATCTTATATCATGTTTGTTATTAGAAACAGTAGGGTAATAAGGGCTCACACGTTTCGATATTTTGTAACCAAGATCATGTAACAAGCAGCGTCAAAATGAAGTAAATTTATTAATGTTTGATATCATGTTTATTTTTCCATTTCACTACTGTTCAAAAAGCGTGTATCAGTTCAGGCTGTGTGAGTAGGTGTGCGTGAGTAACTGTATTTCGATAACACCAGAACCTTGTAATCATCCAGTGTAATAATGCAACTTTTCTCTTGCAAGTATCTCACTACTCAGAATAGAGCCCTGCAGAAACAGGCAGGTGATCCTGTAACAAGACTGCTGACTGTTTTTTCACACAACTTCGGTGTCTTAAAGGCTGCAATTTATAGTCCAGATCTGTTCTCTTCTGCTTTTGCATAACTACTTTGACTTGAGCACTTATGTCGTGCTTTAAACTAAAATAAACACACACACACACACACATACAGAACTATTTTTGACTGTATGACAGTACCACATACACAGTATGATATCAGATTGTTATAGCACTGAAATAAAAATAGTGTGTGTGACAACAAGTAAACTAATAGGTAGGCAACTTACTTAAGTCCAGCTACTGCAGCATTCATCAAATGCTTCCACACAGTTAGTTCACACAAAAAAAACACCTGTTACTATCTATAAAGCCATAATTGGTAACATCCTCACATCATCTCTCACTGTGTGGTATGGCAGCTTAGACAGTCGCACCAAAAGGAAACTGGAATAGAGTGTCACTAAAGCGTCCAACATAATTGACTGTGACCTATACACAGTCATCTCACTGTATACAAGCACCTTAACCGGCAGTTAGAAAACCAGGACCCTCTCCGATCCAGCCCACCACCTCTTCCAGCTTCTCCCCTGGAAGGCGCTACAGGTTCATCCATCCATTATCTGTACTGTTTATCTGTTAAGGGTCGTGGGAGGGCTGGAGCCTATCCCAGTTGACATTGGGCGAGAGGCGGGCTACACCACGAACAGATCACCAGTCCATCGCAGGGCCAACATATATAGACAAACAACCATTCACACCCACATTCACACCTACGGGCAATGTAGAGTCACCAGTTAATCTAACTTGCATGCGAGGAAGCCAAAGTACCCAGAGAGAACCCACGCAGGCAGGTAGAACATGCAAACTCCATACACAGCTCAAACTGGGGCTCACTTGTTGTGAGGCGACATTGCAGTCGGAACACTTACCACCCCTTGCTGGTCCTGCCTGCCACAAGACCACATATGACCTGTGAGCACTGTATGCACTGGACTGAAATCAGACTGGAACTCTCTGCATGGGTACATCTGTCTGTCTGTCTGTCTGTCTGTCTGTCTGTACGTCCATCCCTCCCCTCCATCCATCCATCCATCCATGACTGACACATTGTTGTGTCATGGAGGAACTGTAATTAAAAAGCTCAATTTCAGCTGCTGGAACTGGAAACTAACTGACTCTAGTTAAAGAGTTTGCACTGTTGCAGCTTAGACTGATAAAAAAAAGCCTCTGGGTCTCATGTTCTGATCGTGTCCACTGTCATGAGATCAAATCTCCTTTCATACCATAACCCAGGCAGACATGAAAGAGATGTATACTCTGTATAATGAAGAACTAAGCTTTTAATGAGTAGTGGTTGGGCTGAGTATTACAGCCCAAGGAACAGAGCCATGCAATAGAGTCCCGCTGTGTCTCCTGAAAGCCCATCATTACCCATTAATCACAGTGTTAAAAGAGCTCACCACCGTAATGCCCAAATTTGTAGTTCTCAAGCAGCCTGGTGGATGTGGTGTCGTGTGCCACTGCTCTGTATGCCACCTCTTTGTTACTCTCGGCCATTGTACATCACTGCTTTCATCTGGCAAGAAGTGGGGTTGAATGAATTAGGGCGTTCTGCTAGAGGGGGCTGTATACAGCTTGATGGTCACCCCGACCCCTTGATAAAATCACAGTTTCATACTTGTGCAGTCATATGGCAGAAAATATGCAAAGAGAGAAAAATTAAGATGACATCACATACCAAGATCAAGTGGCATAGTGGAAACCACAAAAGCTGGGGGGAGTTATCTGAACACAGAAAGCACAAGCTAATTCAATCAACACCTTGGTACTGCTAAAACCAGGGTCTTCTCACTGTGAGCATCACAGCTCTTTCATCCACTGAAGAATTTTGGGGAAACTCAGTCTCTAGTGGGCTTTTCAAAAATTTGGTCTGAATTTAAGGCAAAAAGAGAGGAGAGAAAATTCAAATTAGTATGGAACTGGCCTACTCTGTATCACGGTTTAGGTTTGACTTACTGCACCGATTGACAGTTTTGTCCTCTGAAGAACCAAGAAATGGGTTTGGCAGTTCGCAGCCCGGCTTTGAATGCTTTCCCTCTGAAGTGGTTAAAACTGCAGGGTGGAGGTGAAGCTTCAGTAAACAGTGTGTGTTGTTCCATTCAGCTGCACCGGAGAGTTTTAGGTCTGGTCTGGCTTTAATAGGTCGAGAGGAGGGGGTGGAAACTGTGAGAGGGTTATGAGCCTGCACTATCAGAGACTTATAAAGCCTGGGGCAGCTCCAGAGGGACACCTTAATGGCAGTCAGGGGAATCAATGTTTTAACTTTATTTTGTCAACCATAGTTGAAGTCTCATTGACTGTCACTTTTTCAGGAGCATGATTAATGTGTTCCTCAGAGGTACTCACATTATTCCAAAAAAAAAAGAAAGAAAAAGAAAATCTGCACCACAGGTGAGGAAATGGTGAGATGGAGTATTTTCCCTTTCACTCTAACCTGCTGTGAGAACACAATAAGTTATGGATTAAATGGGCATCACCAGTGTAGACTGTTGCATTGTTCTCAAACACTGTGGCCAAGAGGCAATTATTGGGTCACACAGAAAATCTCTTACCTCTGGACATGATGGGCATGAATTGTCCCTGCAAGTTTGGTGGTTTGATTCCTTTGACAAATATAGCAGCACTTATCCCAAGCATGACCCAGTTTTGCTCCAAACTTTCGTCAGGCAGAGGTAAACACGCTTGCTAGAGTGAAAGAAGTAGCATCTCTCCTGCAGAAGGCAGCGTGTGATTGGAATGACAACTTACTGCTGTATCACTGAGATCAGATCTCTCAAGTTGCAGACAAAAGCTCTCTGAGTAAGACATTTACTCAAAGGACTTCAACAAATAGCTGAGAGAACAATAATGTTCTTCTGATATTGGTGACTTCAAGTGATTAAGGCACACATTACCCTAAACCTGCATAATTATGAGTTTTCAAATGTGAAAGTTTTAAAAGGACAATGCCAATGTTTTAGCTCCCTAATTTATACATGTAGAGGTACTCTGTTTTTATTTTTGTTAACAAATCCTATCATGTTGTAATAGAGACCCTTACCATACAATGTCTTACCATACAATGATGTAACAGACGAAAACGACTGCAGACTTGATGAACTGTGATGGATTATACAGTTCTTGCAACTTTAAACAGTCTACTAATTGATGACTGCCTATAAAATGTTTTAATTAACTGTCATGTAAATATATATGATTTCATATGGTTTTTAGCAAATGCAAAACCACTGTTATGATCCCTTAAAGCAAGACAATGAGGGTCAATTACTCAATTTTGCTATGAAGTTGTCATTTCTTTTTTGGTGTTAAGCTTGGGATCACCTATGAATTCTCAAAAATCAGACCAAAACATCCAAATGATGTATGAATCTGTTATATTCAGCTGCAGGGATAAAGAGAGGACTGTAACGGAAGCAAATAGGGAGTTCTTCCACATTTCACAAGCAAAAGTTGCCCTGAATCTGAACATTGCAAGTACATTGTATTCTTTTCTATTTCTTGTTGCTCCTGTAGCCAGAAATTGTTCGCTGTGCTTCTTCTGTGATAGATTTCTCCCTGTATGAGTGTAAACCTCAGTGTAAAGCAGTGGTCCTCAAAAAAAAAAAAAAAAACACGTAGTCATCACAGAACTGGCACCAAAACATGATATTTACCAGTGATGTGTAAGACTGACATAACATTTTCTACTTTGTGCTGAAAATATTTGACATAATGGCACAAAAAAAAATAGAATTAAAAAAAAAAACATTCTCATCATTAATTGGCATTTAGTATGGCAGAGTCTGGGACTTGTACTAACATTTTTTTTCTTTTTTGTTGCATCTCAGCTCACTGTGTCATTTTATTATAGAGGTAAAACATAAAAAATATAGTTGCACAAGAAACATTTTAGTTATGTTTTTCTTACTGTGCAAAATCATAGAGAGAGACAGTCACTTTATTGTTCCATCCCTGAACTGTTGTTTTGATCACTGGTTTCTGGTTTGTACATATATATGTTTACTCGCCTCCTCTGAAGGTTTTGTCTGTTTTCAGGCAGTGAATAAGTTGAAAGCTTTTGATTTACTCTTGGAGCAACATGATGAAATATTTGTTTTTTTCAGCACACTGTAAATTCTTTCATAAACAGCTGTGTACAATCTGTACAAAAAAGACTAGTCTCAATAATGGCCAAGAGAAAAGAGATGTACCTTAACTGGGCAGATTAAATTTTGCACAGTCAGACACAGCCAGGCTAGCTGTTTCCCCCCATTTCCTGTCTTGTACTAAGATAAGCTAACCACCTGCTGGCTGTTGCTCATATGTACTTCACAAGCATGAAAATGCTATCAAAACTCTCATCTCATCATCTCATCATCACTAAGACAGCAAATAAGTACATTTCCTAAAATGTCAAACAATTTCTTTAACGTTTAAAAGATTTAAATCGGTGTGTAACCACCTGAGGAGTTGGTATAAAAAAATGTACTGACTAAAAATAACTACAGACTTAAAAACATAGCACAGCTAAAGTCATATAACTACAATGTGACCTTTAAGACCCACATGTTACATCAAGTGGAGAAGGTTTGAATACCTAAGACTCCACTCCATTTAGTAGAATACATAGAAATAGTCTGAAGTCCGAAAGTGTTTGACATCATCTTGACATCCTTTTATAGGAATACTCAGCGAAAAAAAAAAAAAATATATGTTTTGATACCCACTGGGGTTGAAAGGTAGCTTTGAAAAAAGTGTGCCTTGCTCCTTCATGAAGGACAGCAGCTGTACTTGGATTCAGATTCAGCCAGCATAACCTACTACTCCTCTGTCCATTTGTGTGCTTGTCCTAAACCTAGATATTAGATTACAGCTTCCACACATCACAGTTGTATCAGTCGCTCACAAGAAAAAAAACAAAAACATAGTTCACACTCTTTATACTTTTCACTATACCTCATAGAGGTTGATGTCCAAAACACAGGTTTTTGGTGGAGTCAGAGTCTTACAGGAAGAGAGCTCTGACTTTGAGCATGTGTATTTATTTTTTCTGCTGCTTAACGTCATGTTGAAGTTTTAGGATTATGCTAGCACTTAGGTACATAGACTTCTGTATTGTTAGCAACACCAGGCTCTGATGGGCTATGATGGGCTCTTCCACATTAACAGATAGACATCTGATATTGGCTGTTCAGTAACACCTAATCTGGAAACAAAAGAAACAAAACTAAGACAGTTTATTCACACTGATTTTTGCATTAAAGTTGCAGTTTGAAAGACTATGAGGACTAAAAAGCTTTGAAATGTTAAATACTCATAAAACCAGAGCACAATGTAT
This sequence comes from Lates japonicus, assembly GCA_033238685.1. Taxonomy (NCBI): domain Eukaryota; kingdom Metazoa; phylum Chordata; class Actinopteri; family Centropomidae; genus Lates; species Lates japonicus. The sequence continues at coordinate 8,618,448 of BRZM01000022.1, read as the reverse complement.
TAATAAACCATTAACTGCATAACACTGCTTTGATCCATTACATTGCCTCCTAAATTTGCCCACTTAATCAGCTGCTAATAATGACATCTGCAATGTGAAGACTCATCCTCACACATTATAGCTGATACCAGTTTTGCCTAGGATATACAGTATTCAGTGTGTGGTATGTGTCATCTCTGGCATCATGGCCCATTGAGTCACCTCATTATACTTGTCTCATATTATAGAAGGGTTTTTCTAAGCTAAGGAATACCACAATAACACAATAACATGCAATTTACATAAATGGAGTTCTGATTATTAGCCATTGAGAGCAGTGCTATTAAAGCCGATTGAGCCTTGATGGTGTTCTCCTGGTCAGTGCCTTACAGTAAATACAGAGTGCAGACATTTAATTTCCATAAACCCAAATTAGCTACTTAGAGGCAGCAGGGTGCTGTATGCTAAAATAACGCTTCTCAAATCATGTGGGCTGCACTGAGGACCATATGGGCTCCCCAACCCGCCAAATTAGAGAGTTCACACCCTGCAGAGGCTGTTGAGGTGGGAAAGAAGTAAGACACATACAGAAAGTAGAATGCTTAAGACTCTAGCTTAATGTGCAAATTCACACTGTCAATAATCACAGTGAGGCACACATCTAATTTTAATGTGTTCCTTTGATGTGATCTTTTGTTCAATTGACAGGGTCAGGTTACAAAAAACAATAAGAATACAGCATTCAGAATATAGAAGTAAAGTGTCTTTTGACACACAAAGCATCTACAATACAAGTGTATTTGTTTTGGGGGGTTTTTGTACTGTATGTTGTGGATGAGGAATCCAAATTATTTTAAATCAAAACTGTTCCCTCAGCATAATCCATTAACATATTTACCCCCTCTCTTCTGAGTGAGGCTCTGCCTGGCCAACTGCTCTAATTCAAGAATGAAATCAAAATGATATCTTGATAGGACACTTGATAGACCTAATGATTTTTTTTTTTTAAAAGACTCAAAGAATCAAAAAGAATGTGTGACAAAAAAGTGTGACAAATATTTTCTACATAGTTTGTTTCATGTCTCTTTTTTTAATGGTCCAAAAAAGGTATTGCAGAATACTAGCTAGCATTGGTCTTGTTTCAGTTATAACATTTTATGATGTCTGGTAATTTTTACATTTCCTACATTTAAATCACATAAACGAGGCTTTTTGTTTTTTGTTTTTTAAAAAAGCCAGACGTGAATGTGATTGATTTCTAATTTTCAAGTTTTGTTTGCCACCTCCACTGATAACATACCCTAGCCAGCAATGCTACAGCAATATAGCCAACAAATACCTCTAGCTGGCTTTGTCAATCATGAGACCCCGGACTGGATCTTGCAAGTATCAGCATTCATTGTGGTTGGTGCCTTGGGTGAAGCAAGCACCCACAGCAACTATGTCAAGAAGCAGTGAAAGAACAGCATGAAAGAACAGCAATGCTAAATGCACAATGCACAAAAATTGGTGAACATCACTGTTCAACCTCTACTTCCTCATTGCCAGTGGTGGCTTCAACAACACTTCAGCCAAAGGCTTAATGCTATTTTAAGGTAAAAAGCTCCCCAGGAGGTGTGGCAAGTGTTAAAACTGGATTTTGACCAGCTCAGGGAAGAGGGCAGGACTAACAACATACTGAACTGCCAGAAGGCAAAACATTTGTGCTGTATCTTCAAGCTTCAAAGGAGAACAATATTTTGTATACATCACCTAATTTCTTTAAGGTTTTCATTATATTAGTTCTAAGAGTAACGGTTGCAAAATAATAAAGTAGATAAATTGGCATGACTACCCTAGAATAGGAGTATGACTCTCCTGAAACATCAAAGCTAGTAACAATATAAACACTCAACAGGAGTCCAAGTTCATTTAACCAACTCTGGCCCTCTCATAGCAAGGCCACACTGCAGCAGCCACATATCAAAAAAATTACAGTGAAAATGCAGCCATGAAGCACATCTAAGCAACATGTGCTTAGAAAAAGCACAGTCAATGAGAAAAAGGAGCAGTCAATGAGAGGTCTCCATGTGCCTAAAACAATATGATTAAGAATAATATAATCTATTTGCATATTTACTTATTTCTGGCTAGCTGCAGTGTCTTAAATGTTTTTTTTTTATGGAGCTGTACATTTCAAACAAAGATTCAGTCCTGGTGGAACAAAGATATTTGTTTCTCTACCACAAGAAAGGATCAGAGTGAAGATACATGACTACAAACAGACAGTAGCTGGGCAATGAAAGACAGTGGCCTCAGGAACAGAGTCAAGAATCGGCATGCTTTCTAAAAAATAAAACAACCAAGGATATGTTTTGTGTACTGTACCTGAAGCTGTCATCATTTCATGAAAAGTAGTGAAAATGGGTAGATAAGACAGTCCTCACTAGAGAATTAGACCCCTTGCAGTTGGTCAAATAATGGCTATTCACATTGCACAACAAGTGGAAGTGGCGTGCTTTAGTTAATACTGCTGGCTTGGGATGAAAATAAGCTGGATGAGTGAGTAAATAAAGTGTGCAACTTCGAAAGCACGGAGAAAGAAACTTGGTAGTATGAATAATGACTGTCTTCTGAGGAAAAACACCAGCATTCATCATATGTTCAAACAGCTTAAATAAGTCCTATTTCTGCTATGTCCAGTAGTAAAGCATTCAGTAGTGTTATACTGCAGTTTCTAACTTTGACACTGGAGATGGGTGCCTCTCTTCTTCTTTGGTCCTAATCCTATCAATGGGCACTCCAGGTTGCAAAGATGCTCACTGGAATCTTGTAGGAAATCACCGACAAACAACATATTTAATCATTTCTGTGTGAGGACTGAATAAGGAAAGAAACCCTAAAAAATCAGTCAAATCTGATACACACCTGCACACAAAATAAATCTATTCTGAGGTAATCTGACCTCTTGTTTACTCTGCCTGAGCCATGTCACTCTATCATCTAACATCAAGGCCTGTCATTTAGAGAAAGGACTGCATTAAATCCTGTCCATAGTTATATCCATATATCTGTTTTCCACCACTTATTCACAGTGGCAATATCCATCTATCTGTCCATCCATTTTATCCAGATCCAGGCTGCTGTGGCCACAGGCAAAGCAAGGTAGTACCAGAGGTCCTTCTCCCTAGCCACATCTTTCATCTTGTCCTGTGGGATCCCAAGGCGTTCCCCTCGGCCAGATGGGATATATAATCCCTCCAGCATATTCTAGACCTAAAGTCTCATCCCCGTTGGAAGAATACCCCTACAGGGAGGCGTCCACAACACTGATCTGATGCCCAAACCGCCCCAACTGGCTCTTGTCAATATGAAGTTCAAACCAAGATGCTCAAGCTTCTCATTCTGTGTCAGGCTACCTACAAAGAAAACAAATTTCAGACCCTTGTACCTGTTAACTCATTCTATCAGTCACCATCTGCAGCTCACAACCACATGTGAGGATTGAAATGTAAAGTGACTGATAAATAGAAAGCTTCACCTTCAGGTTCCAACCCCCTTATCTATATTTCCCACAGAATTACATAAAAGTACATCACCTACTGTACAATACATGGCCACCTTGACATCCTTTTTAAAACCACATTTTTCAGATGTTCTGAGGATTGCCACACATTCATTGTCGACACATCTTTTTTTTCTCCTAGCCTAGCTTCTGGCAGTGTGAGCGGTCTTGACTACTAATGTGCACATAAATGACACTGACAGAATTTCCTGAATCCTTGTGTCTCAGATCAAATTCTCTCCTTAAAGAAGTTCAGCTGCGAAGCAATGGATACGCTGTGAGCTCCACTTCTATTTGATATACATCATCTGGAAACTTGATACCTCTTACTTAAAATCACCTTTACCCAAACCTTTCAGCAACAAAAACAAATTATAGCTTCACAGTGAGTGACAATGAACACACAGATAATACAGCAATTACAGGCCAAGCAGTAAGTGCTTCTTTCCGATAGAATGACATGCTTTTATATTACTCTGACAATAGGGCGCTTGCATAACCAGCCAGCAGTAGAAACCTCTGTTAGAGCAGAAGATTAATGGATGATTCAGGTAGATAGTCCCAGGGGCCAGAGAGCTACTCTGAAACTAAATGACCTCAGATGGCACAATGAAGCCAGACCGCTTTTTCATATAAGCAAGCCATGCTGAGATAAATTGCCTTTTCCTCTCTTCATCTTATTATAAGTTCTTTTGGAATTAGTGCAAGTTCTGGATTTTGGAAGAAAAAAAAACATCCAAGGGAAAGAAAAAAATAGAAAGCTATGATTACAACTTTGCAGAAAGCTATTATTACTTCAGCAGATTCAATATAAGCTCTATCTTTGCAATGGAGGATAGACTTCCACTAATCTGTTTTCTTAAATGGATTTTCTTTGCTGACGTGTGATTTTGCAAGTGCCATAACGAACGCAGCACTCATAGTTAAACAGCTGTAGTGTGATAACAGATGAATGGTAGTGAATCTCAAACAACTGGCAGGAAGAAATTGGAATGACACATCACAAATGCAGCAATTGTGTCATCAGCTGAGAATGTCAGGGGTTGTCTTGAAAACACGTCATTAAGTCATCCTTCCTCCAGCTCACACTTAGTTCTATACATGGTAGCAGCCTAGCTACACTGTAAGATGAAGCCAGGACAGGGAGTTCTCATAAGCTACAGAACAAATGAGCAGAGCATCACATTGACTCATTCCGCATGTCCTCAAGCAGGAAAAGAATGCTCACAAAACCTCATTTAATGTCATGAGGAAAATAACGCCACCCGTCCGTCAGTTTGTAATGCTTTTAGCTGAGGGAGGCTTGATTATTTTTAAAGGCAATTATTGTTTGGTTGCAATGCTAATTATAAAAGAAAGTGTTCACTGCTGGTCCGACTGCACTTGCTATTATTACAGTAATTGCCTTGATTTTATTTCTGACTAAATGAAGACAGGCTTAGCGTTTCACTGCCCAAAACCTGTTTCTAATAATTCTGTTGTTCATTTTGTTTTCCTTGTTTAATAAAACTGAAAATAATGAGCTCCTTCAGTAGCCTTGCTCATGCAGCGTAGCAAATGTCAGTATGTCACACAATCAATGTTTTGCTTGCTGAACGAGGACTCCCAGTACTTTACCAGCACCCCCTAGCTGTATGAGCAGTATTTCACTAAACTGTATTAAATATCTTTCCCCTTCAGCTGCCTTACTACATGTTCAATTATACATCTTCAACCAGCTCATTTTAGAGATTAGATTTGTTCACAGATAACCAATTACAAACAGTGATGCACCATGTTTGTGAATGAAAATATTATTTTAGTGTGAGCAATCATCTTGTTTAGTACAGAATTACACTACCAGTCCAGCTACAGTACAAAGTCGAGATTTTCCAACCTCTGACTTGAAAAAGAACAGTGAAACAGAAAAACTGTTTTCAGACAATTGTGAGACAGGAGATGGTCGCACAAGTTGTTGTTTTTATAAACTCTGTGAACTTATTGTGCCTTTAGCGACCTAATAGGAGCTTTTTCCCCTCAATAATGGAAATATTCAACTGTGGGAACAAATTTCCAGAGGGAAGTACAGAGCACAGTTCAGAATAAATAGAGAGCAGCAGAAGAAGAGTTATTGCGACTGACTAATGTTAACATTTACAAGGCTTGTACATTATTTCATTGCAGAGCTGACTGATCGCCTTGAATTGAACCTTTTATCATATTCTGTATTTCAAAAATGTGAAATTCTAAACCATTCCATTGTTGAAGTCTGTCATACAGACATCAATAAGAGGGCTACAGGGTCACAGTGGCTAATGCTAACTTTTACATTTTCCAAACCAAGTCAAAATTTTCTCATAAACTTTCAAGCCATCTTCTTCATGCAATGCATGGACTTTACTTCTAAATATTAAATTAGTGATTACCTTAGCTGGTGATATGCATTTCTCAAAATCGTTTAAATACTGTGTGCTGTAACCGGGTGATACAGTGCAGCTTTGTGTGTGTATTAGTTAATATAATCAGAAAATAGTGTAAAATTGTATTATATAGCCGTTAGGAACTGCTACAACAGTGATTTTCTATGTGAAGAGTGGATGCTTATAGTATAGTACAACGTTTACCCTAGGGATTGTACTCTTTGCTTATTAATGTATACAGCCACTGGGCCATAATCACCCAAGTTAATTGGGGAGAGATCATTGCAATAAGAATGTTATTTCACTAATGTAGTTGCTCTGTCATTGAATTACCACTGAGGACCATGCATTATATTGAAAACAAAATGTATAGAGCTAGCCATTACTAAAAAAATTATGTTAGATTTGTACTTTTAATGTCTCTTTTGCCTAAATAAACATTAAGTCCTCATAACTACAGTAAATAACACACATGATTACAAAAACAGCTACAATAATATGAGCTTTTCATGATCTGCCAAATTAAAAAGCACTTAATAAACATTAGGGAAAGATGGTGGTCATGGTTACAAGAAACCAGTGTTGGCTGCTGGTAGAAGATGGGACTTGAACAGAGGCCTTAAGTAATGCATCACACTACTTACATCTTTGCCTCTAAGTGGGGACAGTTATTATTCATAAGTCCACAGAAATTCGCTATTCTGGTCTGAATGTTTTAAGTGTTCAACAAAAGGCCAATGCTGTTGCCTTCCTGGTGAGGACATTCTCTAATATAAACATTCAAGTTTCTGTTCTTTGGAACAGTTTGCTGCTAAGTACTAAAACTAAGTACATTTATTCAATTAATGTCCTTGGTGATGGCCACATATCCTCTCTCCCTTCCCCTGTAGTTGTCCATAAAATGAGTGATTTGGAAAGTCCTGTCTTGCAGGGCTGGACTGGGACAAAAAGTCAGACTGAGAGTCATACACTCACCCAGGCCACACCTACTCATATGCTGCATGCATATGCTCACACGCGCAAGTGCAGATACACACACACACACATACATATGGGCTAAGTAATCACCAAAGCTCATTATTCTATATAGACTGACATTCACACAAAACTATAATCCACCAGTGCTTTTCTCTTCCCTACCCTCATCAAAATGTGCCCCTCAATACAACAGCCACAACAGGACTAATGATATGGTATTATGTTGAGCTAAACAACATGATTGTATTATTTTGTCAGCAAATCATTTAGATGACACCTTACCATAGTAAATATAATATGCCAACACTAATATTTAATGCAACAGTAAAAACAAGAAGTGGTCAACAGCAGCTTCACCTTATGTGATTCAAGTAACATTAGACAATGAAAAAGTCAACTCAACTTAGACAGATAAGAGACTGCCCAACCTTATGAGGGGTTCCTAAACTTTTTCAGGCAGCAACCCACCTGTGGAGGTATGTTTGGCCCAGCAGGACCCACCAAATATTTCATACAGTAAAATAAGCAATGCATTCTCATTACCATGTAAAAACAAATGTGAAATACTTGTATATTGGTTAGTGATCATCACTGTAGCATTCCCTTTTTCAGTCTTCAAACATACGGTGTAATGATCAAATGAGACATCATATACAGCACAACCAGATAAGCACACTGACAAACTGACGGCAAGTAGTGCCAGGGTCATTATTACAGTTACATACAAAGGGCCATGGAGAATCTCTACTAGTAATCATCATGTTATGTTAAGTTAAAGGTTTGCACCTTGTAACACACTAGCCGTCTCGCCTATATCACTCATTAATCTTGTCTCTCAAGAACTGGAGGTCGGTCCCCGGCCCCCACCCCGACCCCATGCTGAGAAGAACCAGCGAACTCACTTTTTCGAGGAGTCCATCTAAACGCGACTTCAGCCTCTGCCTCACTGCGTCTCTGCTGCTCCGCCTCCATGTGCTCTGCTCGTCTTGGTTATTCTAAAAAAAAAAAAAAAAAAAAAAAAAAAAAAAAAAACTTGACTACTGATATTTTGACCAATCGCCATTATTAGTGACAACTGTCAAGCACATGTCGTTTTGTCTGTGGGCGGGTGCCAGTGCCAAGCAAGCCTATCAGCCGCACCAATGTGGTGCAAAGTGAATTTTTTTATTTTTTTGACAGGCAGGCCAGGCATGCCACTCAGGGCCCAGGCCACCGGGAATTGTCCCGCCCCTCCCGTCTGGGCCTACTGTCTTTCCCTCTAGTTTTAGTTGACTCGAACATCTAGATTCAAGCAAATATCAAACTACATAAACTCAAATTAAATGCGTATTTCTCACTTAGAAGTATTTTTTGCTCTATCAACCACTAAATAGGTGCAGGAACGAGGTAATAAGTTAGCGTATTAGCACTTCCGATTCTCTCATCTCAAAGTCAATGGATTTTTATGAATGGGCTTTTTGGTTAAATGCCTGAAATAAGGTCTGTGGTTAAAACAAGCTCAAGACACATTCACGTTTTATTCTAACACATAAAATACATTAGAAAATACACTACTTGTGATTTCTTAAACTACAGAGGTTGTGGACGTCATAATGCTGCACACGGAAACCAGTCTACTCACCAGTCCACCTTTACAGCCTCATTGTGTTTATATTCATACTCTTACAAACTATAACTTTATAAGAACTTTATAAGAAGAAAGGCTTTTATAGAGGAGGTAAGCAGCTAAATCAAATTACAAGTTAGAAGCTTGGTGATGGTGACATTTGACATCATGTGATCGTGGTGTAGTTTGTTTATCGTTACTTCTGGTGATTGTAATTAGGCTTCAAAAAACATCAAAGTGGCGTTCATCTGTTAAGATTATCTTGCTGAACAAAACATTTAAGTATCATACACTTTTGTTGATCGCGGAACTTATTTTCTGTAATAATCCAAAAACCAATGGAAAAACCCATTGGTCATCCCTGCACCACTCCATATTGCTTTGTGATTTCTATGCTTGGATAAATACTGCACAGCTTCTAAGAAAGATTTAGAGCAGATATCTGCTGGTTGATGTCAAGTTTGAAATTTTTAATGTAACTACATAGGAGAGGCTTTAAATTTAATCTACTGTATCAGTTCAAGCCTGGCGTTGCCAGGTCAGCCTATACCAAAATCTGAAGAGCAGCTTTAACAGCAACTTAACCACAGAAGTCATGTGCAGTGGTGGGGCAGTACAAAAAATTCATGAATAGGTTTCACAATGTGTTCAACCACTTTTTATTTTATTTCTGTAAAAACACAATGTACTGACACAAGAAAGTATTATTTTTCAGTAAACAACACCTTTTAAGTCAGCAGATGACTCATCCAACTCCTTATATTTGTACCTTTTGATTTAGTGAACAACAGACTGTGCAGACTAGTGCTTTTCCACTTGTCATAATGTTCTTCTCAGTACTCAGCATTACTCAGAACCACTACATACTGTGGCTTGGTGTCTCTGATTCTGCTGTTTTAATTTACACATCTGAGATCAACATATTTTCTCAGCCTCTGCAGAACAAACAGAGCACTAGCAGTGGTGTTTTGTTCTTTGACTCGAATGTGGTTTTTCATTAGACAGACAAGTTGTGCCTCTGTTGGCCTACTGCTGATTGGAATGTAACAAAAAAACCTTGTGAACTCTTCTCTGCATGGCTGAGCTGAACATTATCTAATATCACACTGCCAACTGCATAATATTCTCCCATGTTCAAAGTCAGAAATTAACAACCACTAGGTCCCTACAGCTGTTAAGAGGGTGATGCGATGCTGTCATGAGCAATAGGGGCTGTCTGAGTTGATGATTTTTGACATGGTCTCATCAGCTCCCTGCTGTAAGAAGGTTGATGCCTGTACCTGTACATTCATCTTGAAAGTGTCCTGCATTGACCAGCTATGTTTAATATTTGTGAAGTCCTACATACATAATGTCTGATCCAAAATGTGATTTTTAGCCATGCCAGAGGTGTATTTCTGTCTGACACACTGATTGAAATTTTTTGACAATTAACGAATGGATTTTCGTGAAATTTCCTATGGACATTCATCGACCCCAAAGGTAGACTCCAGATGACTTTGCTGGTCTTCTGACTTTTCATCAACTACTACAAACAGGTCAAATTTTCCCCTTGTTAACCACTTCAGTTAACTTAAACCAATACATATGCAATGGATTACTATGTAGAGAATGTATAGCAATGATGTTTGGTATCAAGGGTCTGATCTTGTCACTCCCTACAAGGAAGCACCACATTCAGCGCAGCAGGGGAGTAGGGAGTGACAATAAATAAATCCCCCCACCCCTACCCCCCTGGAGGGCATAGACTTAGAGCCTACAGGTGGATGCTTAGGTGAAGGCAGGGTTTTTGAAATGCTGTATGAACATCAGCAACAGCTCTGATGGGTTAAATGTTACAGTAAGAAGAGTATGCCCACATACTATGCTAACATTCTTATAATGACATGCAAACTGTAAGAATTTTATACTAACACCAGCATGTTAGCTAGCTAGCCAAAGCCAGCTAGTAAGCTAACATTATATACATAACTACTGCATGATAGGTTTCATGCTTAACATTAGTATCTTAACATCCTGCATACTGACTCAAAGAGTCAGATAAAATATTTCACAATTATGAGTGAAGGTAAAAACAGGAGACAGTTGTTTGACATAGTCTTCTCATAATTAAAAAAGGAGTATATTTTGACATTTTTGAACAACAATCTATCATGCACAACAAAATTACTGCTGACTTCTTTGATCGTTGACAAAATGCAATCCAAATGTTTTGTTTTACTGCTCAGTTATTCTGTAAATGAACAAAGGAAGCACCTCCCAAAGATCACCTAAAGGGGACACAACCATGTTATTTTCTTTGCTGTCTTCCCCTGCAAAGATCTACGATGATTAAAATCTATAAAAACACACTGGAAGTAATAAACCAAACCGAAACCTCTTAAAATACTGAATTGCTCGATATGTCCTCCTCTCTGTGCTGTATATTTGCTTTACTGCACACATAAGGTGATCTCTGCTGCTCTGTCTGCCATACCAGGAAAATGGAGGATGGCCTACATTTTATAGCTAATCCTAATGACATTCTCATGGCTGCCAGTCATGCACCTCTCTCTCTCTCTCCTCTGTCTTTCTCTTCCTCTCTCTCTCTTACTGAAAGTGCCCCTCAGCCCATATATTGAGAGTAACACATCAATGGGAATACAGTTACTAACCCAAGGTCTCTGCAGTACATTCCCTCAAGCCTTGAAAATCCTTGAAAGTTTGTGGGTCTGAATAAAATAAAAGTGGGCTGTTTTGCTTTGTTTTGTTCTTGATTTTTTATTTAACATCTGGCATACTGTCCAGCCTGAAATATCTCAATAAGTACTGGATGGATTTCCAAGAAATTCTGAACAGACACTGATGGCCACCAAAGGACTGCCTTGTTCGTCTCCTCACAACCACTCTTTCTTAGCCTTTTCATTGGCTACCCTGAGTGCATTGTTCAATTGTTGGAATTTTAATGGTAGATTTAAGGTCAAAAGTCACAGTTACTTCCTCTATCAACTGATCAACAGGGTCAGGACAGATATGACAGCTATATGATAGAAACAATGGGCTAATCCAGACAGATCAGCCAAAGTGAAGACATTTTACAGCCACCTTTCAAGTCCACAGGGGTTGAGTGATTCATGCTCAATTGATTTTGAGATCACATTAAGAACACGTATAGACACAATATGATGCTCCATTCCTGTACTGGTACTTAATACAAAATAAAAAGCTGCTTCGGATGGATAAAAGAAATTAAATCAAAAACAGATCTGTTCTCATGCATCAGTAACTACTTGCAGACCTCGGAGATCTTTGGTTTGTAGTGGATTTTGTGCTGAAATGCAGCTGATAAAGCACATTCATTATTTGAAACCTCATGAGTGTGTTAAAAAAAAAACTCAACCCTGAGCTTCATAAAACACTTTCAAAATCCTGAGAGTGATATTAATTATGTATTGTGACATTCACTAATTTTGATTCAAACTTTTTAGATATACAACAGTATCTCATTCTATTAGATGAATGCAGTGGGTAATAAGATGTAATAAGATAAGACAACACTAAGGAAACCAAAAAAGTTTTCTAATCAACAGTTCTGCCACTCTTTCTTCTTTCAATTTGTACACCAGGTTAAAAGACACAGTGCTCTTCCCCTCTCAGGCAGACAATCCATCCTGCAGTTTCTCACCCCGAGAATCTCAATCTTACTGAGCTCTATCGGTTACAGCTTGTACTATTGCAGAGGGCTGGGCTAAGAAAGGGGCTTGGAGCTCCATTTACATGATACATTTAGTTTTATTTCTCTGGTCCATATATATGAAGTCATTCTTGCCTTTTTTTTTCTCATGTAACTAAACAGAACCGGGCTGTTCAGTCTGACAAACTCTCTGCCTCCAACAGGTTTTCTGAAAAGTGACACCCCCCCAGACAGAGAGCTTTTACTGCAGACGTTCTGTGGTTTCTGATTCACGGTTACTATTTGCAGGCTTCATTCTCTCTCCAATTTCACACAGCTGTGGCAGAAATGGACTTTCTCATGTTAGTGTATGCCCAACTTGACATTTTATTGTTTCATTTTTAAATTACAGACCCTTTATGGCTTTCAGTGGTATCCCGGAAAGTATTTGTGAGCTAGCTCTGTTATTAACGTGCTAACACTCAGCATACCTACCCCAGTTCGCTTATTGTCTTTCAACTTAAAACTAAAAAACTAAAAACTACCCCTTGTCACCCTTTACACTTAACTGCACTCTGCACTTACAAAGTGACACTTCAAATCAACTGTTCTCTGAGCTTACAGTTCAACTGACATTTCAGCTCAATTTTCTGCCTACATAAAAACTGATTCAACTTTGTACTATGCTTACACTTCAACAATTATTCTGCTATCAGAACTTAAATGTGCTTGCAGGCAGTCTCTCTGAAAGGACAGAGAGACTGCCTGCAGTCTCTCTGAAAGGACATTCATGGTGTTGCACTTGATTGTTCACATAAGAAATTGTTGAGTAACAAATGGAAAAAAGAGAGAGTTCAAGCCCAGCATACTTTCAACTGCCCATTCACAGCATGAAGTGGGTGTGAAAGTCAGATTGGCCGTTTTGGAAAGTTACAGAAATGGGCGGACAGATCCCCTAAATCTGACATTGGAAAGGTGTGGGGTAGGGATTTTCCAAAGCAATTTGACCATCCAACAAACACTTCAGATAGAGTGTAGCAGCTCTTTTACTGACATTTGCAAGATATTCAGTACATGTCAACTCAGATTAAAACTGTCTGTCAACAAATATCCAATAAATGAACCACTTTATGTGGAAACAAAGGTGGATAAAATTACTGTCTGTTGTAAAGGCCTATTAAATTCTACAAACAACTCCTGTGTCAGTGTAGCCCTGATAGAGTGTTCCCTTTATGTACAAATACATATTCAACTGTAAGAAAACGCAAGAAAAAAACAAATTTAATTGCATGAAGTAAACTATTCCCAAACCGTGTACGTGAGAGCTGTGACAGTGAAAGAAAGATGGAGAGAAGATGAAAAATAAATGAGATCTGGTGAAGGCAGTCACTAGTGGGAGGCTTCTGTATGTGTTTAGATGCTGTTTGCTGATCACGGTTCAGAGTATGAGAGAGCTAAACTAGGCCAGCTGTGGAAGAGCCATTGATTGTGCCAAGCACATCAGACTTATTTTAGAGTCCTTCTGTAGCCTCTGTCCCTGGAGATCTGTGAGGCAAAGATCCAGCCACAGACTGGCGAGGGTAGGCCCGAATGGTTCTACCCTTGACCTGGAAATATCTGAGGACACAGGTGTTTCAGGTATCAGGCTGAGGACTTTGGTGCTACATCTACCAAAAAAATGTCTTTTGAGAATTTTTTGCATTGTTTAAAATTAATTATCCCAAGATATTTGAAATACATAAAATTTCAGGGAAAACAAGAAGCAGGATGGATTCCTTTTGCCCCTTTAACTACTGTCAGACATTATCTATCTTAGTTCAAATGTGTCTGGCACTCTAATCAATAATAATCTTAGAAGTCATGTCAGTCATGTCCCTATTTGTTAATCAAATGACTCCATTGTGGTTTCCCTGACCCAAGGTTAACAAAATCAGATGTGGTATTTTTGTTGTCTTGGAGCATAATATTACCAGAAAATATCATGTCATTTATTTAATAACTATTGACTTGGCTTATACTCTAACAACTACTGTATGTAACTGTGTTGTTGAAATTACCTTTAGTGCAGCTTTACTGCACAGTTGTTGCAGATTAATAAAGTATCTATCTATCCATCTATCTATCTATCTTTATAGAATACTGTACTGAATACTGTAATGACTGGGGTTGTGACAAAATCCTTTCAAAATGTTTCCCTGCAGTGACTGATGAAGTATTTTTGTAGAGCTATTGATGGAGGGTATTGCAAGCTGTACAGATTATACATTACCAGCAGATTGTAATTCCTCTGTGACAAGCTTGGAATTTTGCTTAATATAAATAAACTTGAATAGATAATATGTGTCTGTTTGTCTTCAGGATGAGATACTGTGTGCAAGCAAAGTAGAGCTGTGGGAAATACACCTAAGAGCGATAACTAGATTAATTTATAGCCAAACAAGTTGTAAAATCAATAGAGACTTGTGGTTTGAGATAACAATATCACAAAGCTATCCAAAATGATTTAGTCTCTTCTCAGGCATGAATTTGAGGTAAAAACTCACCACCAGGGGAAAAAAAGGAACATTTTCAAGGGAAACAATGATTATTAATGCAACATAAGCCACAGGCTTAATGTACTTTATCCTTTCAAATCTGCAGGCTTTTCTCTATTAAGAGTCACAAAGTACAATTGGATGGGGGTGCTGCACCAGAAATGGTTGTAGATCATTCCTTGTGCTTTCTGACAGTTGAAGAGAGGGCAAAGTTAGATTTTAAAAAGATTTACTCTTTGGGGCAAAGCAGGAGTGGTGCAATAATTTACAGTTGAAGTGTAAAGTGGAAAAAGTGTGATAGTATCAAACCTGCTGTACCAGAATGTCCTGATACTTGCCCTGCTTGCCTTCAACATTACAACCTGTATTTGCTGCTGAATACCTGCCTGGCAGACAGGAGATGCAGATCACACAGCTTCATCTTCTTTCTCTCTGTTAGCCCGTGTCATCACTGACAGTCAGGGTAAAACACCATAGAGTTTTGCTGAAGTTAAGTTGAGTCATGACTTTTATCCTTCGCTGTGTACCTCCCGCTCCCTACTCCTGGAGACAATCCAACACTGAAATTGTGTGGAAGGCACTTTGCAAATTGCATTGATCTTTCCCTGGACCTGCCTCCCACCTGCCACCCATCCTAATGCCTGGCTCGTTCTCCAGTGGTGTGCCCTGAGATAGTTAATGACAGCTTGAGACGGTGGTACTCACACATAAAAACCTGGGCAAACAGTTCATGCATACAAAACGTGTGCATTTACCTCACACAAATGTTTAGGAATATTCCTGCATCTAATTGAAATACTGTTTTTTTTTTATTATTATTATTCATTTCAAGCCATTATTGCAATCTATTGAGAAACTGGTGTTTTCCATGTTTAGTTCGAGAAACAACACACTCTTTATATTTCTGCCCAACATCTGTGAAGCAATAGTTTGGTGTCTGCTGAAGGTGTTTTCCTGCTGTTTTTTCATTCTTTTCAATACACTTTTTTTTTTTAAAACAGGCCTGAGGCTGTTTTTACACAAATAAAGTTTTTGGTTTTTCAGTTTTCTGCCTTATATTTTAAAAATTTTGTAACCACGACATAATAACCCACAGTGTAATTTTTGTAATCGGAACATGACTAAAACTGCTTTTTGTAATCAGTAGATTTTTAAAAAGTACAATTCTGATGTAGTAACGGCCTGTTCATCATATTGTGAACTAATTGCTGATGACTGAGGGATCCCAGTCCAATTAAAGGAACATCGCAGGAATTTTTCATCCTGTTAGAGCTCCAGCAGCTTACAATATCTGCTACCTTCTGTCAGATGTAAGCAGAGACACAATCAGCAGAGATTCCACTATATCTGCTGATTGCAGTTATCAGAATTTGACTTCATGGTCTCATCAAAGTGTCACAGTAAGACATTTAGCGACTGTTTTTGGCCCTCCATACTCAGGCATGTGCACATGGCTGGCAATTTTCATGCAATGAAACGGCAAGCAGAGCAGAAAACAGAAGGCAGGTTGTTTGTCTGTCACGCTGTTTGTGTTCAGAAAGATTCTGCATGTTGTCTGGTTTACTGTTATCTATCACATAATCATGGTTGTTCCGGTAGCTCAGGCAAATGGAGAGTGCCTTTCTGCACTCTTTCAGAGTCCCAGTAAAGCAAAACCGGCTTGTGGAGTTAATTGCCGAGGGAACCACACTATCACTCGGTGTACCTGGCTCCTAATGAGTCTCCTCAGGCTCCATGAGGCCCCTAACATGGAGCCTCGACGGCAGTGTTATTGACCGTCCTGCTTCCTTCATCTTGAACCAGCGATGACTGTCCCACTGCAGCAGCACTCAGCACTGTCACCCCTCTCCATCACCCTCCTCTTGTTCTGATATACAGAGCCTCAAGCCTGAATGAACAATCACACCGCATGCCCCGATGCCTCGTGCCCTGCTGCACATGCAATCAACGCTGCTATCAGTGTATTTTCTCTACTACCTATCATTTACAATAACACCAACCTGTCTCCTTGACACATAAAGAAAAAATAAAAACAGATCTTGCAGTTGCCAAAGGTGCTATGCTGAAGCAGCGGGAAGCTTCTGTGAGGAGAGGCAGAGGAGTTTGGGAGAAAAGGGAGAGGGGTGGTGAGGTGCTGAGGGGTGGTGGAGGCCTCAATAAAATCAATTACCATCATTGCCATGTGCCAGGCGGTGATAAATAAGCAGGGCATGGTGTGGACAGCCGCCAGGGTGGATCTGATGGTGTGAGTACAGATGGCATTCTCACACCAGCACTGCCCATTGGCATACTGCAGAGTGTGTGTATGTGTGTGACAGGACAGTGTGTGTGGCTCGGCAACAAAGAGAGCGCACAGATGGACTGAACAGCTGAGATGGATGCTAACATGCTTTCGGGTACTCCATGCAGGCTGAAAATTCATTGTTTGTTTGTTCCGAATAAAAGGATGATTATGCAGGTTTTTCAGAAGAAGAAGAAAACCTCACAATCCTACACGCTCCTGCATGACACATCATCAGTATTCAAGCTTCATATTAATCAGCACTAATGCATTTCCCTCCTAATGAGATGAGTTTATTGAGTCCTAAAGCAATCTTAGCACTAATAAGCTGTTTACAAGCGAATCAATTATAGAAGAAAAGGACATGCATAGGCAATGTGCAAAGACACTATCAAATCAAAGCAGATGATTGTGAACATTTGAATAATCACTGGACTCAACGGTGATTTTTCAAGGGCAGATTTGTTGCCATAATTAACACGGTCAAGCTCAATGAGCATAAGGTTAGAGGCTTTATAAGATAAGTTTTAATTCCTATTTGAAATACTGACTATTTTTTCTGCAGGGGACAGTGTGTGGTAATGGAGACAAGAGCACCTAATGGAGGATAAATCAATTAACTTCAGTTTTTTTAAGCAGCTCCAGAAAAGGAGATTCTACTCTACTGCATATACTGAAGGTATCGTCATTGACAGGGCAGTTAAGTCAAATAAAGTTGGGCAATTCTTCAAAAGAAAAACTTCTTCCTCCGGGGGCAGTAATAGACTGAACAGTCTAAAAGGGTTGGTAAGTTTGTGCTGCTTGTTCGCTGCTGCAGCTCTGATGCAGATCCAGCTACACCGATCAATCACAGCTCTGAAGAGATCCACTTTTGTGGTACGGAGAAACTGTTGCTGAACGCTATTGACTGAATGTCATTACACTTAGCTCAGAGAATATGGATTTCCATCAGATCAGTAGAAGAATATTTGTTATCACTGCAAAATAATCTAACAAAAGTTCAAGAGGCAGGTTCCTAGTAGTGCATAGGTCCATTGATTTCTTAGGATGTGTGTGTGTTTGCATGTTTTAAAGGAGGGGAAGGGTCAAGTTGAGCTTGTGCATAAGATGAGACACTGGTTGTATTAATGCATGTACATGACAAAATTCAAGACTGAAGTAAATTCAAATGTGGGAAAAGTATTTTAGTTTGATGAATTTGTAAGGGAGGACAGAGCATAAAACCACGTCAGAACAAGCTGTCAGGTGAATTCAATTGGTGGTTTGAAATGAAATAGACTAATATTGTGCTTCTAGTTCTATCACTTTTTTTTTCTTTTTCCTGAAATTAGCATGATAACCAGCTGGCCCTAGCCCATCTTGTCACTTTCTATTAGCAACTCACTGTAGCATCCAGGCTACCCTGAAGAAGTAGCGCTGCTTAAAGGGCGTATTCTAACCTGTTGTATTGTAAATGCAAGACTGGCTGAAGCTCTTGGCAAGCGCCCATCACCACCACTCACTCCTGGAAAACAACAGCATTTGGTGACAGAGAAAACTTACAAATAGGTCCACTAAATGTCATGTTGTGAAATTGCAGAGCAGAAATTGGCTAAACACAAGACCCTAAACAACATGCTCATGAGAAATGAAAAGAGCAACTGATGGTCATGACTGTCTAAAATGGAAAATGTCTATGGTTAAAGGTTAAAGCTCAGGGTGCCAAGAGACTGCACAGGTGCACAACAGCAGGGGAAAATAAATGAAAGAAAATAATACTATAAATAAACAATAATGGAGTGATACATGCAGATTGCAGATACAGAACAACCCTCCATTTTTTTTCAGTACGTTTGCCTGCCTGGACCAACATCTCAAAAATCCTACCTACAGTATTTTATACACAGCTGCCACAGAGTGAATACCCTTATTACTTATTTCAGCATATAAAGGTGAATGAGCCTCTACACACTGAGCTATTCCCAAAGATTAGATTAGATATAAAGAAGTTTATATAAAAGAGCTGATCAGCAAATCCCATTTTTATTTGTTTGGTCATAAAAGGCCTGTTTTGGGACATTTGTTCTTATTAAATAAATAAGGACTAATAATTTGCATATGAACTAGTTTATGATCATTGGACTTTAAAGACAGGAGGTGTTTCAAATATAGAGTTGAGGCACAGAACAAAAAAAAATAATTCATTTTCCCGAGACCATAAATATTCAGATAATTCCTTCTTTGTTTTTTTTTTTTTAATTCAATGTGATAATCAGTGTGTTGTCTTCAAAAGCCACACTTATTAATTATGCGATTCATCCATCCATTAGCTATACCATTTAGAGGATCACGAGGGGAGGGTTGGCAGGGTACACCCTTGACAAGTCATTGGTCTATCACAGAGCCAACATAGAGAGACAAACAACTATTCGCACCTAAAGGCAAGTTAGAGTCACCTTCATGTCTCTGAACTGTGGGAGGAAGCCAAGGGAGGAAACCCACACAGGCACAGAGAGAAAATGCAAAAAAGAAGTCAATATTTATTCTTCCATAGAATCATAAAATACAAAAAGTGACTTATTTCAGCCCCCTCGCTTAGCTCTACCCATTATATTGCAAGACCATGCTGTTTTGTGTGCTTCACTACTGCATATGATCGAGACTGAAAATGTGAAGATTAGCAGCAGGCATTTTCGCTGGAATAGAGGAGCCGCAAAGAGACATTTTTGTGAAAAAGTAATTTCAAGTTTTAAAAAGTTCCCTAAAATATGTCTCCCTTAATCTCCAAAGCGCAGTGAAGTTTCCTTCCTTGATCAATGAATGTCACTTAAGATGTGGATAGAGAATGTACAAAATGACTTCTTTACAATGTTCACATGTAGAAAGTGAATTAAAATCATGTAAAAATGAAACAAACTGTGACACAAATTTTATACTTTATGTTAAAACTTCTTATGCATTTTAAATGATTTATATGTGTTTTTTTTATATTTTAGCTTAAACTATCAAGCATTTGACAAATGGCTTTAGCAAATATGTTAATTCAAGGAGCTACCACATGACGATTTGTGTTCAGCTTGGTCGGTTTTCCAAACTGAAAACAAACTGATGCCAATCTTTGATTCATAAAATGTTATACAGATCAAAGAGCTAAGCAGCGTGTGTATTCCTGCACAAAAGAACACAAAGTAAATACACAAACTAATAAATTAGTTTAGCAGAAGGAAGATCAAATCCATAGGAGGTACAGATGAGAAGATAAGAATCCAGTTCTTAGAGATCACAAGCCTCATGTCTTTGATTGTGGTCTGAGGCACTACAGTGAAAGGGATGATGGGACAAGTCTGCTCTAGGTTGTCTCAACAAAAGTTGCTGTACAAGATAAGATGGTGACTTGCATTTTGACAGAGCAGCCAGGAGGCGTTGAAAAGAGAAAAATGGATCAGTTGTCCACAGCTACTGCCAGCTCTCAAGCTAATTAAAAATTTTATTTTCCAGAGCAACACAAACCATCCACACATCCATCCAGCTCCAAGTATCTCTGAATACTCTGTACAGGACCGAAACCATGGTGTGCTCCCCAGAGGTGTTTCCTGTGGTGACTAACTGTGCACTTCCCTTCAGTAATTCCAAAAACCAGCCTTGATATTTCCTTGGCTGAGCTGAGAGGTCGAACCTTGCAATTACCTCCTGCCTTGTAAACAAATTGTCCTCCAAGACTGTCTCCTGCCAGGAGCTGTGGAGCAGAGGAGAATTAACTACTGCATGCTCATTAGATAAAACAAGTCTGTCTTTATAGCCACAGAAACCAGCACTGCTTCAGAATAGAAATGAGAAGATCTGCATTTCAACTTGATTTCAAGCTGAGGCTGCTCTTTTTCAGGAAACCTACCCCTAATGCACACAGTTACAGTAATATTCCTCTCTAATAGACCATTAGAGTAAAATCAAGACATAGAGATATATCTAAGATGTTTTTGATTATGAGTGGGATTAAACAAGGACGGAAGGAAGAAAGAGAAATAAAGAAGAGTAATAAAAATGCAAACCACTTATGTGTACATTCAGAGTGCTTTTACTGCATCAGACTGACTGTTTGTTTAATGCAGCACTTGGATGGATGCATGAAATTAGCAGAAGGCATGAGAGGAAAACATTTTCCTAACAGTTATTGCATTAATGGTGACACATGTTCTTTAGGTAAACTGCTCATTACAATGTGAAAGTAGCTTTGTACCCCTTAGGCGACGCTGTGTCGTCATTTAATTAAGGAATAGACTCCTGCAGAGATTTTGTTTCAAGAAACTGTAAAATAAAAAAGAAAGGGGGGGGGGGTGACACAATGGTGCAGTGGTTAGCACTGTAGCCTCACAGCGAGAGCCTGGGGCTGCGGTTGAATAGTCCTTTTTGCTTAGGAAGGTTCCTAAATGAGCGAAATGACCCAGAAGTATCTATCTCATCTCCTTCAGCATAGGATATATAGCCTACAGCACTGAGCTGAGTTGGTCACTTTGTCTTCCATGTGTTATAAATAAAGTTGGTTTTAAAAAAAACATGCAGTGTAAGTGCAGTCGGATTCTCTAAATACCACAGATCTCTTTTCCTACTTCCTTATCAATTTCTCTTCGTGTCTTTCCTTGACACGAAATAAAACTGATAAGATAAAGTGGTTAGGGAAGGAGATTTTTTTTGACCATTCAACCACAAGACAATTGGCTTCAAGAACAGTATTTCCCCACAAGCAGTGAACCAGACCACTGAACTGTTAATCACTCAATTATTGGATTTAAAATTACACTGGAAGCTCAGCTACATAGAATGCATGTGCTCTTACTTTACTGTACTGCTCTGGTTACTTCATCATTTGCCATTTTTCATTATACTGCTCTTCAGCACTTGATCACACATTATACTCCATCATTATTATTAATCATTATGCCTTTTCAGTATATTGTTGCTTCATTATCACATTTTCTGTTATTGCCATCTCAGTGTTGCTATTTACTACGCTATTACCACTGTACTGCACTTGGTCATTGATAAGTCTGTGGCCTAAGGCAGAAGAGTGATTATTAGCACCATCAGCCTTCGTACAGTCATACGCGAGTGTGGATTTGAACTCATCCAACACCCGCCCTGTTCACCTGATTTGCCATTTTGACTGTGATGATGTCATCATGGACAATTTTCAATCATCTGAAACAGAAATACTGCAAAACCTATTAACTTCAAACCCTTTGCATAATCACTCAAATGAGTAGCTGATGAGTAGCTGATGAGTATCATGAGTATCATTTAAGCCTTACTGTAGGTCTTCCCCTCTCTGTGAAGGTAAATTTGTTTTTCCTTACGTTACATTCACCAGACCCTAATCCAAGCTAGCTACCATCTGTGGTTCTTTCCAAAACAAACATTATAAACAAAAAAGCAAAATGCATAAATGTAATGACATATATTATACATGTCATGCTATATGTTACATAAGGCAAAGAGGAAGAAGGTTTTGCACTGGGACCTACCTCAGCCCATGTTATGTAGCAAATATATCCTTCATAACATCCCCAGGATGTGGAATGGATTTAGTTGGAGAAAACGTATAAAAGTGAACATGTGCAAATACATTACTGTGACGTCTCTTGGCTAAGAGGAGAGAAGAGACCCAACAAAAGCAGTGCACCATGAATGTCACATGACTGTACTATACATGCCATCACTGACCAAATCACTGGACAAGAGGTAGATAGAAAGAGGCTCAGAGGCTAAGAGTCAAAATAAGAGCCACAATGATCAGACACACAGCTAAGACATTATTCACATTTCATTATCCACTTCTACCTGAGAAACACTCACCCTTCCTCTGTCTGCTGAAGTGTACAAAATGCAGATGCTCCTGCTTGGAGAGAAACACGATTTCCTGTCACATTTCCCTGGTTATGAATATATGGATGCAATTGTATAGCCTGTGTCTATGTATGAATATGTTCAACATGGAAGGTTTTAGTATGACAAAATGACACACCATCAATAAATGAACCTGTGCTGCCTCAGCTAAGGACTGAACACATGTAGAATCACTGTCTGACTTCAAATGTTTACAGACGGGTAGTCTCTGGTGATTTTAGAAAATAATGTTGTCTTTCAAAAATGAACAACATTTCAATTTCATTTTTTTAAACCTACAATTTCCATGTTATTTTCCTTTTGGCTATGCCTTCTATTCATAATGTGTATGTGCATGTGTGTGTGTGCGTCTATGTGCATGTGAGAGAGAGTTATTGTGGTAGACTGGTGACAGAGCTGGAACTGTCAATTCACAGCAGGCTAATTCATTTCTCTGGATCACTGCGTCCTCCCTCTGTCCACCTCCCCTCTCTTTCTCCCTATCTATCTATGTCTTTGTCCCTCCTTTGCTCCATTCCCTCTCTTCCTTTCCTGCCCTCTCCCTCTTTGTATCGTTACTTCCACCTCTCTTTTATCTTCCTCCCTGCCTCCTCACTTACCCCCACCCTTCTAATCTCCTACCCCAAAACAGCAAAATAGAGAAAAAATCTTTTTCTATCACAGTCATTGTTAGACTAGTCAATTGGCTGTTGGCAAAGCTCTGTGCCCCTTAGTTATTGTTATTTTTGCTACACCTCTACAATGATGACAGCAGATTTACCTCTTAAAATTCTTAGTGCTGTTTTAATCAATGGGTTCTTGATTCCAGTCAGACAAAGGTAGACCATAAGCAGTTTTTTCATTTCCAGATTGATTATGCCAGCTGAAATGACAACTGCCGCCAGCAGATTTTATCAGCTGCAGCTAGATGGCTAATTCAACTAACATTAGCTCAGTGGTTGAAAACACTGCTGGACTGACTCGTTTTACAAGTAGAACCCTGTAACCCTGTTTTTTACATACACACACACACACACACACACTACATTATAAATATAATTTAATACTATAATACTAATATCGGCATAAGTCAGCTCATGTGGGCAGCAAATGAGGTAACTTACATGAGTCTTAGTGCAGAGCATCATGCCATTTCTAGATCTATTGCAGCCTGTGTGAGCATATCTAGAAGTCTTGCTGTTACGGGTGAAGGCACACTGGGAACAGCTACCACATCTATTTTTCCAGCTGGGAGAGTGGTTATATCTGAGGATAGGGATGGAGATATGTACTGTTACTAGAAGACTAGCAAACTGTTTAAAGACCACTTGTGGGGAATCTTTAAAGATACGCTTTAAATTGGGATCTGTTTCAAGGATTTGCTAGTGTTTGTGAATGACTTAGACTCTTGCAGAAGTGAGGAAGCAATTATTTGCAAAAAAATGTTTTCAATATGGATGTCGAAAACTCAAAAGCAGAACATACACACACATACACACACCAGTGTTGAACTACATCAAACTGCATACATGATTCTGGCCATTGACTGTTAACAGATCAAAGTCTTTCCATTGCCAGAGCAGACAAGCAGATATGGCCAATCAGCCAAGCCAAAACTAGCAGGCAGATGCAGCGACAGAACATGGAAGTTAAAATGGTGAGTGTTTGGAAGGTGGGCAGGTCACACACAACACTGTCTGTGTTGCCATGACATCCAGAGACAGAAGAGCAAAGCCCCTCTTGTCTTACTGTGCGATGAAGGCATTCATCATCACAGTGACACCTGTCAAGGTGCTGATTTACCACCACCCAAATGCAGACATCAGCAGACGTTGTTGTTCAGGATGAAAAAGATATTTTATAAATAAATCCCAGGAAGAATCTGCATGAAATGTGACTATTTTTGCTACAGGGTGGAACAATTGAAATTGAGTGTCAAGGTTTAAATCAGACTGTAGAAACTGAGATGTAGAGCCTTCCAAAGTACTGTGCATAATTCATACAGCACAATCTTTTTGCTACAAGGCAAGGGCTCGGCAAATACAGGTCAAGCCTAACTTTGAGCAAAGTAACTGAGCGCATACTCTTGGATAAAAACAGCTCCCTGTTTCACATGGCAAGCAAACTATGACTTGGGAATCATCTGACGGCATGAAATACAACCTGCACTACACGACAGCACTGAAATGAATTCATCCCACAGCTGATTGATTTGTTTGTTTGCTTCCTTGCTCATTTAAATGTGTGTATGCCAAGGTTTATCCTACAGTATATGCATTTTACAAAGGCAGCTATGGTGACATTGCTACCAGTCATTACTAAAAACGTTTTTGCAAATGTAATTTCTACTCTGTATAGTGTCTTTGAATGAAGAGATGACATGTGTGCACTTTTTCATCAACTCCACAAACTCACCTCAGTTATTCAGTCAGTCTCAGCATCAGAGAAGTAATGACACCAGAGGTCAAGTAAAGTTGATGCAATGAAGACCTGGTCCACTCTTTATTAAAGTAATGATGAATAATGTGAGGGTTTAAGTGCAGAAAATGTATGGTTTGAGCTCTCTAGAAGTCATTTTGATTTGATTTTTGACATGATAACACCAGTGTTTCAGTTAAATGTCTCACAAGGGGATGACATTTTCAGCCTTGTTTCCTTGCTTATGAGTTCCACATCTGAAACACTTACAATTAATTAAATGTGGCTGAATGTTAGGCCATGGGCCAACACAACCTGAATTTAAATGTATAGGTTTGATCATCCATAATGATGATTTGTTTAACAGTATGATGATGACATTGTACTTATAAAGTTAACAGCAAAAGAAGTCCCAAATCCCCACATAAAAACACACAAGAAGGGACACAAGATGTGATGCAATACCATACGCGAGACAGGATTTTTTTCTCTTCCAAAAGTCTGTGAGAAATGAGCGATCCAAGCCATGCGTGATGATGATGTACAACTTCTTGTGGTCTCAGTGGGTGTAGCTCATTCCTACACTCATTGCCAGCCACAAAACTTTTCACAATACTGAATTTAGATTCCACAACAGGTCAAGCCTCCTAAATATCTTTTGGGCGTCAATTTTTAGCCATATGCCTGCCCCTTTTGCTTCATTCACCTGGTCTGATGTTTTGCTCACCTGTTGCCAACCTCCACCAGCCTGCAGGCACACTATTCTGCCTTTTGTCTGCTTTCACCTGCATTATTGTGACATTACAACCTGTCAAATTGCCTGCTCATGATTTTACAAAAATAAAACCTATATAACCCCCAGTTATAGACCAGAATTATCCTTTAACCTTGCAAAAAGCATCTACCTATCTCTGTAATTGTTTAACTTCAAAGATCATTTTGTCCATTTTTTTTCTTTTCATAATTTCCTTACAAAAGTTTCATAGCACTGAGTTATGTGACCTTTCTACCATTAACCACTCAGTGGTGCATCTCTCATTCCTGCAAATGTGCCTAAACCCCACTGAAAGATAAATTTGCCTTTCCTCTCTCACATACATTCCCCCTCCCCTCTCTCTGTCTTTCTACCCAAGTCTCTGAAAATGTGTTCTTGTCCCTCTCCATCCGCATTGAATCAAACTCTGGTAAACAGGTTGACAGCTGAGTGGTTTGAAAAGAAACAGTCTCTTGGATTCCAACAATAGCACTGTCTGACAACTGTCCCAATGCATTTCCTGTTGAAAGGACAACCATGGTTAGTTGCCCAGTGTGATGTGTGATATGACTGGCTACATTTTCCCTGAGTTAAGTGTAATTAAATGGAGCGCTGCTTCCTCATTGGGAATGGCAGCTTCCTGATAAGACCCTGCCATCCCACAGATCACCCCAGAAAATCAACCATCACTCATGGCAGGCATATTCTGCCTTGTTATCTCAAATGACTAGGCCTCCTTTAACAAGACTTTTGGGAAGCAAAGTATCTATCCTATCCTAGGCTTACTTATGGGATGTTTTTCTTTTGAATATTATACAAAAGAAAGAGAGATTAAAAGAAAAGGTCAAATTTATATTATGGTATACCTTGAGTATGTTCCCTGTGAGCACTGGCCTACTCAGAGGAAGGACAGAGAATAAGCTACTCACCCACAGCTGAAAAAGCCATTGTCAGAAGCCTCTCTTTTCTCTGGGGAACTGCAGGTGAACAGTCTCTTTAACTGTGGAGAGATTAAACACCCAGAGCTGCTGTGATTAACAACTCATTATCTGTTAGATTAATTTTCAGCCGCTGAATATTTCAAAATGCTAGTGCACGGCTTTCTTTAGAGAACCTATAGAGGAATTTAGATTCATCCTCATTATAGCCCTTCTTCAGTGATGTGTGAAAGGTATCCAGAGGATGGTGAGAACAGAATACCTGCACATCAAGTTCAGCAGTTTCTGCTAAAGATCTTAACTAACTGAATACACAGTACTCTACAAATGTCTCTGTCGCATCTGGTCTGTCAAATAATACTATTTTTATTAATATTTTCTTTGGCAGAGACATTTTTATGAACACAAGAACTTTTCCTGCATTTCAACTGCAAGAGCATAGGAGTTTTGGTTCCTGGGCCATAGTTCCTGACCTTAATGTTCCTGCTCCTAAAGTAGTGCTTTCTAAGGGTCAAATGATAGCATCAGCATCTACATTATCATCTGCAGAGCTGCGAGGGTGCACTTGATTTAAGAAACCACAGTCAGCAGCAGACAAAACTGAGCCTCATGCAAAACATAGCCTCTTTAAGCATATAATGTTCAACATGTTAACATACAGTTACCATGGTGCCACTAGCATTCAGCATGTAGGTAACATGTTGGAATACAGTAATGTTTACAATGTTGTCAAAAACAGGTAGTGAAACCTGACAAAAAATTACTGCCTTTGGTGGGCATCTGTAAAGAGGACAGATGTAGTCTGCCAGTGATGTCACACATCACAAATAGTTGTGGCAGCTGCTAGGACTATCTTTACACAGTTACACAAGTTACTCCTCAAGGGTGAAATCCATATCTTTTTGTAGATGATCTTGTGTTGTGATGCATTCTTGGTTTGTCACAAAAATGTCGCTAACAGCCAAGACATCTGACTGCTTATTTAGGCTTACTGAAGGGTGGTTAAGTTAGACAGCATTGGTATTATCAACTGGGCACATGACCTGAGTAACCTTGGCAAAATTCTGCTAAATAGAGACAAATGTTAAATATAAGTTAAGTAAAATAAAAAAATAACTAATTTTAAAAATAAAAAAAATAACTCCAGCAGCAGATATTGTACCAACAACATGTCAGCTCATCTAAAGTCACTTTTAGAAAACACTGCTTTGGGCTGTACCCGTCATACCCAGCCTGCATGAATTACAGTATTTACTGAACTAATTTCCACTGCCATTTATCCCATAAGCTCTTTAGCAGCAAGTACTACATTTGATGCTTCAAGCAAATGTACAAAACACCTTTGAGACTGGGGGCAAAGTCTATCAAATTTTGCAGCTATCTAACTTTTCCAACTGGACAGCTGAATCATGGGCACCAAAAACATATCTGGAAGGAGACCTAGCTAGAAATGAAAGTGAAAAAAGAGAGGCTGAGAGCTTTGAAAGAAAAGGGAATAACAGAGAGAGATAAGGGTTGTAATGACAGGTGCCCAGTTTGGCATTACTACTCTGTCCTGGCTTGCCTGAACCTCAGAGTCAGTTTGGCTTAGTGTTGCCCTGAGAGAGCGCAGGGAGAGAGTGGCTGCCAGTGAGACTCGAGGGGCTGGACTGTACCAAACTCTTCTGCCTCTGCTATGGACAGTAGATTACACAAATGCACTAAAGTTGAATAAGAATAGTATAGGCCGCTTTAGAGAGAATGATCGGTAGTTCTTTGTGTGCCTATATCTCAGCCTAATGAAATTCCAGGGTTCATTCATTGTACCTATTACCCAACATAAAGACTTGTAAAAATGTCAAAAATTTAGCAGATCACACAGTAGTTGTAGGCTTGCCATATGATGTGTACATGCTCACAGAAGCGCAATGCAGAATGATGCAGTATAAAAGTATGTGGACAGACAAATACTGCATCATATATTCTGTGTGTGTACTGAGATATGTGCTGTTATAACAGTATGCACTCCTCTGAGAGGGCTTGTCACATGATTTTGTATCCTGCAGGAATTTGCCCCCCCCTCAGCCACATGAGCATTAGTTGGGTCCGCTTATGTCAGGTGATAAGAGGCAAGTTCTTCAACACAAAACTAGGAATAACACTTCTTCTGGACCTTGCTTTGTCATGCAGAAACAGGAAAAAAGCATTTTCCAAACTGTTGCACTAGAGGTAGAAGGTGGAAGTACAATTTTATTGAAAGTAGCAGTGCTAACAGTATGAAAAATGTCTTTAAGAGTGCTATGAGTAAGTTTTTACTATCGTTACATGGCCAGTGTTGGCATTAACAGTTGTTTATTTACCAAGAGTTTACAAGACAAATAGTTTGAATACGCTCTCTGGGCAGCACCGCTTCTTCATCCTCTCATGTTGGACTGGGGGCAGACGAAGCTAGCAAATGACTCACTACCACAAAATGGTATTATAACACAGGCTGCTAGCTGGTTAGCATGCTAATTTCAGCTGAAGAAAAGAAGTGATAGAAATAGAAGCAAAGCAAGAGTTAACACTGGTGTTGCTTCCTACTGCTGGAGATAGTTCTTGGCAAGTTATTTTTGGCATTGTTACTGCCTTACATGTCACTTGTAGATTAAGATTTATTCAGTTTTCATCATTCAGGAGGTTTTTACACAGGGGCCTCCTTTCCAAAACAAACAAACCAAGTAATTAAAGGAGTAGTGGGTAGGATTTAATGGTATCTAGCAGTGAGAACACTAACTGCAGCCAAATGAATATCTGTCCCCTGAACTCTCCCTCTCCCAGCATGTCAGAGAGTCTGTGGTGGCAGTCAAGTGATAAAATGGCATCAGCTACCGCATCGACTAGGATACTCTGTCAAGAAAACTAAATATCTTATTTATGTTATGTGCCTGATTTATGCACTCATTTCATTTCAGCCCACTGTGAGAGTCTTTCACATTTTGTTGTAACTTACAGCTGTGTTTATCTCCTCTCCTCCTGTTTCACGTGTGTGTGTATGTAGCCCCTCTACACGAGTGGAGGAACAGAGGAGACAGGCAGACAACTCATTACGTTAAGCACAAGAAAAGCTCCCACAAGCGTTATTAAGCATCTGTAAAATCATAGATGGACAGACGTTGACCCTAAAGCACGGGCCAAAATATCAGCTTTCTTTCTTTCTTTTTTTTAACACACAAACTCTGACAGCAGTGGCTCTGCTGCTGATGTCTGGGAAGCTAGTCCTAGTCCTCTCCTGAAAGTTTGTTGATTATTATTAATTATTATACACTCCACCACCTCATATCAGTCACCTTAAAGGAAACACGGTATATTTAGATGCTGTGTTTAGTTGTTAATCTGTAAAACTATAGATTGGCTGTTGTGTGACAGGCTGTGGCGTCAACGTAAAAATGTGAAAGGCCCCTATATAGAGCCTATATGGTCATGTCATGTCAACATGGTGGACTCCATGGAAGAGGACTCCACTCCCTATGTAGATACAAATTGCTCATTCTAAGCAAACAAAAATGCACCAGTGATTAGTTTTAGGTGATTACACACTAATAAAAACTTTTCTTTTTTTTTTTTTGTATATTATATTCCATTTCTGCCAGTAGACCCCTGTACATGTTACACACTGGACCTTTAAAATTGGAAGAAAAAAAAAAAGGAATGATGCAGTTTCACATTACAAATCAGTGTTTCTCTGTGACACTATAGGGTGGACAGGATGTCAAGAGGACCTACAAGAGTGGCTTTTTGCTCAGCTTGTTTCCCTGATTACTTAAGATCCAGATATTAGATGACATTTAAGATTATATTTAAAACGTTATTAAAGCATTAAAAAAGTGACATGATGTGACAGTAAGAAAGTAGTTGGCTGAAAATGTTTCAATGTCTAGCCATCCGGCCAACAGCCAGCGCTTATGGAAAACCCTGATACTAGTCTGTGTGCTTGTTTTTAATTAGCCAAAGCAGTTCTTGTCTTCATGTCCAACCAAGTTACTCTACTCTACTAACCGTCAGTTTGACAGTGACAGCACTAACTCAACTGCAATGCAAACTAAAAGGTCATTATAGTATTATTTAATGGTCTTTTGACTTTGATAGTGCATCTCAGAGGATTAAACACCTCCCAGCAGAGGTGTAGCACTCCTTTGTCTTTAAATCTCTCCCCAGACCAACCAGACATTATTGATCACAAGAGCCCACCCCCCGCCCCCTGAATTTTGCAGCCTCATTTAGACCTCTTTCATTGTTCATTGTTCTCGTTGTTCCAGATGAAACACAAAACTGTTTCTTGTGGATTGAACTTAAAGCAAACTGCTTCTGTCACAGGTCCATGTTTCAAAGACTTTGCAGCGGAATTCTCTGAGTTAAAACATGGGCGTCAGCAAAACACAAAATATAATAATAAAGATCATTTGTCTCCATAGGCCTGGGATGACCTTAAGGAAATAACATTTGTGTCAACATTTTTGAGGGGATGGGTTTATCTTATCAGATTGCTCCTACTGAGGACAATAAAAAGAAAAGATAAAAAGGAAACAGATACAATCGCTGCCATTATTGATGGCATAGTCTTCTCTTGTCAGCGTTTTGTGGGAAGTAGCTATATTGGATTTAGACCGTTTACAAAAATGCAAAGGATGCTGACTATGAACAAATTTTCATCATTATAAAACAAACGTGGGTCTAAAAAAAATCATAACTCTTTGTAATGACATTTCAGTACTCTGGATCAAGAATCTAAAATACTGGAGTTGGGTGTTAGCTGCAGGGCTAAAAGAATGGCAGTGTCAGTCTGTTGGACAGTCCACCTCTTTGGTTCAGACCGAAATATTTAAACAACTTTTGCATGAAATTCCATAAAACACTGTACATATTCATGTTCGCCAGAGGACTAATCTTGGTGACTGATGACCCACTGATTTTTCAAGTCAAAGTTCTCACTTATCCTCTAAAACATATCAGCATCTAATTTAAGGATAGGCACAAAACCACAGATATTTATGCTTCCTAGATAACGTCCTAATAATTGTGGTTTTGAGTGAAATGACTCAGCTTGATGGATTGTGCGGATCCAATCTGAGACCAGTTAGTTGCATTTTGCGACCATGTTTGAAAACAGTGCGACTAAATCTTACAAGGAACACCAATGTGACCAATATGCTCCCAACCCCATCCTATACATTGCTTTATTTGTGGCGGCCCATTGATGACTACATATTGATTTTCTAATTTATCATGTTTGCGCTGCTTCTCTGTCCTCTCTGTCTGGGGTGGGGCTGCATTCTCAGTGGATGCGCTATACACACACACACACACACACACACACACACAGAGTGGCTGTGGTGAATTCATGTGAAAGATAACTCGAGTTGACGACAACTACGCTCAGTAGTTTAAGTGCAATAAAAAGTCAAGGCGAGCCAGTCCTTTTTCAGACCACTCATTCAACAAGCACTTAGAAAAGCTATATTTTCAACAGATGTCTGCAGTCTCTGGACATTTTTAACACAACCACAGTGTGCTGGTTAAGAAGCTAACAGGAAAGCTGTCTGTATACAGTTTAAATGATGATCTTGACACGAACGTTAACATTCCTGAAAACTTTACTCACTAAGACAAACTGGCCATTTGGTTAAGACACTCATGCCCCCCTCAGGATGAATTGTAATAGCTTTGGTGACCATTTTAATTCACCTAGTGTGAGCATAAGGTCAAAAAAAGGTAATTTTATTCTGTCAAATTAGTAAATGTCAACACACTAAGACAATAAGAATTAAATTGTGAGGTAAAATGGAAGAGGTCACTCACAGTACCACACCTACAGAGAATGATCACAGACCTCAGTTTTAGTTTTACAGCAAAACAGTTTCAGCTTTAGTGCTCTTGCTGACCATGTTTCCCAGAGAAAGCAACAGTTTTTCCACATACTACTTGCCCAACACCAAACGCCAAAAAATCTGCTGGTGCAGTTTCAAAAATTTTTTTCTAAGTTGTGTGAGTTAGAAGTGCGAACCATCTGTCAACTGAATTCATTCAATACCTCATGCAAGTAAATCTGATACTAATAAAATATATATTTCTCCATATACCCTAATATCCTTTATTATATTCAGGTGCAACAACATTATGTCAGAGAACTTTCCCATAATAAGCAGCACTCAACACCATGCTACCTACCATGCTTTGATAAGAATTTCCCTTACAGCATATTGAGATAAATAATTCACAGAAGTGTGCTCTGTGTGTGTCTGCCACAGTAAGTAGGTAGGTTTAACATTCAGGGTGGAAATTATCAACCATGGTAAAAGAAAATCTCAAATTTTATACTGTTACTCTTAACCTTAAAAATGCCCTTGGACACTATTGCACTAGTAGATGTCAATTTATTATGACTAGAATGCATTCAAGCATTCACTTTGTGATTCAGCTCTGTGATTTGTAATTTTGGTGTATACTCAGTCTTAATCAGCCTGCACTGAATAACCTGCTTCTTCTTCAGTTTTAGCGGGTGAAAAATGTGCTGAAAATGAAACTAATTTCATTTCATCCTGTGTGTGCCCATGCATTCTCTAGTCATAGACATTAGTCTGTCATGATGATACTCAGGTGATCTTCTGAGGATTGAGAACTCTTTTTTTTTTTTGTACACATGATCTGGCACTGTCCTCCAGTCACTAAGTCAAAGCATTTCTTTCAGAAAGGAAAACAAAGCTCTGCCTTAGAGGAAGCAAGCTTTGATTCACTGTGACTGATCAAAAACCCTTTCAACTCCTGCTGATGTATTGTGGTCATTTTGTGGTATAGGGCAATAAAAAACATCCTTATTGCCAAGGGTTACTTTGGGATTAGTGATTTGGGGGAGCCCTGATTCACAGAGGCTGGCAGGTGGGCAGATGCAGGAGTGGTATGGCTGGAAACTGAAGAAACATTTTATGTCAATACCTGATAAGCCAGAGTGGATTTTTGTATTTCAGCATAAAGTACCTGCACTCTGAAAGGGGCTCAATGTTTTTAAGGCCAAATAACTGACTTCTGACAAGCATTTGAAGTCTGGGATTTGAAGTCAATAAGCCTGGAACCATCACATGTAAAAAATAAAAAAATTAAGATTGAAAAGAAATCTACAGCTAAGATGACTCATTTAATAGGAACTAGCTGTATTCTAAGATTGGGCTAAGTACATATAAGTGAGCGCTAAAGTGCTGGACCATGATGTTGGTGGGCAGTACATGACAATGTGTACGCTTTGTGTCTATTGTTCCAGCTCAGTACAACCTCTGCTTGAGATGAACCATGACACTCCCAATACACAAGAGGCTTGATGTATTTGTTGTGTAGCTAAATGTTTGCTCTCTGTTTCATTTCATCTGGCTGTGTGATTGAGGCTTGAAGCATAACAAGCAGAGGGGATAATTATCCATACTGGGAGAAGTTGGGTTTCAAACCCACCACCCCCAAGGGTGCCCACTGAGCACAGCCAAAATAGAGGCTGTCTGCAGTAATGATGAACAAAACAAGAGGCTGCAACAAACTTACAAGCAAAAAGTATGTGTATTACACTGTAATATTTTTGTAAAAACAAATGGTTGTAATCAGATTACTGTTGCTGTAATAACTACTTTTACATTTCCAGCCTTACATTCCAGTGAAAACAGATTAGTGTTAATAACTTTCTGTGGTTTAATCACTATAGCTAACCACTTTCAGATTACACATAGTATTTCAATCCGTTCTTAATGTAAACATATCTTTTAAATCATCTGTAATATTCAATATCTTCTCCCTCACTCCTCTAATCTAGAGAAATCTACAGAAACTCAGAATTCATCAAAAGAAAATCCAAGAGAAAAGATGTTGCAGCCGTCTGCAGCCCACATTGTTTGGTTGACAGTTTTATGCAGAGACACCACAGCAAAGACGACCTCACACCAAGCAATGAAGACATACTAAATTAAACAAGAACATTTCGCTTTACATCCCTAAATAGGCAACTAAATTAGTATTGACAAACTGACTAGTGTGATTTAATCAAAAATTGTTAAATCAGACAACACATATTTATGTCCACATTATACTGTGCCAATACGAACCTCAATGTTTGTGCAAGTGTTGTAAGTAATGAGAGCATGAGTTTATTACAGATGCAAAAAGTCAAGTCGGCAGACTCTTGAGATGCTGACATTTTACAGCCTGGAGCAGCACTCAGAGACAGTGCTACGATGTAGAAATCAATACAAGTCATTACCATTACTCTAATGAGAGCTTGAAATGATGCAGTGCATTGGCATTTTAATACCAACAAACTGTGATAGTACATGTGCTATCTCATTTGTAGAAGTATATAACTTGGTAATTCATAGGTGTGTTGGGAAGAGAGGGGGCGACGACACATTATTTGATATCTGATATAATATTTGTAATCTGATTACACCACATCTATTATGTATTATAAAAATGTAATGGACTTAAACTGCTGTAGCTTGTGCAGTTGGTGTCATTATAATATATACATTATCCCTTGCTAGTAGTGAAAAAAAATCTTTTGATAAAATTCAAATATAAAATTGTATTAGACTTTTCTTTGAAAGTGCAAATTGCAGCTGTGCTGAGGAGTTAATATGACAGTAGCAAATACTGCACACCCATCAGGAGGTTTCAAAGAGATTACCTTTCTCATATAACTGGGGGACATTTTACACACCAAATTCTGTTTCTTGCAATTGTACAGCTTCCTCTGGCAAAAAAACCCCGGTGTCTTTAAGCATTCCCAATCCCACGCCACATGGTTGACGATTTCCAGTGATGTGCACAGGGCATGCTCTCCTTGTTCAAGTGGAAAAGAAAAATGGCAGCGTTCAGGCTTAACAGGCAAACTGCAGATGTTAGACAGGCAGTCCATCTCACCAATGGGATCAGCACTGTCCCATTTAGCACTTGCTCCATTAGGATGCCAGAAACCTGCAGTTCACTGATTAACCCTTCAAGTGACCTTCAAAAGTCAGAGAAAGAAGGCAGGGACAGAGTTTAAAGAACGTTATTTCTCGTTTGTAGACACACAAAAAAAGAAAACAAGAACAGAGCGAGGACAGCCAGTAATGGCTCGTAAGGTCAGCCATTTCCTCCAAATGGACCTAAGAGGACATCTTTACACTTGAAAACTCCCCACTGAAAAAGGCCACGGTGATTACCATTTCCTATTTTAGCCATCAGCAAGGCTCTTACAGATAAGCAGTAGGGATCTGATTTGGCCAGGTCGGATCTTGAGGCAGAATTCAATCAAATCTCAGTAGTAAACACCTTGGTACAACCCTACAGCTGGATATTAGCATTTGTATTGTGCAGCTCCGTTGTTGACCAAAGCTGCTCTGCCTTATCTGTCAATGCAGGCTTGTCAGGTCTGCACCTCACAGTGAGTGGCTGCCGGTGCTTCCCATTCAGGGCTGCAGCGCTGGGAGCTCACACTGGCCTGGTTGGGAGCTCCAATCTCAGAGCAAAGGGAAGAACAGCACCCGCTCCACTCTTCTATTGCAGCCCACACACAAACACACAGATTCACCTCCAACTGCTGCCAGAAATACACAAAGAAACACATTTCCCTCCAAGCTAGTCAACCCGAGCACTAAGCGAACATTTCTTCACCCTTTGGCTAAGAGGAATCTCAGTGCCAACACCACACAGTCCTGTACAGTGCTTGGTTGCTCCTTGACTTCAGTTCTACTTTCCATGTGTGTTCAATAGACTGGATGTGCTAATGCTCGAAAGTTTTAGTATGCAATAATGTAAAACACTTTGAAACTCTTATGGGAAACACATTGTACCTTGTATTCTTCTTTTTCTTTCTCTAATTATTATTTGTTGTAGTTCTAGAGGTGGTGCTGTTTGTAAAGCCCCTAATGTATTACATAATATTCAGATGGCATAAGTTTTTGTTTGCAGAAAAATAGACAATCCTGATGGTCTTAATGTACTCCTACATACAGGAGTACATTAAGACCAATATGTAAGTACCTCATGATACAGTTCTAATAATTTGTCACAGTACAGCCAGACTTTCAGGCTCTGCTGACGCTTCTCAAAATTGGTCACTTGGAGGTGTATCATTGTCATGGCAATCCAGTTGCAGTGATGGCTGCCTGTTATTATCGCTAACATTCATCCATCCATTATCTATACCACTTATCAGTTAAGGGTTGCGGGGGGGCTGGAGCCTATCCCAGCTGACATTGGGCGAGAGGCAGGGTACAACCTGTTCGGATCGCCAGTCCATTGCAGGGCCAACATATATAGACAAACAACCATTCACACCTACAGGTTATTTAGAGTCACCAATTAGAGTGCAGCAGTAACCTTACTTCCATGATCTCCGACCAAAAGGCTGCTGCAAGAAGAAAGCTCATAAATACTGGAAATCAATTACCTTCAGGGAAATCAAACCCAAATACTGCATGACATTTTTAACTGGAAACTCTTACCAATAAAATCAAAGTTGTCAAAATAATACAGAATTTCAGATGAAATTATGGGAACATTTCTTTTTGAGCTGTGACTCCAAGATCTGATTAAAACTCTACAGAACATGTCTCCTTAAAGAATACATGTAACAGCTTTCACTATCAAACATAAAGATGGATATCGCAGCATAATCTTCACCCAAGTTATTGTTTCAGTTTCTGTCCACTGGAGGGCAATTTCATAAAGCATGCTAAAGGCCATGATTCAGCTTGAAAGTACTTGAAATATCAACAGAACCTGTGTAATGATGGTACAAATCAGGTTCAGCATAACCTTGAGTGATAGCAGTATAAAACAAGCCATTGAGCACGGCCAGCTGAATAGGTAATAGCCTCATACAACCTGGCAGCTGGGGCTTCTGATTAAAAGCTACATCTGCAGATGATCTGCTACAGTTTACGATAGTGATGTGAGTGAAACTCTGCCTCTATGAACTTTTTCCAGTTAAAAGCTCAACATAAAAGCTGCAGACAAAAAAACAACTTAAAGGCTGAATGCAAGGAGTAACTGGCATTTCAGATCAGAGGCTGCATGGTAATTCAAACTGTGAGAACTTAGTCTTTGATGCAACTGTATCAAATTTACTTTAACCAGGTTTATACAACCTTTCAGAACACCACTAATTAATAATCAGTATAAAAGTATGAAAACAAAGTATTCAATATCAGGACAAGAAAATGCACACACAAGATTAAAAAAAAAACAAACAATAGCACATTGTTACTGTTCATGAACTTCCCTTGGTGCACTGCTGCACACTGCAGAAATTATAGGAAGAATGATTACAAATTACAGTAATCAACATTCTTAATTAATAGTCAGATCC
Organism: Lates japonicus; assembly: GCA_033238685.1. Taxonomy (NCBI): domain Eukaryota; kingdom Metazoa; phylum Chordata; class Actinopteri; family Centropomidae; genus Lates; species Lates japonicus. The sequence continues at coordinate 8,580,159 of BRZM01000022.1, read as the reverse complement.
TCAATCACTTAGAAGCCAAATGAACACAACAAAAACTTAAGGGCTCCCAGACTGCAGTTGAATGGGTATGATTGTGGCTCCCGACATGTATGAGTCATGGCAGGTAATTCCACGGCGCCATTGTTTGTTTGACAGCGGCACACTCCCTCCAACTGCTCCTCTGATAATGGTGTTTATGTACTTTGGCTCCACAAGGAAAAGCAAATGGCCACACTAACAATAGAGGCAGTGGACAGAGGCAGCCAGCAAAATGGCACGGATTCATCCCTCAAGGATCGAAAAAAAATCAGCAGCATTCACCACAATGTTAATCACACAAACAATGACTCGCTTATCTTAATTATGAGCTACCTAAAGAAGACAGCCAAGCCACATCATTGTCTGTAAGGATGCCCAGCCATGTATACAACTCATCCCAGGAACTCAGGTTCCATACAGCATTCATAATGTCATTTCCCATGGTAATGCGTGCCAGGTTTCATGTGCACAGGGATGATTGTGTATGAAATCAGTCCATTAAACTGATAACAAATAATCACTATGTTTTCTGATTATGATAGATGGCCTCTTATTTGTAGGACTAATTAGATGGCAAACCTGTTTGTATCACAAATGAGTACAAGCTTTAATTAAGTACAAAGTACAAAAAAGTACAAAATTAGATCAATATATAGAGCATATTAGCAATTAATAATGACTGAGCTGAAGTTTATTTAAAGAGCACAGAGATGGACAGAAAATGTATGACTGAAAGACAGGGATCCAATATTTTAAACCCCATTTGAGGGCAGCAACACACCCAAATAACACCAATCTTTGGACTCAGTGTTATGAGATTGTGGTACTAAAGTGAGCATTTCCTGCACATGAAGACTCAAATAACACTGAGTTGCACTGGTTCCCTGCAGACATAAAAACATTTTTCATCATAAATCAGGGGTCAGAAAGTTTTTTTTTTTTTTAAATCAAAAGTTAGGTTTTTGTTTGTTGGTTGTTGCGCCAGACAAACCGGTCTGATGTAGATTCATATTGTTCCAAAGCAGAGAGACCTTAACTCTACTCACTCATTTAAACCCTGAATATGCAACCACAGAGGAGTTTTCACTTATTTTTACTGATTAGAATTCAGTTAAATTGGATGGAGCTATGCTAGGAGTTATATAATATCACCAAGATATTCTAAACAAGGATAATAAAAGTATAAATTGTGTAAGAAGAAAATAAGGTCGAATTAGAAGAAGTTGATTAGTCTTTAAACACCTACAAAGTTTGGTGAAGGGGTACAGTCAGGCACAAGAACTGAATTAGTATGGCAGGACCAGAACTGTGTGGGCCAAGTGCAACTTAATTCATCTTCCTGATTTTGGGGCATTAATGCTCTATAATATATATATGAAGGAGTAAAAATCAGTTGTCACGTCATTGGCCTAAATTATTTCACAATTTGCCTGAAAACACTGAAGTGTATGATAAGTGATGTTGAAACAAGATCGATTTAACTGAATGAGTCTATTAGCAGGGTTTATGGGGTTTGACATGGATTCAGGTTTTCTTGTTAATGTTCATGTAACTCCATTAATCAGGAACCAAGTTTAACCTTGTAGGGCCTTTCTCTGTATGAGAGGAGCCACTGATGTTGCAAAGTAATCTAAACTTCTTGAATTAATGCATCTTCTGCATCTAAAATATGAAAGATTTCTATTAAACTTGCAATTTATGTAACCTGGTCACATGCAGGCCTCTGAAAAATCTTCACGTTTCAACTTCGACTTTTTAACCAAATCTGTCTCTGTTCCAGGTCTCTGAACCACCCGCTGTGGTGGATAAGAGATTTGCAACACACCTGTGATGCTGCAGCCCTGCCTCCTGGATATTAGGGGTTTCTATACAAGTGAACTGCAACAGCAAATACACTTTGTAGGAAAACTAGTCACCGGCTAGATTAAGATCAGAGACAACATTTTGGCTGGGGTGAATGGCAGCAATACAAAGAGCACAACTGTCACAGCAGGGTTTTAGACGACAAAAGCAACTTGGTCAAGATAAGGGAAAGAACATAGTTTGGGTTAAATGTAAATAAATATGCTGTATTGAAATCACTGTGGACATTTCGGCATTAAGCCAGATCATATTATTTCCCTTACCTTAACCAAGTGCTGTGAGTGCCAAAACATAGCTTTCAAAACGTTTAGAAATGCTATAGTCACAAGTAGTGGATTGAGAGTCAGTATAACTGTATTTGTGACTGTTTTGTGACAGCTGCATGATTTTGGGAAAATATCGAATTGCGATTTTTCTGACAGATATTGGGATCAGGATTTGATTTGTCATATAATTTTTGAAAGCCAAGCTTTAGTCCAGGATTCACTATATACATATAAAACATGTGATGGAGTATTATCATTTAGAAGATCATTGAAATATTAACTGCTCTATGTACAAATTCAAGGATCCAAGGATGAGAATGTATTTATTCCAACAAAAAATGGTGTAGAACAAGGGTGAGTCACGTAAGCACTGTGACTGACCTCAAAGGGCCAGTTGTAACTTTAAGACTACATAAATGTATCTACTCTCTCATATTATATAATTGCCTCTGCAATCAATTATCATTAGTTTTAATAATAACTTAACTAGCTTTGAAAGAAACGTAAGTTATCAGGGGAGTGTGCCAGTTGCTTTTTTTTTTCACTCTTTCACCCGTCCAACCGTGCCATCGATAATAAGCCCCACCAATTTCTCCCAGGGTAATTTCATTTTCTTTAGTCCCATGCATGGCGGCCACATCCAAGAGCTCCTCACTGACAGACAAGTCTACCTTCACGCCTCTTAAAAATGGCTAGATGCGCTGTTTCAGTATTGTCAGTGCTTTCGTCAAATTAAAAAGCCAGATAACTGCACGCTTCTTCAGCCACATTTTCCGCTAGTTCCCGGACTCTGTCTGCGATAGTGTTTCTTGACAAGCTAATATTGTTAACAGCCTTTCTCTGGACAGGGCACACCTGCTCACGTACCTTCAGCATACACTGCTTTAAAAATGCACCTTCTGAAAAACACTTTTTCAGCCACAATAAAGCTGGCTTTTACTGCCGCATCATTTTTTGCTGTAACTTTTGCAAACATATTCTGCTGAGAATGCAGGCTGTTTTTTAATTCTTGCACCTTCTGTTGCTTTTCTTGCCGGCTAAGGTTAGCATACTTAGCTCTGTGCTTGGTGTCTAAATGGTGTCCAATGTAAACTGTATTCCTTGAACACTGCCACTTCCTCGAAGCAAAGAAGACATACCGGCTTGTCTCCATTAAGCAAAAACATGTATTCGCTTTCCCATTTCTCATTAAACTGCCTTCCCTCTGCATCAACTTTTTTTCTTTTGGATATTTTGGGACTATTTACTTTTTTCCCAACCCCATCACTAACTACAAAAAAAAAAAAATCGCTGGAGGAAATGGCTCCTATTGAGACACTGCCATCCAGTGGCTAGAAGCTTTCATTGCACAGATAACAAAATCGAGACGCAGCATGGGATTATATTTTCCGATAATCAAAGTCTCTTGTTCTCGTGGGCCACATAAAATGAAGTGGTCCGTGGGCCTTGAGCTTGACACGTCTGGTGTAGAACATACACATAATGAACCATAGTGCAATTCTCACAAAACAAACTTGCCTTCTTTGCAGTAACTTTACATTGGTCATACTGCTGCTGTGGTGATTTTTCAAATGCTGGTACAATGAGGGGGAATGACAGGAGACTGACAGGCACACAAGGAGCTGGTAGAAACAAAGACACAGCAAAAACTCTATGGGATTTGCCTCAGTAGGAAATACAAAATACAAATACAAATCTAAGTTAATGTCAGGTAGTTCATTCTAACATTTTATCCCTTTTTCTCTTCTGTCTCTCTCCCTCCTTCTCGGCTCAACCTGGTATTTTGCAACTTTATAATATTGCAGCAGTGGCAATAACTTGGGCTGCTGCATCAAAATGTATATAGGAGAAACACTGCAGATATAAAGTTGACGTCTTGGTCATGGCTCAGTTATCTCTCTTGCTGGCCTGCTGACACTCGGTCAGTCAGCTTTAACTCGTCCTAACACCAGTAGTTTCTGCTTTGGCTGTGTCCGTTCTCGCGACTAGCATGCAGCTCAACTGGTAGAACTCACCTGACACCGGAGCAGAGAGAATCATAGCGAACGACTCGTCCACTGACATTCTCTTGTAAAAAAAATAATCAGTCTTTGCAGTTCGCAAATTGCACTAGTTCAAATCGCGATTTCTGTTAAAATTCGATAAATCATTCAGCCCTATTTGTGACTTTCCAAATACTTAACTTAATAACTTATCCTCATTACATGAATTGAAAATGTAATCCCTGCTATGGTAGCGAATAACGTCTGACATTAGAGGTGCTGCTCTAATCATTGCATACAGTAACTTTGCAGTCGTGCTTCATGTGTCCAGGCTGGTGCTGAGGCTGAGTCAGCAGGCTGACAGTAACCCTCGTCAGAGGCCTTTGAGTTGCTGAGTGTTGACAGGACAAGAACAATCAATAGCAACCACTGCCTTTTCCCAAACAACCTTCCAACATTAGTGAGTGTCTCCAAGTCAAGCCTTCTCATCATCACATGCCTGAAAGGATACGGTACACTCAGGGAGATAGTGTCTAATTCTACATGCACAATCTGTGATGTAAATGTGAACAGAAAGGGTAGCTAACAGACTGGCAATATACCAAAGTTTTGGTCCTGAAACCTATTCTTGTAATTGTACAGGTACTGGTATGACAAATTTTAAGTGTCACACAAAACAACTGCATTTGGCTTATTTGCTGTAGCAAGACAGCAGACACATTAACCATGGTGTACAGCAAAGAGGGCACAGGAGGAGGGGCTTCAACAGCCTGAACACTCTGGAAGACCCAATTCAACAAATGGAAAGTTTATTTACTGAAGTGTTCTGAATTCTTATGGAGCTTGAAATGAAGGCAATTGCACCAAACTGATTCACCAAGTACCCAGTGGCCTGTATTTCATTGTCTCTATGTTTATTGATGCCTACATGCAGTTTAACAGCACACATCTACACAAAGCTATGGATATAACAATAAAATATTAGGTGTTTGAGTTGTTCAGCCTCTTTAACTGAAAAATATATTAGCTGAACTGCGAGTTCACATTTCATTTAGAGAAACTAATTTGCTCCTGAGCTCCATGCAGTGCCAACAGTGGATCTACCATGTCATCTAAAGAACTCTTTCTTGTTTAGAATGCAGAATTGGTTTTGTATTGAGTCCTGACTGAAATACATGATGCATATAAATAATCCTTTTCTTTGTCAGTTGAAATTAGTTTATTGGATTCTTTTTATAGTGAGAAATCTAAATAAAATACTTTTCTTAACTCTCTGGAGATTGGAAAGTCGTCACTCTCAAATCTGTCATTCGCACATCAAAGGTAATGCATAGGAGCAGCAGTAAGTCATATTTGGAAACTGACAATTAACGGTTCAGAATTTATGGTTTACATAAAATATTATACTAAAACAACAGTGGGAAAACACTGAGGAGATGCTGTTAACAGCACAGCAGCACCTAAAAAAATACCTACTTTTACGTTCTAACAAATACTGTTTCTGTTCAGAATTTGTAATATATTAAAGGCTATTATCTGTGAGAGAGCCCTATGGTCAAGCTGTACAAGGTCTGGGTGATGCAATGAGAACATGACTAAAAAGAGACTGCCTGAAAGTTTCAAATAAACCTTCATGTGAGGGTTGAATTAGTAGGATTATCTCCTGAGCTGTGGGCACACTTTTAAGTAGTAAATTCAGTCTTCTCATCCATCTCCTCCATATGAATAAGACTGAAATGCTTCTGCACTTCAGTATTCTCTGTGACAGCCCAACTTTCAGAACATGCACTTAGAATAAAAGGTGCTCTTAACATTCATGAATGTGCACTCGCAGTGGACAATCCATCATAATCATGGGTGCATACTGTACATAGCTCAGTGGGCACAGCAGTCTCTTTCTATCTCAGCTGCTGACATTCAAACAAAGCACTGGCTCCTCCACTCCTCTGCAGGATCCCAATGAAAAACAACAACAAATGAATCACAGGCAACAGCAGCCCACTTTGCTCCCTTCACAGCATATAAAATGTCAATGCGCACAACAATCCCTTACAGTGATGGATGGGTTAGACTCACTGCTCTGTTCAGAACACAAAGCTTTGACTCCACCTCGCACTCCCTACACATTTCACACTTCTTTGTAAATGTCACACACAGGTTTCATAAACAGATGTCATTTCACTTTTTAAAAGATGACCCACGCTAAAGGTAACTGCAGTGAAGCTTCACCAACACCCAAACAGAAAGCCCCTCTCTGAGTGACACAGAAAGTTCTGTTGTATATATTTCTCAGACACAGCTTTGAAATTCTCAGTATTCATATCTTGTACTATATGTGCTGCTTTTTGGAACGCAGTTTAGGCAGTGAAGAGATGACAAAAAGAGGAAAGGAAGGAAAGCAAAAAAATAAAAAATAGATGAAAGACTTTCATGCCCAAATGTTTAATGAGAAATAAATTCAAGTCAATAACAACTTGATTGTAATCTTTGCTTTAACATACTCTTGGTACAAATGACTATAACTCACACCAAGTCCACTTAATCCTATTTATAGAGCTGAATGCACAGGGACACACATGGTTTGGGCAGCCAACAAGCTATGGAAAACTTATAACCACACTTCTCCTTTCTGCTTTGTTTCGTCATAATTCTTTTGTGGACAAACAATTGCAAGATGGTTCCCATATCCTAATATTTGCCTTGTTGTTTCACGCAGTTCCATGCTTTACTTTACACTGTGCCAACTCACCGTGCAGCCTCTCTATAAAGTGGAGTTCTCTGACAGAATGTTGTACTGAGTTGTCAACTTAAATGCTAACAACACCAAAACACAAAGTTTGTACATTCATAATCTACATCTATATGATTTAATATAATTTATGATACTCTGTAATGCTTTGCTTTGAGTCATAGCAGTTGTTAATCGCTTTGAACAGGCTTTGATGCCTCATGTGGCAGGATTCTTCAGTTGTAATACCCTTTAAGAAATCGGCATGAAAGTTTTCTAGAATTTCTTGAAGTTGTGTGTGAAGTGTGTCATGAATTTTGAAGAAATTGGAAATTAGGCCTTAAGTAGAAAGGCCTGCTTTCCTCTTTACAAGATGCATGAATGTAGAGATTGTAATCATGGATTTGGCAGGCTGCTCTCTCCTCCTGTTTGAGGGATGTGATGTTCACTGGGGAGGAAGAATGAGGGGTAGAGGGACATAAAAAATTCACTGAGCGACATTTGTTTCTGGTCCCTGAGATTCTATGTTGAGTATAGAAACAATCTGAATCCTCTGGTTCAATTGCAAATAATGTGGTGATGGTGCATTCACTGACCTGGGGGGCTCTGGCTCTGGTCTTTCCATGTTTTTACTGTAAGTAATGAATGAGTGTATCTTCAGATTTATCTTGATTTCAATAATTAAGTTAACCACCTTTTTTTTTTCAAGGCTTGCCCAGTGAGTACAGGAATACCAGTAGACCTTTCTGGTTTTTATGTGACGTAATTGGGCTAATAATGCTCACAACTCAGCTTTTATAGCAATTTTATTGACTCATATGTCGTCTGATTTGATGCCCCTATCAGATGGACAACACTGTTGTCAGTACCAATGTTTCAAAAACTGCCACAAAAGATTGCCATGACTGTTTTCTCATTTGACACCAGTATGGTTATGGTTTGGTGGAGGCACCACCCAGAAGCTCACAAGACCCAGTGGATCTGCTCCACTGACAGCCACCACAGGACCCTAAAAGGGGTCCCGTGTCCATGGTGGTTTGGACTAATCTCAGTATCATCTCCAGTTAACAGTCAGTTTATGCCCATTTTAGGCCACACTATTTTGACTACCTGGGCCCTAACCTGTAAATGGTCAGCTGATGAATGAATGAAAGATTACAATCTGAAATTTTGTAGTGATGTTTTTTATCAGCAGGAAATTAGGAAATGTAGTAGGGCAATAGGGCATCACCCACCGTTCTGACGGAAATTAAAAAAGAAAGAAAAAACCACAAGCTTTTGAAAGTCTGTAAAACTCATTTGCACAAAAACAAGCACTGTCTGCAGGCATGTCACTGCAAAAAAAATGGAGGGCCTTGTATCGGCCACAGCTCTTGTAGTCTGGAATGAATGGTGACCTGAGGTTACTCTCTCACATTGATAGTCTCAGCAGCGATACTTAGCTTCACAAGATGCTGTTGGACTTCCTCAAGTTAAAAAAAACATGCACACACACAAATGCGCATAAACATTCAGGGCTACCTATTATGTTTAAGATGTAGTGGACCTGAAAGGCACACAAAAGATAAGAGTTGGAGGCAACACCACCACACTCTCAACAACTTGTGTGCAAATGTGTGATGAATTAAAATGAGTAAAGCCAGAGGTGGCCCTGACCTTTAAGAAATGTATGGACATGCTACTGAGGAATTTATCATTTTCTAATTACGTTATGTGGCAAAAGCATATCTTGTATGCCCAAAGTCTGTGGTGAAATGGGTCTCTATCAGTATGAAATTATTACAAAGCCATGTTTAATTAATGAAAATATGACCCAGATGTCAGAGCTAATATATCAAAAAGAACATGCTATAGTCGCAGACTGTTCTGTAGCAAAGGATGAGGGGAAATGTAATGCATTAGCTTAAAACTAGAGCTCTGCCCTGTCTGAATTCCACTAACTGAATTTTAAGCAAGTGTAATAGATTTTACCATTTAAAAACTTGTGAGATTTTCTGTTTTATAAAAACAAACGTAGAAAACTGTTTTAAAAAAATAAAGATCAAGAGCAAATAGGAAAAGCAAAGTGTATTGACTGTTTTAAGGCAATTCTACCCATCTGGAAAGTGTTTATTGTTGTCAGTTCATTTTTATGTACATTGGCTGGACAAATGTGAACAAGTTTTAATGAAGAATGTGTACAAAATAAATGAATAAATGTTATTGACTGAAGTAAAGGATATACTTGTTAAAACAAATCAATAACTAATGATTTTTGGTTTTGTTTTAGCTTTGAGCATTCCTCTGCATTCTCTGCAAGACTTGTTTGGAGGATGGTGAAGATTGCAGCTGGATGGATCAGAATTAATGATAACATTTATTTGTATGCTGTCATTGAAGGTGTCTGGTCAGCTGTGTTGTCCGCATAATCTTTTCATTTCAAATCCCCTACTGCAGCACCTGCATGTAAATAACATCCACATCACTCTGGCTGCCGTTCTTCCGAAATCTGAGCAAAAAATCTGTCCTCTTTGAGGATTCAGAGACACAGTGCTGTTGCTTTGCAAACAACAAATCAACCTCCATGATTTGGCCACAGACATTCAAATACTTCTCCATTTAATGTCACCTGTGTTTGAAAACAGATTCAGTATTTCTTTTATATGCGTTTCTGATGAGTGAAAATTCAGAGACCCTGACAAATATCACTTTACATCTTCCACAACATAGTTAGTTTTCAGTTATTAGGTTGTTTTGTTTCTGTGACTGTGGCTTTTATTTTTGTGTTCAATTGTGCTGATCTGCAGTGCTGTTTCCATTTTTAGCTTGTTAAGAAACCTTTGCAGGCCTTATTGGCAGCACACACTGGCAGCTGATGACATACGTAAAATCACCTGTGCCTATTGTTTTCTACATAAGCCTACACACCAATTTTGTCACAATGGGCATTAATACACATGCGAATACACCTCTGTTCCATTTCCATGCATTGAAATGCAATTTCATCATATTTGCTCCCCAACCACTGTATGTTGTTTGTTGCATTGTTTGTATGTCAGGTCCAGTATGTTCTAAGGCCATCAGATGGATTGGATTGGACATGGATTGGCTCAAAATTTTATAGAGACAATCATTGTTCTGAGATGATAAACTGTACCAACTTTAGCAATCCACTGACTTTTTCATCCAGCGTCACCATCAATTAAATGTTTTTGTTAATTATTTATGACCAAATACTTTTTCATTTATTCATTCTATCTATACCACTTATCCGTTAAGGGGCACGGAGGGGGTGGAGGCTTTCCCAGCTGACATTGGCTGAGAGGTGGGGTACACCCTGTATGGATCATCTCACGGCCAACACACATAGACAAACAACCATTCACACTCACATTCGCATCTACGGGCAATTTAGAGTCACCAATTAACCTAACCTGCATGTCTTTGGATGGTGGGAGGAAGCCATTTTGTTTGTGTTATGTCAAATCCTGTGGTTGAGTATTTGGAACATTTTGTATAGTGCTAAAACAGTGTACTCTAACAATAGGTATATAGAGAGAGAAGACTCCAACCAGTATATAAGCTGATGACTGATAAATTACTGGTCTGTGGCTTTAGTGGGTTCGAAACTAGCTGAACAAACCAAGAGCTGTGATTTCAAACCTCTGATGATGACACCAAACTAATAATTAACCCCAATCAGATGAGTGAGGGACCGGGGAGGTGGGGTGGGGGTGGGGGGTGCAGAGCAGAGAACAAGCTGGTGATTCTGTTAATACAAAAGGTCAGAGACTATGACCTCTTCTCCAAACGGACAGCACAAACCCACAACACAAGTGGCAGTTAATGGAGAGTACAAAGTGCACTAGAATCACCTAATTTTCCCTGCAGCAGTCTTTAATCACTGTAACATCATCTCTAGCACACAGAGAATTATTTAACCATTATAAATGATAGGTTATACAAGAAGAGAAAGAACAAAAGAAAAGGAAAGGAGACAAAACATGGGGAATAAAAATATCTATTCATCTAAAAGGGTGTAATGAGGACGATAAAAAGCAGGCAAGAAGCAAAAATGAAATTTAACAATCAGCATGTCAAAGTGCAGACAATTTCTGTCCCTTATTTTCTTAGATTTACATGGAGTTCTGGTTTTGCATCGGTGTGTCATCTGTTCCCAGACTGTGCAGTGTTAACCACTAATACACACAAGAGTAACGTGCAATGATAGTTAATAAAAACTTAATAGTAGGGATACAATATGTTCTGTGCACAATTTTGTTCAGTACACAGTACTGGGGTCACAGTTTAATATCATCATAATATTCACAGAGTAAATGAAATTGTTTTGGGGCCTCTCTACTGCTGAAGCTAAAACAAGCATTAAAAAAAATACACACATAGTGTACAAGGAAAAAGTAGCAAAATAATGAGATACCAGGAGCCTCATGAGCAGCTTTAATGCTCCTTGACATTGATTCTCCAAGTCTATTGAAACTTCACTGGAGGGATGACTGCTTTTCTACCAAAAGATATGACCATATTTAATGTTTTGATGATAGTGGTGGATAGTCAAAGCATGATTCATTCCATTTTCATATCAAACAATTTGGTGACCTCTTTTGCCCAGTATGAAAGCATCTGTATTTGTCACGTTTCCATCCATCCATCCATCCATTATCTATACCGCTTATGCATTAAGGGTTGCAGGGGGGCTGGAGCCTATCCCAGCTGACATTGGGCAAGAGGCAGGGTATACCCTGTTTGGATCGCCAATCCATCTCAGGGCCAACATATACAAACAAACGACCATTCACACTCACATTCACACCTACGGGAAATTTAGAGTCACAAATTAACCTAACTTGCATGACTTTGGCACAGGGAGAACATGCATATTCTACACAGGCAAACCGGGGCTCAAACCCAGAACCCTCTTGCTGTGAGGCAACAGTGCTAACCACTGCACAACCGTGCCACCTTGTCATGTTTCCCCACTCATTTATTCAGATTTTTCCTTTGTCACCAAACTTCATCTCTGTGACCATGATACTCTTTTACTTCAGCAATAAGTCGGTGAATAGAGAGAAGGCTTAATATCCAAATGAAAGTGGGCAGTTTGGGAGTACCTGAGCTGTTATTATTTCATTCTACTTTCTAACAAAAGCCTATGTATACAAAGTCTGTCTACATTGCAACCTCTTCCCCTAGGAGATCAATAAAGTATATCTGTCTGTTTATCTTTCTCTCTAAGCAGATGAAAACCTTGACATTGTATCCTCAGATTGAGTTTAACCACCTTGTTTCCAGTTGAATATTCTACAAAGCAGTAAGTGAACTAACTCAGTACAAGACACAGATAACACTTCTAGTTAGTCATACCACCTGATGTCATAAAAAGGCCTATGCTATAGAGATCATATTAAGTTATTTACAGCATAGAGGTTGATAGCAGAAAATATTTCACCATACAGCGGCCATTTAGAAAACTAGCAATCAAGTATCCACTGTTATACTTAAAGTATACAGTAAGTGCCATTACTGTCATATTTCAAAGAGTTTAATCTCTTAATCTCTATCTTAATGAATATCTTATTCTTGATCCAATATTGCTGAGCACCACAGTAAACCACCCACCCAACAATACAGTGTACACATGTGCCTGCACCAATTTTTCCCATTTCTCAATTGGAAATATAATGTGAAGTAAAGCGTAGTACTGTAGTACTTCCATCTGCATCATGGCTTTCCACGGGCAAAATCTCTGGATTAATAGTTTGCAGCCTCACATTAGCTCTGTCAGTTTGTTTACTTCCCGACTGAATGGCATTATTAAGGTAATTTCCCTAACAATTAAATATTTCTGATTACACTCTAACAAACAGACCAATGGAAATTAACAGTTTGTTGAGTCTAAACAGCCGTCACTGGCTGCTATAGTGGATTGTTGTAGGAATACAATACAGTGTCACACTTTGTGAAATGAGCAGACCAGACATTAACAATGGGAGGATTTTGTTCCCACTGAGATAAAATTCAGATGAGCAGGTCTAACTGTAGGTGAGGTTGCTGATTTAATCCTGTCCACATGTCAGAGTGTTTTCGAACAAGACACAGAAATTTTTGAATGTGTGTTGAGTATGTAGGTATGTAGAATTATAACTATGAAAAAACACACCACACTGGGGCTGCACAATATTAGGAAAACATGCAATATGCGATATTACTGTTGAACATTGCGATAACAATATGACTCGTGATAACAAATACTTAACAGTATACAGTGTTAATGTCTTTCTGCTTTGAATTGAATTGAACAGTGAGTAGGTTTTGCTGACACTGAAAAAATGAAATGCATTACAGGGGATGACTTTAAGTTATATCCTTTCAAGATCACTGGTCCCACCATTGTAACCACTGGCCCAGAGACATTACTTTTAATTTGGCAAACAACAGAAGAAATTAAGAAAATGGTTCTTTTGCTGCTTTCTGCCTCTTTACACACAACTTGTGTGTGGCACTGTTCTCATGGGGGTCAAAGCCTGTGCAACACTCCACTATCTGATCCTTGAAGAGTGAAGAATCCCAACAATAAACAAATGCGTATGGGAATAATTATTATACACTTTATTCTTGCCTACTATTGTCTATTTGGTAAACTTTTAGCAAGCCCAGCATTGAGATTGTGCTACCATAGCTACAATACTCTAGCAGATCTCCTGACTGACATACACATCAGAAAAGATAACATGCCATTCCTACACTGTGTGAGCATTTAGGGGTGGGGAACAAAATGTAATTTAACAGTGTTTGAACAGTGTATGTGTTTCACTGAATTTTCTTTCAGGTAAGTGTTATAGGTAACTATAAACTTGAATGTTTGAATGTCAACTTTCTGCCTGGTCCAAGTCACAGAGTTTCCTTTCCTCTATTTCCTCCTATTTCATTTTTTAAATGTTATTTTCATTTCATGAAATTCCAGGAGACCAAGCATGCAGATTAGGCCTTACCTATCAGGGTGTGTGCCCAGTTGAATGTGAATTTCTGTGTGTGTTTTTGTCTGCCATTGTTTATGCATGCTAGCAGTGTGCATCTGCATGTGGAGAATATGAGACTGAGAAGAGAGAGGGAGATTCCCCCTCCTCACTGCTCTGCTCAGTTTAGACGTTGGTTCTGTGAATTACTGTCCTCACTGCTGCACCTCAGCTCTCAGTTTGGCTCTTGGCTTTAGAAAGCAGGGCTAACGCCGTGCCAATTAGGATGGTAATCTAGCTGACATTTGTGTTCACTGCTTTGGGGCCCGCATGGCTTCGAGAGCTCAATTTGGTGGGTTTTGACGCGATAATAATACTTTCATACTATCTCTGTCTGGACCAAGCATAGTAGCTGGCCAGTAATCCTCTCTCTCTTTTTTGTGTGATTTGCATTGATGACTCAAGAGAAGAAAACAGCTACACAACAGAGGACTGATTTCTTGTTTTCCCCACTTGTCTTCTGTTCAATCACTGCACAGAGGATTTGATTTTGAGAAATATTTTGGAGGAGTTCTGCAAAATGAGACAGAGACAAAGGAAGTTAAACCTTAATGAATAAGTATGTCTTACTGGGAACAAGATGAATTTTTTTTGATTAGCACAATGACAGGAAGCAGTTAGAAACAACTAGCCCCCGCCTTGTTCAGAGTTATGCAGGTGTGTAAATATGGCATCTTCACGAACAGGACAGGACTTATACATAATTTGTAGTCATTGAGCCCAGCTGTTGTTGTTCATGCTAATGGGTAATTTTCTGTTTCTACATGTAATAGATTTAACATGCAAATAAGACAGCTTTGGAGCTCTTGTAAGGTACCTTTAAAGAAGCTAGGTTAGCTGTCAGGAGACTCTTGACACTCTTGACAATCCGCAAGACAAGGGTCACATGGGGGACAGAGGCAGCCAAGCATAGATGGACTGCGAAAACTGGATACAACCTTCTAAGATGCCACCTTGTTTTGTCCTTTGAAACTCACAAGCTTATTTCCCAAAATATTCACATTAAGAACTGCTTAAAGGTTAATATTGCAGAAGGAGACACTTCAAATCATTATAACATTTGGTTAAATAATTCCTGGATGAATGAGGCCTTTGAACATATGACAACTGCAGATGCAGCAGATGGACCGTTTTTCAAAATTAACTTCTCTAAATGAGGCAAACCTATTTAAGCTTGGCAAAAGTTAGAAAGTTTGAAAAACTGAAATTCAGCTCGACACAAATATGAATTTAACTGGTGGGTAGAACTAAAATGTTTGTTGATATCAACTGTCATTTTTTTTAAATTAAACAATATTTATTAAATAACAAACCCATATGGCACACAGCAAGTATTTAATGTTTTCAGTTGATAACAAAAGGAGAGAAATGTCCTCCAGAATTATAATCAGTGAGTGTACTATCTTGGGAAATGCATGCATCTGGATTTATGTCTTGCCATTGCACACTCAAAGAGCAATTCCAGGAACACTGATGATTTGCTCTGTGCTCTGAGTTTTGCTTTTAGTTCTGCTAACAAAGGATGAAGCTCTAAGTAAACCCACCCAAACTCACAGTCTAGAAAATGTTAGAAAGTATTTCTAGTAATTTCTAAAGTATTTCCATATTTTAAGTTCTTCCTCTGGCTGGTCAACATTTCCACCAAGTACTGTAGACTGTGAGATGAAGATGTATTTAAAAACATGCATCAACGTGCATCTAATGCATTCTATAAATTATAAGAGTTGTTTTTTCATCAAATGCAGTGTCTTGTGATGTATGCCATAATTATGCATGGGAATTATTAAGAGTAATAATGATGAAAATCTCAATTAGAGAAGGGGAAAAATAACTCTCAGATGTACAGAGGAAAAACTGACTCCAAAGAATAGAGCAGCAGCACAGGAAATGCTTCTTAGTCAGGCCTCAAAACCAAAAGTGGAAACAAAAGGAGACGAAGAGAAGTACAAAGTGATGAATATTCCAGAGCCAGGAAGCAAAAAGTCATCAAACAAGAGACAAGCATCAGAAACAAGTGACACAAGCGAAAAAGGAAATGAAAAGGTCCGCTGAAGCAAAGCCACGACAGGCAGTTTGAAACATGACAATAGCCCACAGTGCGCAATGGCACTGATCAACTTCCAGCAGAGGAAGAGACACCAAATGGATTCACATGTCTCCATCCGAGCCTGATAATGTATCAGCAGATCTCATGAATAAAATAATAAAGTCCTAGAATGGGATTCAGAGGATTATCCACAAGGATAGCAAAATAGTCTTGCCCTGCACACTGCAAGTTCAAATAAACACAACGATGTTGATCATACTGATTATTAATTACTTCATCTGACAGATTAATCTACTGAACATAGGGGAAAGATTGGGATTTTTGTGTGATGACAAAGCTTCCTGCATTCATAAGTAAATTAATTTTAGGTCACAACATGTTCTCCCCTCCTAAGGTGGCAGAATCCCCCCCGGTATTTTGCTAAATTTAATCATGTACACAATATGACATTGATGAAATTGCTTTCCATCTTACAACATTGTATAATTAGAATAATATACAAGTGTATCAGATGCTCTCTCTTGCCTGAAGATGCGCATCAGTCTGAGACGGAGGAGTTGGAGCGTCTCTGTCCTGAGGAGGTCCTCTAGGCTTCCTCCTGTTACCATCAAGCTGGGGCTACATTGCCACTGGTGGGCTGAACACATCTGAATACAGTGCTGGGCCCGGAAGGCTACAGCAGCAACCCACTCCACAACAATTCAGCGCAGTAGGAGCTCTACTCTGTGAGCTGTATCACAAAAAATGCTGAAATACCACACCCAGCATACACAGTAAGCATAAAATATGCCTAAAAGCAATGCAAAGTTCATTATTTTTCCATGTGCTGTGAATATTAACCAATACTTATCAGGGCACCAATACTAGAGATATAGCTACACTGACACACTACCACAAATTCAAATCATGTTGTGTGAAATTTGTCAGAAATTGATACAGCTTCAATTAAACAATCTTTTCACCTAGCTCTCTCTGCCCCAATTCCTTTAACATTTATCTCTAATGTTTCCCATTGTTGGTGCAATTACTTTTATATACAACTAATTTCCATCCATCCATCATCTATACCGCTTATCCTTAAGGGACATTAGGGGGCTGGAGCCACTCCCAGCAGACACAGGGCGAGAGGCGGGGTACACCCTGGACAGATCGCCAGTCCATCACAGGGCCAACATACAGTACATAGACAAACAACCATTCACACCTTAACCTGCATATATTTGGACTGCAGGTAAGCCAGAGTATCTGGAGAGAACCAACACAGGCAATAGGAGAACATGCAAACACTATACAGAAAAGCCCTGGGTGAAACCACTGTACCAACGTGCTGCCCTATACAACTAATTTGAAAAAGTAAATACATTGTTGCCTAACTAAACCCACTGCTTCCGTAAAAGGCAAAAAAGTCCAATATTTCGTTGGTGTACAAACACTACTGGGGTAGAACTATAATCTAACATTAAATAAAAAACGTAAAGTGCAACTACCAAATAAATTGTACTGAAGACCAGTATTTGAGTAAAGGTACTCAGATACAGCCAACCACTGATGCTTGCAGTCATGTACGAGAACAAATACCAAATCCTATTCAATCTGACCTGAACAAACAGTAATCCCAGATGTTACAAATTTATCATATGGATCATGTATCTAGATATATGTAAAATAATCTGGGATGGAGGGTAAACATGCCCCTGTTTTATTGGCACAGTAGGCAGTTCTGTATAAATCAATACTGCACCTAATTTGTTAGTCTTACATACTCCAGATAAAGCTTGCAGGTCTAGACGATATGACTTTGTACCCTGGTTAATTTATCCAATCAATGTGAGAGAAGAATCATTACTGAGCTTTATATTGTGACTGTGTTTTTCACTCTGGATTTTCAGTAAATGCTCGCATCTGCAGACAACGCTTCTCCCTCTGAGCAGCCATGAACCCTACTGCACATAACACTAGAAAGCAACATAAGCTGTGGTGGACCTGAGACTGATTTCCTGAACCACACAGCTTTCACACTCACAGCAAACAAAGTGAACTCTCAGGGAACATGACTTTGGATTCTGAAAACACTCAAAAATGACTTAGGATTTATTCAAACAATGAGTATGAGGTACAGTTATCATTACAAGAAAGATTCAACAGCTACAGCATTATATTGGAAAAGTCTTTCGTTTAGGTTCAGAATATATACAACATATCTGATTGACTTAAATACTTTAAATTCAGCTACAAAAATAATTTAGCTCTATAAAAATAATTGTTTAAGAATAACTAGAACAACTCAGTATATATCAATAATCAGCCTGCAATTTAGTACTTCTCTGTAATCCCTCAGCATACACTCTCATGTTTCATGTTTTGACATTTAAAGTTTTCCTTCACCAGGCTTCATAGGACAGGAGGGACAGTCTACTGCTGCAGTGATGCTGAAGCCACAGATGCCTATTCATCTGGCCTTTTGTTTGTCCTAGTGAAAGTCCCTGTCATTGGATCACAGCCCGAGTCATTTGTTACTGTAGCGTTTGCTGTGTGAAACCACGAAGCGTGACGGCCCATCTGGACCGGGCACAAATCAAAGAGCCCATAATACAGCAGACAGATGTTGTCCTCTGTTCGCCCACACGCCTTTCTGTGCTGATGCAGACAAATATTTGATTCCATTCACACATTCAGTCTGTGATGGCAAGAAATAATGTTCCCAGACAAGGTTACAAATTACAATGTAATTAGCACATTTCACACAGTACACTCAGAACCTATAATGTTGATTCCTACAATTTCCCTTCAAGGGATACAGAAATCAAATTTAATTTATGGATAATCCAAATTCTACAGAGGGCTTCCAGGTGAAAACAAACTATCTGGCAGTCGAATCAGTGGGCATCTGTTCTTTGTAAACTTTGTGAGCAGCTGATTCTTCTCCTAAAAGTATGTCTTGGATAAGAAAATATGGCTAACATCTGTATATTTTTTTGACAGAGAACTTATTATGTTTCAGTAAGTTGTGCTTCTCAAACTGTGTGCTGGAGCAGATACAAGGAAGGAAGATCAGGTACTTTTCTTAAACCGGTTGTCTTAAATCATCGGCTATCACAGTTTTCCATTCATAATAGTGTTAAAACCAGACAAAAATGTCTGTTAAAGGTATTTCTTAGCAAATCATAAAAGTTGGTTGTTCTAATTAGTTTTCTTTAAGTCATGTTTTTTAAAGGAGAATCAGCATCTAGGCTGGTTATTGGACAAAATGTTTACCAAAATATTCAGATTATACTCTTCAAGAAGAAACACTGACTGGATCTCTTACATCAATCTGCAAGACTCTCTGCTCTACAGTGTTTTATGTTATATGATGTCTTTTTTATTGCTTTTTTAGTACTGTATGGATCCCTATTTTGATGGTGGTGATTATTGTTTGTTCTTAAATGTGTTACATGTCGCCAGTTAACTTAGCTTAGCACAAAGACTGGAAACAGCTAGTCCAAATTTAATAAAATCCACCAACCAGCACTTTTCCTTTAACCCCTAAAGGAAAAGTTTGAGCTGGGCTCTATGTGATCACCTTTTTCTCTCACCACACTAGGAAAGTCTGATAATATTAATAAAAATCCCTTTATGTGACCACAGACTTCATGTGTGTAGGGCAGAGGCTACAACGGTCAACTTCCGTTAAACTAAAAGACACAGTAAACTTCCTTAAGCACAGGCCCCACAGGTACTTGGTGGCATCTTCTTCAAACTGAATTGATTTACTTGTGTTTCTTCAATCTATGTCCACTTAAAGCCCCTTTGGAACCCAGGAAACTGAGACTGAATAAGCTGAAAGCAGAACATTACCAGGATCATCTCATTTTTCTACAAATAAAACTTGTGCTATGAGAGTTATTGAAAATATGGAATAATCATTTGCAATTCCTACACACAGGCGCAGGACAGACTAGAGTTTATAAGCGAAGGGGTTGTGTGTGTCCAAGTTAATTAACCAAAAAAAAAAAAAAAAAACTGCAAATGGCCTCTGTCAAAATTCACATGTAGTAATTCCATTACCTGACCTCTTCCTGCATGCTGTCTGAGCTGGTCATTAGTGTGAGACAAAATGATAACAAAGACCATGTGACCCTGGGTTCAAAGGTCTGCTACGCCCTGACCACGTCTCCAAGAAAACCACCAGGTTTGGAGCCTCAGCTGTAATTCCACTTGAGCCACCTCTGTGATCTGATGAATGCCCTCACTCACCCACCTCTTTCACAAGGGCAGGGTCATTGATTTCTCCTGCTCTGTTGTTGCTGCTGAGTGCCTGACCATATTACACAGGTGCTAATTCTAAGGAAAGGCACACACACTTCAGTAAAGCCCCAGGCCTGAGGAAATTGGATATTGGATGTTATCTCCCTCAGTCCAGGACCCCACTGTGACAGAGGAAGGCTTTCACTCTGCTGTAACTATAAAACAAAGAACTACACATTTCCAATCAAGACATGTGTACATGTGTGTTGCCTCCAAATGATTCTGTAACTATTTCCCCAATAATCAACAGGAGTAAAAATAGTATCTCTAATTATTTCTTAATCCAATGGAGCATCAGTTTTATAGGTGGGACAATGTTTTTCTTGCTGAGACACATGAGGTTGCTTGGAAATTAATGAAAGGTCTAACAACAAAAGAAGAAAAGCTGATACAAACAGAAAACAACTTTGTTTTCAAGTGATTTTCTACCATGGGGTTAATGGTGTATGGCATAAAGTAAAGTAATGATCTCGTCTAGGATAATTAGTTTCCTACATGCCTTCCTAACACTTACTCAGCTCATCTGTCATTGAATCCTTTCATTGACTACTGTCGAGACACTAAGCGTACAACCGCATGCACACACATAGGGTCTCAACTTAACTGTACATCTGTCCATATGTATATGTGCTTACTTTTCTCACCTTCAGGTCATTATTGAACTGTACGTAAACACATTGTTTAAATACACACTTGGTTTATGGTATCACTACAGCCTTTCTTATGTTTCCCTTTCAACTTTAGAAAAGAGAGAACATTGCAAATTCTGAAATACCATAAAATGTAAAGAGTAAATTAGGTTTAAAGAGGCCAACTATATGTCTGCATGAAAAACAAGACAGAATCAACAAGTCAACGTACTGAAGAGCCAAATCCGATTTGACTGACAAAATTCTGAGTCAGGTACTGTCCTAGAGTTGCATGAAAAAAAGAACATTCAATTAACCCATTTGACAACTGCAGATGTAGTAGACAGAAGATGAAAACTCAAATCAGCTCCACTGAAAAAAGTATGGTAGATATAAATGTGAATTTGATAAGTAGATAGCGGTAAAGGGGATACTAATAATTTGTTTTTCAAATAACATAGCTTTGTGGTATACCACAAGAATTTCATCTTTTCAGTAAATGGCAAAGGAAGGAAATTGTTTCAAAAAATCTAATCAGCAAGCATAGTATCTGGGGATATCACTGGATTTATTGACATTGCAAAATCTTTACAGCATACAGTATATTGTACCAGTGGGCAACTCCAGTCCAGTTTGTTGGAATAGATGGCCAAGCTGTATGTCTCTGCAGTGGTGAGCAAGAAATTAACCCCTCCACCCTATATCTGTGCACCAAATAATTTAAACACAACAAACATTTTGCTAAATTTAAGTAAGAATTTACTTTCAGTCACATATGCTTTCTATTTAAAATAAACAATAAAACAGTTGAATCATATGAAACCGTAGTAAAGAAATAATTCAAACATCTTAAAGCATATAGACTGATTGGCCTGCTTGTAGTGGCACCGTAGCACTAAAGGTTGCTCTTGAATGCAACATTAATTAAATGTCATGTTGACACTTGTTCATGGTTGGAAAATTTGATTTGTTTTTGACACAACTCTCAGTTCTACTACTCTTGCCATTATGTTTATTTCCCAGTATTCTCCTCAGACTCTAGGGATGTACTCACAGCCAAAAAAGAACACTACAAATCTGATTTTCCACAACTGTATTAGTTGACTTTTGACCTGCAGTATTAAAGAGTTTAAATTATTTGTTGGCATCAACCCTTAAGTCCTTCTGCAGGTTAAAAATAGTCAAGGCACTGTCATTGGAGAGTCATTTCTTACCAACGATTCAGACCATTGTGTATTAATTAACTGTTGTTTACTTTCAAATACAAGCACTCACCAGCGCACTGCCAAGGCTTTTCAAGTACTGACAAAATTGCCAGTTCCAGAGAGGGAACGTTCTTGTTTTGCCAAGGCAATTTATTTTGAAAGACTCATTAAAGGAAAACATTGTTATTTTCCCTGGCATATTTTTACCAAACACCCCTGGCTCAGCTGTAAAACTATAAATCATCATTCCATTGGAACGAGCGCATGAATTTACAGGATAAAACCTGCAATTTATCTGACCAGAAAATTTCCAAGTACCCATTGCCATGTTGTGTTTCTTTAAATTTCGCTTTCATATAGAATAAAGGCTTTTGTAAATGTGTCACAACATCAAATTAATTTTTGAGCTGTTTACAATATGAAAACACTAATGTTAAAAAAAACCTCTTCAAAACTTCAAAACACTGAATAAGTAAAGCTCCTTGTTAGTGACAGTGTGCTGCAAGTCACTGTATCAAGCACTCAGACTATTATTATTGTAATTACTTGAGTTTCCTGCAAAGGAAAAAGCCTTAGGTGGCACAGTGTTTTTATTTTAAGCGGCTTGTACTGTTTTACTGACAATACTGCTTTATGATTAACACACATAAGATTAAATGTCCCCTGCTGTCGGCAGCCACAGGAAAAGTTCAAATTTCCTCTGAAACAGAATGGCACTGTGTAAATATTGAGGTAGATTACTATTGTAGTGGAGTCCTCCTTTAAATGTAATGATGTGCAGTTGTCCTCAGCCCACAGCCCTCAGATAGGCTGTTGCATAAACACCATGACTGACTGGTATTAAGGGACCCAAAGTGTGCCAAGAAGACACTCCCCACACCATTACACCACCAGCAGCAGTCAGGACTGTTGACACAAGGCAGGTTGGGTCCATGGATTCATGCCGTTTGATGTCAGATTTTGACCCTACCATCGGTGTGCCTCAGCAGCAAACCAGATTCATCAGCTATGTTTTAGCCCATCCAAGGTTCAATATATTGTGCATTCTGAGATGCGTTTCTGCTCACCACAATTGTAAAGAGCAGTTATCTGAATTAACATAGCCTTTCTGTTTGTTCTCCTCTGAGCACCTTCATCACCAAGGTATTTCCATCTGCAGAACTGCCTCTCATTGGATGTTTTTTGTTTTTGGCACCATTCTGACTAAATCCTGTAGGTGCTGTGTGTGAAAATCCCAGGAGATCAGCAGTTTCAGAAATACTCAGACCAGCTTGTCTGGCACCAACAATCATGCCTTTTCAGAGTCACTGAGACTACTTTTTCTTCCCCATTCTGATGTTTGTTTTGAACATTAACTGAAGCTCCTGACCTGTGTCTGCATGGTTTTAAGCACTACACAACTGCAACATGACTGGTTGACTGCATAACTGCATGAAAAAGCAGGTGTGTTCCTAATAAAGTGCTTGGGGAAATATATGTGTAAAACTAGAAAATGACAACTGTTGAATTTGGTTTTGTCTTTCTCTTCAGTTATATATGATATTGTAATTGCTAACTGTAGCTCTATGCACATTCTAGTCGGGTTTCAAATGTCATGATTGCTGACAAAAGAAATACCATGAAAATAAGCTGTACAAGGAGTAAGTAACACTTAAATCAACCTATTTTTTTGTGTTAACTGCTCCGACAACTATGACCACAGCCTCTTTGTCAACTGACAATGACGGGAATGTGACGGATTGGTTAGGGCAAAACAGTACTTCAGTGTGATCGTCAGTATACACTTTGCTATCATGTCACACTGGGATAAAGAACTTCTTGTCCAACTTCATGTTGATGTAATGAAGTATGTCATTTTAATGCAATTAGGACATTCTGTTGTATTGTGTTTTCACAGTTGTGTAGTTTTTCAGACATGATGCTGTGGTGTTGATATTCTTTCTCTTTTTAATTCTTTGTGATGACACTGAACATCATTTAAACATTTTAACACCAAAACATCTCAAATGTTCACCATTTTCCCTCTAGGCTTTATTCCTGTTATGATGCTTGTCAAAAGCATTACTGGGACAAATCTGAACTACTTCCATCCATCCATTATCTATGCCTCTTATCCTTAAGCAGCTGACACTGGGTGAGAGGTAAGGTACACCCTTAACAGACCTGGACTACTTCAGAAGTAATTATTATAGACTTATAAGAATCCTATGATTTTTTTTAAAAATTGCTTCAAATTGAACTAAACTAAATTTTGAACTTATCGTTCACTGTCACTGCCAATGATCTGAGATTTGCCAGTCAATTTCAGGGTGGAAGGACACCTCAGATTGTATAATTTGGTTTTGCCTGGTGGAACAATCTTTTAATTTGCATTTGGTTTAAGGATACCTTCTTCAATTTTTCAAGATATTGCTGGTGGTCTAGTCTGACATTTCTGTAGCTGCCTCACATTAAGACAGAGGAGACTGTCTTTATCTTTGCACGCAGTTCTGAAAATAACAACAGCTTGAAGACAGCACTGACCTCCATAACTGCTCGAACATGGTATGCCAAGACGGGCACATCTGCACCCTCTCTTTCTAAAAAGGATACCCTATTTGAGATTTAACATCCTCTTGTCAGCAGAGCAGGTGCAGTCTGTTGAAGGGCTGCATTACACACACAGGCAGACCTCAGATGTCTGTCTTGTCTGTATAGTTGGATCAGTGGCAAACACATTTTTAGATATCGGAGGTGCTCTGCTCTTTTTAGGTCTCTTTAAGCAGCTCACAAGTGCAACAAAATATGGATGATGGAAGTCAGCCCTTAGGGTATTTTGTAATGTTGAACTGGTTCCCTGCACTAGTCGTCACACTATTTTCAATCAAACAGAACACAGCATAATGCAGCTTTAATAATCATTTTAGTCTTTATACCTCACTGTCTGCACAATTCTCCACTTCCACAACTTGTCACATTGAGTGGTCTTGTCAATAACGAACGCAGAAATGAATTATCATCTCATGAATTTCATCAGACTCTTAAAATACATATTACAGTTGAAACAGGAAGGCTAATGCTGGAGTAATCGAGTGCACAGCTACTAAGTGTACTGCACAAAAATGAAAGATCAAAAACTGAAAAAGTGAACATCAAACTAAATCACAACCAATATACTACAAAAATGCATTACAATACACTAGAGTATTTCTCTACCCAGTACAATATTTCTGGGGTACTAAGGTATTATAATTAAATACTGGCATATTATTGGAATTTTGTGTATACCCAAGATGTTATGACTTTCACTGCTGCATTACTGTATTTCTGGTCAATGATCACTTGTCTCTATAGATCATAGACATTAAGGCCTGTGTGCTGTTGAGTTTTTCCCAAGATAATTTAGATACATTTCTAAAATATAGAATAAGGATATAAATATATGAATATCAAATATGTAACAACACCTCAATTTTAGGACCTAAACAGAGACAAAATTGCATGGAGGAGTATGGGCAGAAATATGTATCACTACGAACTGAATTTGAATCATTTAAATTTGAAGTTGAATTTAATAATTGCATTTAAGAAATTAATTTGAATCACATAATTTGAATTTGTATTTTTTAACTTGAATGATTACATTGAAAAACTGAAACTGAATAGCATAACTTGAAATTGTATTTATTTGTTTGGAACTGAATTCAAATAAACTTGAAACTTGTGTATTATTATGAAATTTGATTAATTTACTCTGAAAATGTATTTGATCCTCTTTGGAAATTCAACTCTCTATTCACTTCCACATTCGGTTCTCACCATCAAAATTCTGTTCTTATAGTTCAAATTCAGTTCTCGTAATTCAACGTCAGCTTAGAGACATACATCTGGTCTGGTCAAATATAAATGGTTGTGACACATATTTGGAGGAGCCCTACCAACTCAACCAACAGACATCATTGCCTTCAGAGCTGTATGCACACTACCAAAAACCTGCAGTGGGTTATTTGGAAATTATATGATGTTTTCCTTAATAAAATTAGTGAGTGAAACTGACACTACACAGGCTGTCCAGTTTGGGAGGCTGATTAACTATTTATTGAGTGAGTCTTCACTCTGCAATTTGAGAGTGAGTCCTGCCACTCTGATAATTACTAATCTAAACTCACACACTCAGAGACTCATAAGGGTCTTAAGGCCCTTTCAGACGAGGAAGTAAAAAAGTGGCAAATCCAAATCCTGCACAGATCTTACAAGGAATACACAGTGGTACACTAAAATCCTCTGCATCTAGCATCAAGGGCTCGTCATGGTTAAACCTCAGCAGCATAAAATGGGAAAATCTGTGCTTGTTCACATGGCAGGCAACCGCATCCCCCCTCCTGTGCTACTGCTGTCAGGATGGGCAGCAAATCTAATGCCAGGCTCTCAGTTATGTGAAATGAATAGAGAGGCCAATTTGCTATGGGTAAGAAAACATTCAAAATCGTGCTGACATTTTGCAATAATGCAAATTACAAAAAATCCAGACAGACAACATATTCTTGCACTCAGTGTGTGTCGTGCCATTCATTCTGTTTGTCAAGAGAGTGGTGGTAAATCTTTAAAAAACAATGTAGACAGAGACTATATCTCAGTTAAGAGACAGCTGAGCTAGAAAGGGGTTGGACGTGAAGTTGCTGTGTTGTGCTAGCACATCATTAGTGCTATGGAGGCGTGAAGTTCTGAGGGAAGTTAGCCTGATAGCTACTACTGCTGCTTTTGCTTGCTCAACACACCAGTGTTTCCCTTACTATTTTCTTAGAAAGGCGACCCGCCCCGCCAACGGGACCCCCCGCCCTCACGTGAAAAGCAAAATGAGCGTCTCTCTCCCCACTTCCTGTTTTTTACGTGCGTCTCCGCCTATGCGTCCGCACACAGGAGCAGAAGAGCCGCAAAGGAGACAGATTGACTACTCACCACGTTAAGTAAAAGAAAACTCCGGCAAGCATTGAAAGACGCTGAATATCACTGACGGACAGGTGTCGAACCCTAGTCTGCTCCACCCCCGTCTGACAACCCGCCCCATGACAGTCATTCTAAGGGGAACGCTAACTTCCACAAGTTTCAGTTCATTTCTAATAGATTTAACCAATTCTAAGCTTGGTAAACCTTCTGTAACCTCATAGAAACTTTAAAAAAACACATAAAAACGGTTTAAAGTTTACATTACCTCTGAATGGTGGAGCTGATAGCAGGTCTGACACAAGGAGATGAAAACATTGTTGAGACTTGGGCTTGTTGACCTGCAAAGACGTGTAGAATGAGTCTACTCTCACAGCTTCACCAGTAAAATAACAACAACTCCAAACATGAAACATAACTTGACAACACTAACTGAATTACTGGAAGAGTCTGCACTTGGGTTAAGCAACACATTTTCGGCCTAAGGCCTCTATCAGGATGTTTTTTCAGAATGGGTGAAAGCACAGCCTTATCATACACTACAAGATGACTGACTCCTAATTAGTTATCCAACTAGAGTTGATCTGCCTCAAAAGAATGCTCCTTTTGAAAGACTGCACTGAGTTACAGTAGCTAGTGGAACAGCAGCTAACTTAGAGGTAGAGTCACAACTATGGCTCTTTATTCTCTCATTCAAATTTAATGCTTGGATATTTTTTGACCGGAATTATCTCAGGTGAACAATTCTTTGGGTTCAAGGTATAGCAGAGGTCATAATACAGCTGTGCTTGAAGGGATTAGATGTGAAGTTGCTGTGTTATGGTAGCACACCACTACTGCTATGCTAGCATAACACTTTTACACTGGGTGAAGTTAGCCTGACAGCTACTAGGGTAGCTTCTGCTTTATCTACAGTTACACATGATTCAGCTAACTACTGACAGATTTGATGAACCTTCTTTAACCTCACATAAATTTTAACATTTAACAGTTTAACTTTTGCATTACCTCTGGATGGTGGAGGTGATATCAGGTCTGACACAAGGAGATGAAAACATTTTTGAGACTTGGTTTCAGGGTACTTGTAAAAGCATGCAGCAAGACTGTACTGTCACACCTTCACTGGTAAAGTAGCAAAAACAATAAAGATAGCAATACTAACTGAATTACTGGAGGAGTCTGCACTTAGGTCAGACAACACATTCCAGCCCAAAGCCTCTGTCCCTTACAGAACAAGTGAAAGCACAGCCTCTAAATACACCACAAGATGGCCGCTCTTCTAATCAATTACCCAACCAACCCACCTCCAAAGAATGCTCCTCCCCTACCACGGATATATATAAAAAAAAAAAAAAAGTTCACAACAAAATGTTACAACCTACCAACAAACACATCCACATGGTCACATAATTTTGCCACAGAGAGGGGAAATATTTTAAATGTAACTAACTGATTAAATAGAAACAAATTGTGTAGCTGTGTAAGAAACAAATGAAAGGCCCCTTAGAGAGGAGAGAAGTTGTTTTTATAGAACACTTAATACAAAAACATAACACCTATAATGTGAAAGCAGTTTCTCTGATTAATTTCTGTTTATGCAAGTTTAAACAATGTCACAGTTTGTTTCCAAACATTTTGTGGATATGCTAATTAAATGAGGCATCACTTGAGTACTAATGTGATCTTTTTACATTCAAAACCTACAAAAATAGGTGGTGACCAAGCTTATCTTTTTCTAAGTAAATATCATATATTGATTTCCATTTGTATTATATGTATGTATTCCTTCATGATAAGCCTTGTATTTGAACTTGAATATCCCCTCTGTCAGCTTACAGATATTAGAAGAAAAATCACCTGTCAGATGCTCTTGCACTGTTCAGTTTGTGGCGTTAAATGGATTCTAGGAGTTGTTTTGTTATTTTCTGAGTGTTCCTATTTATTGCTCTTATACCCACTTTCCCTCAATATACCCTATCTACTTCTACTTCAGTTGGTGTTTTTGCACATGTTGCCTCAAGAAACCCCAAGAAAAGGGCATATTGAATTCAAGCTTGTTCCTTACTTCAGTGCAGCTTTTGTGTAGGTTTGTTCTGATGCCTTTTATCTTGGTTCATGCTAGAATCCTTATTTAGTTTAATTAAGGAAAATCTTAGTATATAGTTTACAATTATAATTTAGACAAAACATTTCAACGTTTCAAACCATTTGGGGAAGGTTCTTTCCTGAAGAAATGGTTTCCAGAGTTTGGTGTGGAAGAGCTTGACTGGCCTGCACAGAATCCCAACCTCAACCTCACTGAACACCTTTAGGAAGAGTTGAAACACCAACTGTAAGCCAGGCCTTATCATTCAACATCAGTGCCCGACCTTAAGGCTTGTGGCTGAAATTACTGCAGCCAGATTCTTGTGTAAAAGCCTCCCTAGAAGAGTGGAGTCTGTTCCAGCAGCATATTAAATTTTTGTCCAGACACTTCTGGTAGTGTAAAATATCTGATATTTATGTGGGTGGTGGAGACGAAAAGAGGGTGAGCGTTCAAACAGGTGGCCATTTTAGAGTGGAGCCTCCCTGAAATACATTAGTTACTTTGGCATCGATAACTGTCAGCTTTTTGCTTCAGTTTTGCCTTTGGCTTCAAAAGTTAGAACAACATTTTCATTGTAACCAAAATATCAGGAAAGCCTTTTACCCCTGAGCGGAATAAACACACCATAGGTTATCATTGATGCAAGGCTACACATTAAATAATTTGATACATACAATAGATTAGATGGTGGCTGATGTAAAAGTGGAATCATTGTTTTATTATCTGTAATCTGAAAATGGTCACACATAATGATAAACCTAAAGAGAACTATCAACAGCTGCAGTTCCACTCAGCTTTACAGAGCAGTTTCTCATCTTTCACCTTGGTTTTCTGACCTGCAATGTAACGGTTCAGTCTCACTGCTCTCATCATTGCCCTTTTCAGCTACAACGAGCAACTGTTTTCAGTTTAAAAAACTCTAAAAACACACTGCATGCTACCTGCCCAGCACCAAACATCAAGCAGATAAAGTTATTGACTAGTGAACATGAACATTTATATTTTCCTCAGGAGTTGGTGAATTTGCAACAGTTCATTTGAACTTCAGATGAACGCAAACACAAGTTCAAATGAATGTTGCTGAGTGTCTGTACAATGTCTAAATAAACCACTATTTTCAACTTTACAAGGTGATAATATGTCAGTGCTGTGTTTACACCTTTTTTCCCTTTTCCCCTGTTTCCAAGTGGCCAAAAACAATCCATGTATACCAACATCAAGCTAAAGGTTGCACAACACAAACAGTCATTCAAATAAAAGAAATGGGAGGAAATGTTGTCGCTGAATCTGCCCGTGGTGCAAATTAAAACAATGTTTCCAGAGTGTCTCTTGTGAATGATGCCCTCAAGTCAAGGAGAAACAATTAATACAACACTGGCTTTAAAGAGTGTTTAGACAGGGCAGCATTTTCTAACTCAGTGCTACTTAATTACTAAACTCATATATTTTAGGAGCAGAGTCAAATAAAAACATGGGAGAGCATGGATAAACATTATCCACAACAGTGGTAGAGAATGGATAAGAGGCCCTCAATAATCAAAATTTCTCTTTGTTATTGTTATCATATTGTGTTTTGACAATAAGCCTAAATTAAATACCTAAATTTCAGCAGTAATGAAAGCATTTTAGCAGAGTTCACAATGAGAGGCACAATGACATACCCTTTAATCATGTCATTATGTGTGTGTCAACAGCATTCATGTTTGTAATTGTAACATTGAATGGGTAATTTAAGAAACATATAATCATGTTTAAATATTGCAGCTGTGAAGTTTTTTTGCTTTTCAAGGTTAGCTCACTTCCTGCCTTATCTCATCAGCTTTCATCAGCTGATGAGATAAATCATGAGGGATTTTCTTGTCAGCTGAATATAGGCAGGAAACTGCAAACTGGGTGCTGTGTCTTCAAGCCGAGGGCCAGGCAACTTTTAACTGATGGTGAAGTAAACAAACAGGCTGTCGGGCAGAGAGCAGGCGAGACTGCCGCGGTCAGAATGATAAATGTCTGAATGTCACCACCTGCAAAAAGGAGACAAAGTGTTCTCACGCACATCAAACTTTATTTTTCCCTCCTGCAGAGATTTTTGATCGTACATTAGCAGGTTGAGAAGAGAAGGACAGAGCTGACAGTACAGATGGCGGCTCTTGTCTTCAACAAAACTTTCAGGTCTAAATGCTTTCAACAGACAGTAAATGATGCCATCTTAAAATAAACAAAGGCAATTTCCCCTCTGGTATGTGGTAAATGGACAAGTCTTCTGTTTTCTGAGCCTCTCCTTGGAAAGTAAAGTACAATTTTCACTGCATTTGATGATTTTAGTTCCATGTTAATTTGGGCAAGTTGTGTCACTTAGGTAAATGATGGAAATTTGTGTAAATTGGATTTGTAGCTTTTTTTTTCTTTTTTTTTAATCTTTCAGCAAAAACTCTCTGGGTAGATTGTCATACAGCTGATAATAATTGCAGCTGAAGTGGTAGGGGCTTGAGGCATTTGGGATGTATATTCAGAGGGTTCATCTAACTGCCCAGAATCTATATCCCCTTTTGAGTACAACAGTTCAAGTCAATCTAAAGGCACAAATTATCAACAGATAATGAGATACACACTCATGCAACCACATCAAAGTGCAAAACAAATGCACTGTAGCTGCAGAAGTCCAACATTTACCTCTTTAATTGAGAGGATTTTCTTCTCCTACGATGCTCTGGTCACCCCACAGTGTTCTGAGGAGGAATCTTCCTGCTCTTGCAGGGTGACAGTTGGCAGTTTCTGAAACAAAGGGCCGTCAGGGAGGAGAATAATGAGGTAAACGCTGAAGTTTTTCCACTTGATGTTGGTTAAAGTTCAGTATCAAATATAAATTTAATGGATTTGTCATGCTGATTATGAGCTGTAAAGAAAAGAACAGTCACCCTGTAATAGCCAAAGTAGAACTATGCCTGTGCCCTCTCAGTGTGCTCTGAGTTTTGACTGACATGGCTGTGAGATGTGATTGTAAGTGTTGGGTTAATGTATTTCACTACAGATTACAGAATACATGCCCTGACATGTAATTTGTAATGTATTCCATTAGATTAGTCAAAGTGACTAACACATTTTAAGTAGTCTGGATTACTTCAACATTTGCTCATGTAACACTGTCAATGAATGTTGCAATGTTGTCCAGGAGTCACTCCGATAGTGATGTTTTGTCTGGCAAAAAGGATGAAGACCCAATTTTTCTCTGACCTTTTATTTTTCACAGCATTATGTATATATAAGATGGAAATAAGACTTTGTGAATTTACAGTTCCATTGAACAGTTCATTTTCAATTTATTGCCTTGCAACTAATCTTCTTAAAATAAAAATAGCAATGGCAGTTTTTTTTTTTCTTTTACCTCATCTGTTTCTCCGCATCCTGAAATTACCAAAGGATAAAAATGCAATGCTGCACAGAGTGAGGAGGCTAGCTCACATACGAAGAAGTTGTAGTTCTCAAACAGTTGTTTAAAAGTTCCCAGACAGGTATGTATATGTTATTGGATAGAAATAACTGGCTAAACATATAACACATTTGACCACCAAGTGTTTAGCTAAACTACAACTACTTTTAAAATTCAGGGTGAATAATTCAGAATTTAAAAAGTAATCATTTTAGATAATATATAGATTTAAAGAATGTATTGCTAGTCTGATTACCACCTATTTAAATGGTAACTGTAACAAATGCAGTTACTAATATTTTGTATTATAAAAGAATAACTCAGTTACATGTATTCCATTTCTCCCCATCACTGATGATTATTCTCTTTTTGCTGTCAACTATTACTTTACATGGGCAGATGTGCCACAGTGTGTTACCTCTGTACCTAAGCTACACCTTCACAGAGCTGCTTCCATGGCTGTACACATGTATTTTAAAATCCCTTTTTGCTTCTAAATTCTCAGTGTCTGTGCCAATATCTGTGCTGGCAATATTGAATTATATTATTTAATTATATGGAGAATTAATATTATAAATTATGATTACAAAGTATTTCAGAAATCAGTTGCTCTCACTCAATAGTTTCCTGCCTTTTCATAACAAATCAATAAGCCTTGATTCCACTGAGGCATTTAATTCAATAAACTTCCACAGTGTTGTTCAGGGACTCGTTTCTAGTGTGTATGATATACTGTACCAGCCGGTGTGCTGCATGCAAGTGAATTTAAATTGCAAATTAGTTTGACATGAAATATGCAAGCTTGTCTGCCACAGTGAGTGGTGTTCTGCTGCACATGTGTACCAACAAACAACATGCCTGCAGGAGCGTTCAAATTGTTTTTCTCTCTCTAATCTCCTCCTCTTTGATCATGATTTCCAGTTAACAACAAATAGTGTGTACCATTTTCACACAGCCGTAATGCCTTCACTTATTTAGCTGCTGAATATAAAAGTTGATTGACAGGTTGAATCACAGAGGGGACTTATTGTCTTAACCTAATTTCCTCATCATTATTGTTTGTAGCTCCACTATCACAGCAGGAAGCCTGTCTGAAAGGAGCCAGTGACAACAAAGAAAACAATAACATTTATTTATTGATTCATAGGTTATACATTTCATGATATAATAGCGATATATTATTATTGGCAAAGATACTATAATCCAATTGCATCTCTATACATAAATACAAAATCTGAGGTAGGGCCTCAAAGATTGATGACAATGAAAATAAATAGATGCATTTCACATATATGATATATATCTTCTTCTTCTTCTTCTTTTTTTTTTTTTTTTACATCTCACACATATTTTAAAACATATTTGTTATATATCTACTCTCTATTTTCAAATCAAAGGATGTCATGGGCTGTTGGAGGCACATATCTATATCCATAGGCAGCAGTACCTCACATAGAACACACAGAAATATATGACATTACTCAAGTAATTAGAAATTTAACCTATGCATTCATAGGTCACACAATAAAGTGCCATTAAGACACAACAGACATAACAATAAGAATACTGGTACCATATGAGACAGACGATAAGCTATTCTGTGGTGTTATTTTTGAAATACATACAATATTCTACCATTAAAGGACATCTATAAGGCCAATGGTTACCTGAAGATGTTTTGTAACGTATTGGCAAACATCAAGGAACAATACATGGGGTATGAATGGCAGTATCTCAACCTCTTATACGCAGATGACACGTTCCTTTTTTCTTCTAAAGTTTGTTTTCTGTTTTCACTAAAACCCTAGATAAAGTACTCTTTCTTTGGTTACCTTTACTGCCCAAAGTTGACTTGCAGGCAAAGCGAATTGACAGTTTTTCTTCTTCCTCCTATGTAAGAAGGACAACAGCAACCCTCTGTTTATATGCTTAACATTATGTAGAACAAAAAAGCTCCCTAAAGTAAACATGCATGGACTTTATAATATTGAGAGAGAAAGGACAAGAATTACTATACATGGACATTGATTTACAGCAACACAAACTGCACATGCAAGCTCTTCAGTGTTATATTTTATGAAGCAATGTGGTTTTAACTGAACCCTAATTATATATTTTTTTCTCAAAACAAAAGCAGAGAAGCCCAGTAGAGATGGAGACACAAAACACAAAATTTATAGCTATTTAGTTGTAGCCCTAAAGCAGCTCATCAAAATTAATCTCAGGGCACAAAAGGATTTTATCATTCAAATCTTACTACAAAGAGTAAACAGTCCACAACATCCAACATATGATTTAAAAGGCCAACCTGCTCCTTTGGCCAACACTGCTCCCCATTGAGTGGGTCGCCATGGGATTGAATTTTTTGGAGCTTAATAGTGATAAAAGTTTGTTTTACACAGCTCAAGTTCACAAATGTTGGTCTAAGATCCCCATGTCCATCAGAAAGGATAAAGAGGAGGATCAGGCCAAGGCATCCTGGAAAAAAAAGTCCTGTAAAATCTCCTCTGCTTCTTTCAGCAATCTACTCTGTGACCAGCCATGCAAACATCTGATTGACAGTTATGTGGAGTTCAGTAAAACTAATACAGAGACAGCACACACACACAAGCACACACAGACATACATTATTATCACATTTGAACATATAGAGCTAAATGCACTAAGTCTTAACAAAAGCAACACTGTGGAGCAAGCAAGCTATTTAATAACGGCATTTGTGCTCATTAATTGATTATGTTCTGTTTTCAAACCATACAACCTCTAAAATTTTATCTGTGCTACTTTCGTGTCAAGATTATGAAAAGACATGGCTTAGAGAAATAGTTAAGGAGACCCTTAAACACTGAGCAAATGTTACTGCACCCATACCTGCAGCCTCCATTAAAAACACTTAAGCCACTCCACAAGTAAACGCCTGCAGTGTTAAAAGCATATAAGCCAATCAGAACTTTATGTCATCTTGAAAATTCATATCCAACAGGTCAAAGCTTGGAGAGGACTAATAGCCTCTGAATGGAAACATGGTGTTACTTTTGACGGTGATTGGTTGGCAGGCCACGAAGTAAAGGCCGGCTGCCTGTCATGTCACATTTAAAAAGGCTGCAAAGCCAGTCAAACCGCCTGCAGAGCTGCCCGGACTGTCCCTTCAGGCTAGTGTGGTGTTACATCGGGACATTACTTTTTTATGCCCACCCAAGAAGCACACACAGCAGCTCATTTGCTGATGATGTCTTAACAGCATGACTTAAAGGGAAATATGTTTTAAATTACAGTAATTTGACTGATTCTCAAGGATCACAGTGCGAGCAAGGAGAACAGTAAGTGGCTGAAAGCCTTCAATTTTCTGCATATGCAAATATAACTCATCAGTGTATTGACGGTCAAGAAACTGTCTAAAAAGCCAGTTAAATTTCTAGCTGATTACAAGGCATTCCAATTTTTTTTTTCGATTAATCCTAACAAATTATTGTTTTCCATCTAACTATGTTATAAGAATAATGAAAAGCAAAATATTTGATTTGGCACTGTGCACAGTTGGTCAAAAGAGATTAAGTTGCTTTTACGTCCAGATTAATAGTCACAAGGAGTGTTGAAGCAACAGTGAGCACAAAGCGAAGTGATGGTGCATTGAGGTCATCAGGAAGTAGTATTTTGATTCTGATCTTTTGCAACACACTTCCATACTGCTTTCATTATAATTTAGCATTAGGATGGCTCTACTCTCTGTTTCCTATGCACTGAATGCTACTATTCCTACATCTACCAGAGTAGTCTGATGGAATCAAGTATACCTGAGACCCTGTTTTCATGAGGACGCACAGAGGAAGCAAGAGGCATAAGTCTGAAATGGCAAAGAGGTCTCCGGAGCTCTACCACAAACAACAAGAGACAAAGTACACTTCCAGGAAAGGAGGCGGCCATTTTCTAGTCTAATCTTCATCTACTCACACCTAGCAGCTGCTCTCCTAATATTGTGAGAACGCAACAACACACACACTTACTACTTGAAGATAGCTTTTTTGAGAGGTGTACACTTTGTACAAGATATTACACAGCTAACAGGAGAAACATGGGGTTTAGAGAGACATTGAACACACATACATACACTCTCTCAGTACCTGTCTTGCTAGCTCTCTCCTCTGCTGGAGGCAAAGGAAATACATCTATTATTGTGTGTATACATAAATACATATACATATATATATATGTATACACACATATGTATTGTATATTTTATAGTGCTACTCTACTGATGTGATGTACATCATAAAAATGGTTTACACAGATGGCTTGACAAGTTCACAACACATACAGCAATAAATATACCATCTAAAATATATTCACAGGGTGACTATCAGGTCAGGATTCCAAGACTTAAAAGGTTAAATGGCCACATTGTCGGCTACTAAAAGAAGGATAGGCTACTCTAGTGATTTCCTATGTTGTAGGAATGTGCTACTTTATATCCTAGGATAATACTGTGGGAATACGACCTACTAAATCGAGAAAGAGAGAGGGTATCACAAATGGTCCCTCAGGTTCAGAGAAAGAAAAATAGACCCAAGCTTCTATCATACTGCAGAGTCATCCAAGGCCAAAGTGTATCTACTGAAAGTGGTAATCAGGATGCATTCGCTACTCTACTGGGACGTAGGAGGCACAAATTGCAGATCTTGTAATCTATTTTTGACAAAGCAAGAACGACTGAGCAATAGCTAGTGTGAATATACATATATATACTGCTGGATAGGATCAAAATGTGATAACAGTGCATACTGTGTTTTTTTTATTATTATTATTATATTATTTGTATTGCCTATGGAATTTTGTGCACAGATGGAACAAAATACAGATCCCCTCCGAGCTCGTTCAACCGTTGTTTCTCTGTCGCTCAATTTTCTTTTTGTTTTCCTGTGTCTGCTTTCAGCAATGATGATTCATTATCTCTACACACAAATATGATGGAACACACACACACACATACACACAAAACTCCATAGGGAGCAGCTATGGTGAGTCTAATATTGCAAGTGCAGTCTGAGCTGTGTCATTTTATGACACAATTTTTCTCTTGGAATAAAGATCCCTGGGAGGGGCTCTGGAGTAATCAGTGGTCATGTGTGGGAGGCGATGATAGCCCATTAATCGAGTACGAAGCAGCAGCATAGGAGTTGACTCCACCTGGGCAGCCACTCCTCCCTAAGAGAAGAGAGGGAGTGGTGAGGAAGAAGAGAAAGGAGAGGAAAGGGAGCCTGTTCCCGCAGCCACAATACTGGGAGGAAAACAGGAAGCAAAGAGGGTGAAGTACAGACAGGAGAAAGTGAGAGAGGAAGAGAGAGAAGAGGAAACAGTGCCCCCCTCCTGGTGTCCCATGCAGGGGTTGGAAGTGGCGGGTGCAGCGCTGGTGGGGCAGCTGCTACTGGTAGGAGCCAAGCTGGAAGTCCTTTGGGGGCAGTTTGAGGCCCAGGGAGTTGGTTCCCAGAGGGTCAATCATATTCTTGTAGCGTTCTCCGCGATGCTTCATCAGGAAAGGACCCCAGTCGGGCTGAGGAGAGCAGATCAGCTTCAGACGCTGCAAGAGGAGAGGCAACACACAGCAAGTTTATACAGGAAGAGCAGATCAAGTTGCATCTGTAGTGAAGGATAAGAAAAGAAGTAACTTGGTTGTTAAACTTGTGCGTGTAGTATTTGTAGATGTATAGAATTTATGTGCTGTCTGCCCCAGTATCGTTTTTGATTCAGGTATTCCTTTGACTTGTTGCCTCAAATTTTAACTATCTGGGTTCAATTTGTATAGCTGAGGCTGGTGAGGGATCCATTGATTGTAGGGCTGAGGGTTTGATCGTTGGCCTCTTCTGTCCAAACTCTGAACCCCATTGTGACAACACCATTGTAAGATCCTGTTTAACCAGAAACATTGCTGTATATCGTTACCAGACTCCATTGACAAAAACAGTAATTTGCTGAGCAGAACACAGGAGCTGCTAGAATACTGCTGCCTCCGATGGTTATTTTGTTAGTGTTATTGTGTGACATTCACTGGTGGAAGAAGTGGTCAGATCCTTTACATCAGCAAAGTAACACAAACTAACAAATCGAGGCAGCGGTATTCCAGCAGCTCCTGTGTTCTGCTCAGTAGAATTACTGTTTTTTTCAATGGAGTCTGTAGTGAATATCTTAACATTCTATTTTTAAAAAAAGGATCTTACTCTTTAATAAAGGTTGATCTCTGGGAATCCCATCCATAATGTTTTCAGACACTTATCTGAGCCTGTCAGCAGCAAAAACAAACACTTTTGTAGATACGAACAATTGTCCATTGGTTTACATTGCGTAGCTGTTTGCAGTACACTGCTGAGTACTCACTCTTACTCAATACTGATTCAAAGATTTGTGTCTCTATCAATCGTTACACCCAAAACACAGGAAATTAAGGCCCAGGTTTAAAAACACCAGAGTCATCCTTTAAGCTTGTAAAGGGTAATAGCTCCTCTTGTGACGAGATGATGTTAAAGACTTATTCAATGCGTGCACTGTGCCTTTTAGAAAAATCAATGAAGACCTCAAAGATTTCAAAAAAAAGCCCAGCAAAGGACATTGCACTACACTGTCTTATTGTAATGTAATACATCAAGGTGGGTAGGGTGTGAAGCTATTTTGCACTAGTGCCATAAAATGTCTCCCTATGTAAAAGTAAACACCATGATAATTTTGCATTTATACAGTCGACTAAAGAAGAGGAAATTTGAGTTGGAGAAGAGAAGTATGTGATTGAGGCTGTTGTCAAACTGCAGAGGAACTATGAGACATTAGGACGAAAAGCCATAGTCATCATCATCCATTAATCTGAGTATTTAAGGGACCCATAGAACTTGCAGAAATGTCCAAATTAATACTCACCCAGCAACCCGTCTCCTGCTAATGGCGAAGGATGAGACTATTAATTCTCCTGACACTGTGTATGTGGAACAGTGTGTGTGTGCGTGTGTGTGCGCACGTGAGAACAAAAAACAAAACATAAATGACAATGTCTCGTCAGGGCTTCATCTCAGTGTACCTCGATTATAGTGCGGGGTGCATCTTAATAGCCAGACATGATGGGGATCCAGATGACAGAGCAGATTACCGCAGGTAGCCGAGAACCATGGACCAGAGTGGGGTAGGTGTGGTCCTCGTAGGTCATCACCTTCCACTGGTACAGACTCAGTCCCAGGATGCCCTGCACCAGACCAGGAATCTGAGAAAAAGAGTATACAGTAGTAGAGGTCTTGTGGCAGAACAACTTACTTAGAACAATTTTAGTAATAGCTCTAATGTATAAAACAACCTGTAGAGAGCTAAATGTGTGCATGTTGTATTTGTATGTTTTGCAACACTACTTACAAATCTAAGAGTGATTTGACAGCTGTGGCTAGGTTTTTCCCACAAAAAC
The DNA here is from genome assembly GCA_033238685.1 of Lates japonicus. NCBI lineage: Eukaryota > Metazoa > Chordata > Actinopteri > Centropomidae > Lates > Lates japonicus. The sequence goes on along the minus strand of BRZM01000022.1, from coordinate 8,540,253 downwards.
ATCTTGTAAGTTTTGTGCCATAAGGTCAATGTCAAGCTGAACAATGACCTAGATGACCTCCAGTTCTGCCATCAGTATTTACATACTAGTAGAAGTCTCAAAGTTGTATGTATTTGAAAAAAAAAACTCAGGTGTCAGTTGTGAGTATCTGCAGATATGGTCACACTTTTAGTTGTGCTTTTGAGCTTTTATGGGTGGCTAGTTCAAATATTTTCAAAAGGCTATCCCTAGACTATAGTACTGATCTTGAATATGGTGTGATAGAGGGACAATTTTAATTGGGGTTGATACAAATAATGACAAGAGGTCACCATCCTTCAGAAACAAATCACTCTACAGTTCTTTTCAAAGCTAAGTGATGCTAAATTGAAAACAAATTTGAGTGAATGATTTGCCATTCCTCATTAGACATTCTCATTACTATATGATGCAAATTTTCTTTGTTAGACCGTTGTAGCTCAATGTTGCTGAACTGTGTAATGATTTTCTGCGCTGAACAAAGTGTACCTGGTTATTCCCAATTAACTGTACAGTTTCAGGACACATAGCTGAAGTCAGGTCCACCATTTTAAAGAGGGGCATGGATGATGAAAATGACACCCTCCTTTTTGCCTGTGAGCAGTAGGTACAAAAAGGCAGCTAAAACAAATTCTCCTTCCTTCTTTAGTAAATTTTAGCAGCTGAGGAAAAGATGAGGTAAAAGAGGAAGAAAAGGAAAACAAACATGAAAAAAGAGGAGACAAAACAGATTAGCCAAGGTTGTGCACCAATAGGGTCCCAAAACCTGATCTCCTCGGGGAGCAGCAGGATGATCAACCGACTGACGTTGTTCCATTGTCTATACGTCACCTTTGCGCTGGAGCTACAGTGGTTTCCATTACAATTACTAACATTAATGTTTGCCAGTGTCAACACTGACACGCTGGTAAACACTGTGCATTGGAATTTACAACTTCTGCTACAGAATGTGACAAACCATTAGCCATGTTACACAAAATGTATGTTCCAGAAATAAATGTATGTATGTGTTGCAGCAGCTGAACTAGCGTCACTAAATATTTGGCAGTTAGTATTGTGAAAACACAGAAACAACTTGAGACTCTGTGACATGACATGAATTGGAAGAAAGAAATAATTTTCTGTTTCAGCGTGTAGGGTGTTCTCTCCTGTTCCTTTCCAGCTGCAAATCAATGAACTTGAAAAGGCAGCGAAAATGGAAACATTTTAAGCTGCATGTGTGTGTTGTGTGTGTGTGCTTCGCTTGTGAGAAAATGAGATGAGCAAAAGACAAACATATACCGTCAAAATAGTTAGGTCACAAAGGCCAGCAGTCTCAGAATCGGTTTGGCTGAAACCAATCATCTTCGATGTCCTCATAAAACCTCTGCAGGCCTGCAAAGAAAAAAAAAGAAAAGAAAGAAATAAAATAAAAGGAGAGAAATGGGAAAGTCAGAAAGAGGCTGAGGTGACCTGTGGTTAATAAGGTCCATAAAAGGATCAGCAAATTCAGTCATCCATATGAGTGTGTGTGTGTGAGAGAGGGAGAGGGGGTATCAGTTTCTGTTGTCCCTAAGAAAAGGCGAGGAGCAGATGGTATTTCTTCCTCCTTTATTATTGGTTCAATGATGAGTGACAGCAGAGGCAGAGTCACAAAATCATTTCAATATGTCTGTGCTGATGCTCCTGACAAACTGAGGAGAGCTGTTTAACTGCGCCTTGGTAACAGCCTCCATGACACACTAGGCTCCCTGCCTGTGTGTGGGATTGGAGCTGTTACAACAGAGACACCTAGTGTTCCTTGGCTGAATAGCATGTTGTACACAGCCGAGAAAGGCGGGAGAGGATCAGCCCTCTTGCACATAGAAAGTTAGGTCATTGTGGTGGTCATTCCCGACAAACAAGGTGATAGGAGGTAATGATATTGGACGTATGTTAATAGTTTTAAGTTGAATTTTATCCTAGAAGAAACAATAAAGACTAATGATGGAGATGTAGGTAATGATCCTTCCAACATTTAAGCTAACATAAGATGAATATTTTGGACCTTAACAAGATATATTTAAAAAAGCTGACCATATACCACCAGTTTGAACACTTATGGTCAGTGGTCAAGTTTCAACTAGAAAACAGCAAAACACTGCTTTTTATCCTGGTGCAAGTTGCTCTATAACCTTTTTGATTTTAATGACCTCTTGACCTTCCTCAATATCACCTCAGGACTCCCTGAGAAACAAAACTGTCAGTAAGTTGTTTCCAAACTGTGGGATGTATCTATATACAGCCTCTGATGGGTCACTAGCGAGATTCAGACTCAGTCTTATTGTGGGGTCATGAGATAAAGCAGGATCTACCACTTTTTCACCATAGAGGTAGGAGATCCCCACCAGCTCGAAGATGGCAATGATGACCAAGAGTAGGAGGCTGCGAATGTGTCCACCAGCTGCAGCATGTACATCCCATTCTGTCATGGCACACACACACAAACAAACAAAATATTACAAAAACTATTTAATCCGTCTTCTTACAATAATACCCCCACAAGGTCCTCCTCACTTTCTGCCACCTCTGACTTGTCCATAGTCATAACTTTCACACTGACTAGTACCCGGATCATAGAAATGACATGAATGAATCCTGCTTTAGGCTGGATTTTGCCCTCCTAAACTGTCTGAGAGTTTTAATAAGACTCAGCCACTCTTGTTCACTCACTGAGCCTGTCCTCTGAGGCGCGACTTCACTTTGCATGCAGAAATCATCGGCTTATTCAAGAAAGTCACAGGGCATGGAGTAGGAATGTCAGTCTTTTAATCCCACCTCTGCGGTGCTTAATGGCGTGTATATACAGATGTGTTTTTACGTTGGTGTCGTACCTCTGTGATCATAGGAAATCCCAAGATGAAGAAGGAGACACAGCAGACCAGGGTGAGCGGTTTGTGTTTCCTCAAGTATTTAGGGAACTCGTCGACACAGAGGTTCTGATGGTCTCAATGGTGGCAAACTGCGATGGGAGTAAGGGGAGGAATGAGGGAGAAAAGAGAAAAATAAGGTGGAAAAGGTGGAAAGTGTGAAGAGAGGAGGCGGAGGGGAATAAGGGAGGGAAAAGTCAATTTTTGCTGTTCAATCACATGTATGATGGCTGTTTTATCAAAACAACAATCAAGACATTGCATATTTGATTTTTTTCTGAAAAATATGTGATTTAAATTAAATTCTTCTAAATTTAGAATTACTGGAAAAACTCCATATTTAGAAAAATCAGTTTTAAATGCAGTTTCAGGCTAACATTTAAAAAAACAAAAAAAAAAACATCAAAGCAGATCCTGATTGGCTGTCTCAACTACAGAATTACAGAAAATTGTCCAATCAGGCCAGTTTGCAGCAGCGTTTCAACTCAATAGTCTCCAGTCAGCAGATTTACCTCATTTTGAATCAGTGCAGCTGCTGCTGTCAGCATTTCATCAGTGTGGTGTGGCATTCATCTTCAATTCATCCAATAAACACATTCTAACCCAATTTCGTTTTATTTCCAAAACAAATAAACAACATTATTCTGATGCTGAGCAAGAGAAAATTCAAAAAAAAAAAAAATCAGTATAAAGAATTTAGTTACAATGAAGACCCTGACAGGTGGAGTCTGTCTGTCTGGAGATAAAACAAATGTAACATGATGGTAAAAGGGGCTGGGGAACCCAGAGGACATCAATGGATGAATATACAAACAGGCAAATTGAGGGAGGTTGGTATAGTTTGTTGTGTGTGTGCGTGCTATAGGAAACCCACTGGCACAGAGTTATCACCCTTCTCCTCCTCACCCTTCCTCCTGAGCTCCAAACTAATTTCCCGTCAACATCCCAAGCCTATTACCGCCCGACTGCTTCCTACAACAAAGCCACCAACTCGCTCCTCGGGCTGCCACTGCCAAGGCAAGTAACATCATCATTTACTGTTACTGTTGACTTGTGTCTGTACCTTCTGTGCCTCTACTTTCGGCTCAGGAGCTTCTCGTGCACTCAAAGGAGTTGGTGTTTATGTAATTGTTTGTCAAGATTGCATCTGGAGGACTTTGAAAAGCGCCATCTCTGAGACTGAAGAGGTTTTGTTCACTGAAGTTACATTGGGAATGAGTCAGAGCAGTAACTGTCACAATTAAAAGTTTTATAACTGCAATGGTGTATAGTTATTACTGAAAAGGAATCATAAAAGCTGCATAAGCTGATTTTTTGGCTGCTTGAGGCAGGAAAACAAGCTGAAAATACAGCAATATTGACATACGCTAAAGTTATTGTGGATATTTCTCATTTACTCATCCAGCAGACAGAGCATTGAGTTGACTCATTTTGGAGTCATGTTTGTGGCGTACAAATGATTCACTCTCTTATTATCTCCAATTTGGTCTCTACCAGCTCTGAGGGAAATATCGACTCTTTAGCTGCTAAATGTCCAATGTTATTCATTCTCTAATTGCAAACTTAGTCTGTTTGCTGTTTGGTCTGAGCAGGAAGATCCATATACAACCACATGCTTGTGAAAAACAAAAGGTTGATGAGAGCAGTGCTTGTTGTAAAATCAAATTAACTGAACAACACAAAAGCCTTTGAAGAGCTGGTGAGAACTGTGAGTTGGTGATGCATTCTCTGTTGGTTTGTTTCTATGAGTGAAATCTTTCACATTACACAACTCCTTTGATCAGTTGTCAGTATAAAAATATTGATGCTGGAGCCTATCAGCTGACATTGGCGAGATCGCCATTGGATCGCAGTCCAGCCGCGGGCAGACATGTAGACAAACAACCATTCACACTCACATTTCACACCTACACAATTTAGAGTCACCAGTTAACCTAACATACCTGTCTTTGGCCTGTGGGGAGGGGCAGATGCCGGAGAACCCATGTGGCACAGGAGGAACCTGACTCCACACAGAAAAAGCCATGTGAACGAGGGCTGAATCCGGAACCTCCTTGCTGTGGACAAATCTTAAAAATATATATATTTAGTGATTCCATTTTAAAAAGTAATTGTAATTCTAATCTGAGGGACAGAATTGGGAAAATAGAATTATCCACTTTGTGTTAGTGTTTAATTTGAATGCAAATGTAATCAAGCAATTTCTAACGCTTTTTAGACAGTTAAACACTGTAGAAAGCCTATAAATATAACACTCAAGTCTCCTTACATGCCACAAGCCTCATAAACCTGTGAAGATAATAATATGCTATGGCATTGTTTATTATTTTCCACTTTCAGCTTTATCAGTTTCTCAATAAATTTTGGGATTGTTCAGTTTATAAAATGTCAGAAAAAAAATGAAAATACCAGTCATCCATAGATCAGGTTGATGTCTTCAAATACCCTGTTTGGACCTCAAGACCTTGTTAAATGTGCTTTAGTTGCACTTAAACTTATAGTTGCTTCAGCATTGTTTGTTGTTTAAGGTCAACTAAGCTTCCCTCACTAATCCACACAGGCCCCTCTGTTTCAAATACCTGGAGCACTTGAGTACTTCAGCTGAAATCAGCCGCAATGGGTGGTGTGTATGATTTATTAGTAGTGGGTCAATGCGTGCTGTGTTTGCCACATAGCTGGATGGCACTACCAATTGATGTTTACTCTGGAGCAACACACTAACATCAAAGAGATTCTTGAAACTTAGAGATCTTCACCAACAGAAACACAGATTGTTTTGGTGTTGCAGAGGAGTCACTCTAATTGTTCTCAGATTTATATTATTACATAATGGCACATAATGGGAACTAAGGTCCTATATTCCCCAGCTCTACATATATTATCTCCCCAGGGTGCTATGTTCTCAGGGGTCCTATGTTCCCAACAAGTATATAGAATACAATAGAGACCTGAAAAGATGTTCTCAGCTCTGTATTCACTTGATATGACATGGGCTATTGGAACTCATCAAAGTTTCTGTTCCCCAACACTGCCATATATTAATAGTCTACATGTAGGTTAGGGTAGGGGAATGGTGGACATGGGATGAAGTGGCAACATAGGACTTAGGGGTCAGGACACTGTTAGCATCCCAAAATAATTTATATATGCTTTAAGGAATACAAACTGACCACAGAGACTCATTTGTACAAATTCACTAACTGTAGTGTCCCTTAGAGCTCCATAGAGTTGTGGTTATGAATATGCAACTGGTTAATAAAAGAGGACTGTGTAGCACTGAAAGAGCAGATATTTTCTCCAGTTAGTACAGACCAAACTTGACCTAAAATGAGTAAATCTGTATTCATCAGGCATGCAAACTCAACTCGAGGGGATGATATATTGTGTAGCTGTGGGTGGAGAATAAACACTAGATTTTAAGACTTGGGGTTGGCATAGATAACTAGTTAGTCAGGGTAAGGTTGGGGTCAGGTTAAGCATTATAAGACACACCTTGTCAAGGAGGTTAGGGTTAAGGCCAGGCTCCAGGTTGAAATAAGGGGAAACGCACAGGCGGAAAATGGACTTCACCCCCTCATATTCCTTCTAAAGTCATGGAACCTCAGAACTGACAGTAACCATTTCACAAGATGTTCTGCCCCCAAGTGGCCAAAAAATCACTACTTTAAATGTTACTGTCCTCCATGCCCAGATTTCAGATAAAGTTTTGTTATTACTTTCATCTCTGTGCATCCAATAGAAATGAGTCTGGTGATTCTTTAGCCTAGCTGAGAGCGAAAAACTAAGTTGGAGATACCAGTGAGCCTTACTCCATCAAAAGTAAAAAAAAAAAAACCAACAACAACAAAAAAAAAACACCTTCACCAACCCCAGTACTGTCTTACATATTGTTTCTTGCTCTTTTAACAAAATACTGAGGATTCACTGGATATCAGATACTTGTTTTAAATATGGCACTTATGGTGGGTGAGCAGTGTAAAATAATCTTTACTCTTAAGTTACCTCATCATATTTTAGCTACATACAAGTAGAAATACAACAACACATATACACACACTCCCTCTCTCTCTCTCTCTCTCTCTCTCTCACACACACACACACACACACACACATACACACTGGAAGGGCAGTAGTTACCCATAGTATCCAGGCCAAGGGTCAGGGCATGAGGAAGAAGATGATCGCCCAGAATGGAGACAGAAGTCTGGTCAGAGCCTCTGGATACACCACGAGCTATGGACACAAACACACACATTTATATATAAATGAAAGTACACACCATCTCCACAGCAGAGAAAAGATGAAACTTGTTCAGGTGTGTGTCGGTGCAACTCAGCCCTCTGCCCGCCTCCTGCTGGTTTGGTGTCACACCTTCATCTGCAACCTTCTCAATGGCTGTACAGCTCATGCGCCATGAAACCAATGACTGAGAAGATGACAAGCCAGCAAATATACTGGTGGCACTGTTTGTACATGTCACAATAATAGTATCCTGCGGAAAGGAAAAGAGAGAGGCTGAATAAACACACTGCTGCTTTAGTTTATATAAGACTGTTGTAAAATTTAAAACTATGAAACAAGTGTTAAATTATATTATGTTCATTAATACAGGACATCACTGGCGTGCGTACACACAGATATGAGATCAATAGTGCCCTCTGGTGTTGGAATAAAAACTGTCTGCAGATAGGGGCTCTAAAAGGCATATTAAGCATTGACAGAGATTGTACCTGAGGGTGCACTGCTATATACTGTAAAGTGTCTCTGTTATTTGCTCTGATGAAAAAAATAACATAAACCACAAACTGCTGCCTCAGAAATACAGGTGAATTAAAATGTCTCAGACACAGTAAACAAAAAAAGGAAGGAAGGATTTAAAATATTACTTGTTTTACTTTATGTTCACATAGTTTGTTGTATGAAGATGTACTGTATTAATTTTCTTGTTTGCTTTTCTGAAGGTATTTTGTAACTGTACATGTGTACCATGAATGTTTCAGATAAAATTTTACAATATAAAAGAAGATGCAGATGTTTTTCTATAAATACAGACATAAAAAGTACATATGTTTTGGACATAAACTTTGGCTTTGTATTTCTTCAATATTATCTTCAGTCTGATTTACAACAAGATTTCAGGACTTAAACCATGGAAGTACTGAGGCGTAAGAGTATGAGTATAAACTATAATTGAATAAGCATTGTCAATTTTTCTTTAATTACTACAAAAAGCAGTATATTCTTATATTGATTGCCACAGTGGTGTGTACTTTGATTTAAAAACTGAAGCTGATGTGAGCCCTAACTGGGCTTAATATCACATAAGCTTGATGATGAGAAAATAAAGAAACAGTGAACTGCTGGCTGCAAAGAGTGTCATTTATTATTGACATACAGATGTAGCACCATGTGTAGCATCCGCGATGACAGTTTAGTTGTCTGCTAGGCATAGTTTACCTTTGTGTGTTTACCTGTAGCAGTTATTGTGGAACTTATTGTAAGAAGAGAGGTAGTGAGGCCTCCCAAGCGGCCGACCCAGAGAAAGAAGATCTGAGAGTGGCTCGTCTTTCCACCTGACAGGAAGGGAGAGAGTGGCAGGTGAAGAAGGACACTGGGAAGCTTTTTGCTGTTTATGGACTCAAATAAAAGCAAATGTCAGGTACCTTGGCATCATTGGGTTTCTCCCATTTGGTGTGATGAAGTAGAGGATGCCGTCGCCGGCACCGGGAGGTCACTCCTCTGATCAGGAGGATGATCAGCACCACGTGAGGAAATGTGGCTGAAATGACCACCTGTGTGCAGAGAGGTGATGAGATAAGGTAAAATTAGAGAGAGTGTTGACATGACACAAAACACTAGAAATCAGGTGGTGCTAAAGAATACAGATTTTTTACTGAGATGCCAAAATTTACATAATCAGTCTCACAACAATCATTTTTCTTCCAGGTTTGATGTTTCTATGCAACATAGCTAATGACACCTGAGACTTTACCTGAAATATCAGTTGTAGTCTCAGGCATTTATATCACCTCTATGTCAGTAAGGGGCAACACTTATTTCAAAGAAGATGTCTCGTTGTATCTAACTCCTGGATGCATTCTTCTGCACATTATCTTCCCTCCAACTATGAGGAGGACCCCACAAGAGTGCCAGGTAAGAGAGATGGCTGCCACTGAGAGTAAATTCAGGTCCAATTTCAATGAAGCAATGGAAGTAATCTTTTTAATAATCGTTTTTCCTGTAACAAAGAATAAAATGCTCCTTTTGGACCCAGATAGTGTTTTTATCTTGTGTGTTAGTCACATCTAAATCCTTTCAAATCTCATTGGTAATTTTAAAATTTCAACTATTTTAACCAAAAAACGTATATCTTCATATTCAAATATGGACATTCAACCAAAGATTTTTCCAGATAGGTCACACATAAAAGATTCAGGGCATTACTGTGGACATGGATCTCAAATAGAACTGGCTACCTGTTTGTGAGGGGCTGTTGGGTTAATCATCAGTTTTCCCTTGCTGAGGACCAGCAGGCGCTTTCTTCTTGTGTGTCACACATTTCAATCACTAGGTGGCACTTTCGTCACGGAGAGAGAAAACCATGTGCTGACAGAAAACTGAACACATCTCCGTTTCCTGCAGCCAGCCAAAGTTACCAAACCGAGATCAGGATCAGTTCATGGAGTTTTTGTGTTTTGTTACCTTCCTGATGACTTGATTCCTTTGGCTAAAGAGAAAGCGTGAGGCGTCGGCCAGGCCAAGAGACAGCCTGCCAGAATGGCGGATGTCTCCTGGGTACTCAATCCTTTAGAGATGTGCAACACATTGTACCTGTAGGAGTGATTCAAACAGCAAAACTCAGCTAGAAACTATAGACACTATACATCTTCTAAAACATTAAATATAAACCTGCACACTGCAATTTTTTTACCAAGTATGTATATTATCGTATCGTATAAGTTTTTCCTAAAACAAACAAAATCTGCCAATGCAACTGCATCTTTCGAACCTAGTTCCAGCTAGATTCAATTTTTTTCTAGGTTGGGTTTCATTCTTCTTAATGCATTACGAGGTATTCACCACCTTATTGTCCTGTTTAAAGATCATTTCTAGACTGCAACTAAAACAGTTGAAACAGTTGTGAAACTTGGTTGTAATAATTTTTTAGTTAAATTCAAAGATTTTCTTCTAGACTAAAATGTTATTTTAAAATTTGGGCAAATTTAAAACAGGGAGGTTTTAACAAATCAGATCATTATTATAACCAAGCCTGTGGTCTAAGTGTCTGTAAAACCTTTTGCTACCGTAAACATGTGCGTAGAGATGAGAAAATCTCTGATTTTTTCACATGTGGACATTAAAAAATATATACATGAAAATTAGATCTATAAACAAAACTGCTTATGGAATTGTAATTTTATATCTAATAAATATAAATTCTTTTCATCAACCAAAAGATTCACTCACTTGAAGTACTCCTCACTGGGGCTGGCGTAGGGGTCTTGTTGCCGTCCACAGTCATGTTTTACAACAGTTTGGTCAGGTTTCCCACAGCATTGCGGACAGACAGAAAGTGGAGTTCTTGATGGAGGTGATGTTTCTGTCCCTTGGGATGCAGGTCTGTTCAATCAGGAAACCAACACCGTCAGCGTGGGGAGAGACTGGCAGAGTGCTGCTGTGGGACAGGTTTACTGTCACTCAGGTTTCACACTGAAAGTAACACAGTGAACAGGTGGACCTGATTTATAGAAAGGAGGACAGGCAGGAGGCTGCTGCAACAGTGTGAGACTCAGAGGGCTGTCTCCTAGCCATATTAGATGTTCTTTTAGATACACTGTCAGATACACACATAATAAATATGATTCTATTGCCTCATTTCGTGCAAAGGAAGATAAAAACCAGTTTTGCTTTCGACTGCACAGTTTTCATGCAGAGAAATCAGGTAAAATGTGCAGACAAATAGTTTCTTATTTATTTTAAATATAAGACTCCCACTCACTTTGCATACCTATAAGATGCAGAAAATGTTAATGCTGCGTTGCACTCTCAAACATTTGCTCTACATTCAGGACAAATATGACATTCTGTGTATTTTAATTCAGCATAAAAATAACCCAGCCACTCGGTGACAGAGAACAGCAGATTTCTCTGCAGCTGAAAGAGGCTGGACAATAACACCGAACAGTTGAATCTTGTCACAGCACTGCCCCAAAAACATAGTATTACATAGATAAATGTATTTTGAAACTGCAAAATTATAGGATGCCCTGGCTGGCATCAAATTGCAAAGGTGTTCAAATAATTTTGTCTACCCACCATGCAAAACATATTACCGGTATACAGGAGGCATAACTCAACTGATTTTGCTGTTATATCAATAATTTGATATAAATCTTGTTTTATTGTTGTACATTTTCCTTATCCGTGAGACTGAGAGAGAGAGAGAGAGAGAGAGAGAGAGACCACAGCGTTGAATGGGCCTGTAAGTCATATTGCAGCCAGCAGGGTCAGTCTCAGGCTCACTGCAACTTGCCTGCAGCAGCTCAGTCTGTACAGTAATTGTCAAGCAAAGCAGTTTTTTGTGCTGAATTCACAGAATCAGCAAGGCAAATTTTTATACAAAATAACGGAATTTCGATATTTGTTCGACGCAGATCGACATTACACCGTCTCTGTGTCCCTGCCAGCATATTTTCTTACAATTCAAAACCTGATTTTATCTACAGTTCATCAAAATCAGACCAATTGGCAGCTATGTCTGCAGCTTTAAAAGCATAAAATCTGCTGTGTTGTCATTATCACATTTAAAAAAGAATCGAAAACATACAAAATACTTGTTTACAGGTGTAATCTGTCACACCGAGGCCTGTATATGACATATCACTGGCCTCCTATCATTAAGATGGATCAAATTAATGGCGTGGTGCAAAACACCGCGGGATCACAGGTCAGGATTCATTATACTGCAGGACTCAGCTGAAAGTCATGACGCATTGCGCATTGTGAAGAGAGGTGCTTTTTGGTGTATGTGTGTGTCTGTCTGTGTGTGTGTGAAGGTGTGTGTGTCTTACCCTAAGAGCAGCATGTCTTTGTCCTTACATTCACCGTGTTCCACTCATTCCTACAGTTGGCCCATGGCAGTAGGCCTTCAACAGAAGCGAACAGGTAGTACAGTGTCAGCACATAATAATATTATATTATATAGCTATCAAGACAGATATTATCAACATGGCAATCCCGCAACCTAAAATAAATAAATGAGACGAAATATATAAATTACTCTTAAAGAAAAAGTAGTAGAGTTTATTTTGCATTTTTTCTTCTTCAGTTGATTGGTTTGTGGCAGTTTACCTTGTAGAGAGCTGGGATGCATTTCCACACTGACACGGGGCCTGGCTGTCAAACTGGCCCAGGAAACCTCAGCAAAAGATTGGGATCCCAGCAATGCCCAACGCATTGTCAGGTAGGGGATCAGAAAAGCTCCTGCAAAGGAAATTAAACACCAGTGCGCGATTTGAGGGCCAGAAAAAAAGCCTGAAGCTAAGCATAGACATAAAAATACAATGAAAATGAATACATGTATCCTGCACACGTCTTATGATGCCGCTGATATTTAAACAACACACTTTCCAACATGGATCATTACCTGATTAATGAATAAAAATCAATTATATGTAAACGGTCTCGGGCATAATAATAATAATAATAATGGCAGTTTTCACCGATTTCTTAATCATTTTAAGTAAATTATTTTGTACATTTTCTTCCTCGTTTTTCCTTTCTTTCTTCTTTTTTTTTTTCAATCCAAAAATAATCTCGCCTCTGTAAGTTTTTTTCATAGTTTAATTAAGTATTTACTTCCTGGTTAAAAGGTCTATAAGGACAACTTGGAAGGCACACAGTAGAAACAATGAAATAATTCAAGCCTGACAAAAATTCTATTTCCTGAACTGATTTTTTCATTTGTCTCTGTGTCAGAAATTAAAAAACAAAAAAACACGTGACTGAACTCACCCCTCCACCATTTTGGAAGGCCAAGATAAGAGACCTCCACACGTTCCCCAGTCCCTGCCATAGCCAACCATGGACGAATAAAATCCAGTTTATTGGACCAGTTTCCTCTGGCCCTTATTCTCATCTCCCCCTCGTCATCATCGTCAGCCTGGGGAGGGAAAAAGCATTCATCCTCTAAAATAATAATAATAAAAAACAGCCCATAGTCACAATAGACTAGAAGTTCAATCGGTAGAAAATAATAGGGTATCGGCACTGAGCCTGGGCCTGAACAGCGGGAATTCAATAAGGCGAAAATATGAACAAGTCGACAACCACCAACAAAATATCGTTTAGAAAAAAAACCTGGGTAAACAGGAGGATGCTCACCACGTATTACTGGATTTCTCCTTCGTCATTAATTTGCTGTAGTTTTAAGATGCTTTTACCATCAGAGTTCAGAACCAGCTCTCAAATGACAAGCCTGTATGAATGAAACTAATCTTCAACTGCACTTACAGGCCAGTGTGGCACCAAATGACTTCAATTACATCCTAAACCAGACACAAAGATAAAAAAAACAACAACCTTAAAACAATAAATGGAGGCAAATACTATCAAAGATGCACAATTACATCTGCACGACAGGATCTGACTGAGTAAATTCATAAAAGTGACAGCATGAATATTCAGATAAATAAACAACGCCATGCATGGGAATGTGTGTGTGTGTGTGTGTGTGTGTGTGTGTGTGTGTGTGTGTGTGTGTGTGTGTGTGTGTGTGTGTAGCCTATGCGTGTGTGAGAGAGAGACTGGGGGTGGGGGAGTGGGGGTGTCCTCGCGGGGATTGGAAACAATCCGCAGTCTCATGTAATACAGTGCTGTCTATCAGTCGGATAACACCTGGGCTTCTGGGCCATACCAAGTGAGTCTGCTGGGAGCAGGAAAACACCGAATAATACCGCGAGAGTATGATTTAATCCTCTTAAATCATTAAGCTTGTTGCTTAACTGGGAGCAAAACCGAGCTAAATAATGACTTTACATCTGAAACTTCTTTACATCTGAAATACGAATTGAATGTTCACTCCGCTAGTCAGTCCTCCTCACACTGATGAATGAATTACAGAGCTTCCTCCGTCTTATTTCCTGGATATTTAGCTGACATAAGCGGGTTTGAAAGTTTTAATGGTACATCAGATTGGTGCAGGGATCAGAACAAGGGCTGCCCAGAGCAGGGACGCCAAATAGCTCAGAGTCCAAGACTCCAGATTCAGATTTCTTTAGTTTTTACTCTGCGTAATTAATCGCCATATCAATTCAGCAGTCTTGAACCACTGCCGTAACGGCTGCGTGGGAACTTAAATACTGTGAATCACAACAGGGGATAATTGGATCATGAGCTCAGTCTGTTCAGATGGCTGTATAACAGTTATTTCAAAATATCCCGATACAAAGGATCGGTCCATAGCCTCTGTGACTATCTTTACAGACTATGATCCGAATCTCAAACCTGGCATTCACTGACTCAGCTCGGAAGTTATACACTACAAATGAGGATTTTTAAGCACATCTGTGCAGTGATAAAACCACAAGCCAGTACCTGGAAAACCACAGTTTTAAGGGCTATATCACAACTCAGCAACACAGACTGAATTTTCCTCTTTCACCCCATCCACACCAACAGCGCTGATCTACTAAAGCTCTGCACATTAGAGCTCCCAGGGGTGTCGCCTTCTACTCCGTTGAGACAGCAAGTTAATCAGTCAGCTTTCTTATCAGCGACACGCGAAACATCCCTGCACCCGCTTCCAGCCGCTACGCTCTCAGATAGCGCTCTCCGTTAAAACGGTTCATTTAGCAGCTTACCCCCATAAGGTGCCAGGCTGAACCAGACGTGTTCCCATCTGTTCCCAGTATGATGAGTGGTCTGGCTCATAGCAATCAATTGCCCGCGGTGTTGTTCTGCTCTGCGGTGGCCCGCAGCGGGTCGCCGTACTGGAAGGCGGACCCCGCGGGCCAGACAACGGAATCCTTCCTGAAGGCCGAGTTGACGGCCACGGATCCAGGGACCGGCGGCGGGGTGCTTTAAACGTCCCATACGCTGTTGGTGTCGGTTCTCGGTTTATTTTTCCGTGGGACAAAGTTTTGCTCTCGTTGCACGGGCGGCGTGAGGAGCGCCGGGTGATGGTGAGGGCGGGCGGCGGGCACCGCGCAGTGTTGTCAGTTTTGTTGCTGTAAGTCCCACAGCTCCGTCGGGCTGCTGCCGGGATGTAGCCGGTGAGCGCGCTGGCGCTGGCCGGTTGTTTGGCCCATATCTCTCTGGTCAGAGAGAAATCCTGGAACATGGGGTGACAGATCAGCAAGACAAAAAGCAGCAGGCGGCAGAAACCGTGAAGCTAAGAGGCTGCTGCAGCCCATCTCTGCTCTAGGACTAAAATACTCGGTCTCTTCCTGCAACGTTTTTCACCAGCATGTTCTATCTAGCTGCTCTATAGTTTCAGCTCACAGTCCACCGGGTGTGCTGGTGTGTGTGTGTTGGAGGGAGGGGGTTGCTTTGCTTCTCCAGTTCTCGCTTTCTGAATTCTTTAATTTTACGCTTATTTCCCCTCTCATGTCATTCAATACACACATCCACTGATTTTTATGGGCAATAGACAAGCTGCTGCGGGTCTCTCAGTAGCTCCGCTCCAGCAGGCATGCGAGATCACCAGCGTTACAGCAGCAGGCGGATTGAGGCAGCGGAGTGCAAATGATTCCCTGAAATTTAGCTTTGAGGGCAGGAAAAGCGACCAGAAAAAGCCACCAGATTCAAAGAATGGAGGGTTTATTTGAAAAGAAGAAAAAACAACAACTCTGTTGATTATTAATACTTTTTTTTTTTTTTTTACATTGATCAGGGGAAAATAACTGCACCTGGATATAAATACTTCTGTTTAAGCAGAAAACGAATAAATAAGAAATGTGTGTAAATCAGGTGGATGAACTAAAATTAAACTTTTTTCCCATTAAAAACTTTTTAAAAACCAGATCACAGCTTTCACTGAAAAACAGGCTCGTGAATGAAGTGAAAGTTTCTTTAAATGAGGAGACGCAGCTGCATTTTCCAGCACCATGGACATGCAAATATCCAACGAGCCAGGTTGCTTTGTTTTTTAAAGTGTCAAATTAACAAGAAACCAACTGCGAACAAGTTCATAAAACAGATTAAACTGAAGGTGGAAAAGTGAAGAAATTGTTCTCGGACACTTACCATGTTTGCAGAGCTCTGCTGGCAGGCTTGAAACAGCTGTAAAAGACGAGAGAGGACTGGAAGCGGACTGGCTGTTGCCGCGCAAAGCGCAAATTAAAAGCTTTTCTATAGCTCGTGGGAAAGACCGGGTTGCGTCAGTGCCGAACAAGGTGCCCTTGCGTGACATTTTCTTGATAATGAGGAGTTTGATAAATCGTTGGCCTTGGATTCGGATTTAAAAGGGACAACCGTAGCCAAGACGACGGGGGCGCCGCGTGTGCGTGCGTGGATCAATGTGTGCGTTCTGGTTACGCACGGTGCATGCCGTGAGCTGGACGGACTCTTTCAAAGCTGATTAATACACTTGTCTCTAGGGATGTGGCAGGATGATGCTTACGCATATACACGCGGATGCAACACCAAAGCAACACAGCTCGTTTTGGGTTAAAGATTTTCACGTTTTAGGCTGTTACTGGAGAGGAGCTAAGGCTACATTAGCGTGCATATGGGTCTAAATAATGTTGCACTGTGCTGAGCCGCGTTTCTCTGGTACAGTTACAATTACAGCAACCACTCCTGGGAAAAGGAGGCATCAGCTGTCCACAAGATCCCCAGTCTTATAGAAAAACTTTGTTCTTTCATCATCCTTTGAAGGCCTGCAAAATGTAGAAACTACACTTACACCCATAGATGACCCGTTAGTTGTAGTTATTTAAGTTATTATGTGTCGAATATGAGGCTATTAATAATATCATACATAAGCACAATGACATATACCATTACAAAAATTAATTGTAGTAAGTTGTAAAAGTAAAATTGATGGCTGAGGAGTTTGGGCTAAAAAATGAGTCTGAACTATTAATAGTTTTCCACTTGACAGGTTTTACGCACACGGCGCGCTCAGGCTCTATACGTTCCTTCGTGCGTCACCGATAGTAGCAATGATCAAGTTTTTTTTTTTTTTTAAGTGGGCGAGGTCTTTATGGCTACTCATTTATTTCAAGTCTTACGCAAGAGGAGGCCTTTTGCCCCCTGAAATCACGTGTGTCAGGGAACCGGAGACCAACCACTGGATGGACTGGGATCGGTGACTGTGGAGGAGTAAAAAAAAAAAAAAAAAGCTATGGCCTATAGTGAATTCTGAACCACTGCCATTGCGCATACCATTGTCCGTCTCCCTATAAGCCGATGGTGCATATGCAACTCCTGTGCGTGGTGATTCATCCAAAAAATAAAAAGACACGAGCGACCTCCTTCGTCTCATCAGTTAAGGACAACTTGATGATTATGAACAGTTGTTGTATCTTAGGCCTCTGCACAGCAGACCACCGCACAGTGGGCGGTGCAGGAGCTGAACCACACACACACACACACACAACCGCATGTTTGCTATAAAAGACACACACTGGGCTATCACGAGGGAGGGAAATTGATTTCAATATAAAATAGACTAATTTGGACACTTTGCGGCAGCATTGAAACATAGCGCAGTGTCTCCGGCCTTTTGATTGATTAAGGTGTAACTGGTTTTAACATTGGACACTAATCTCAGGCCTGACAGGCCAGTTATAAATGTGTGTGAAAATAAGCAGCTAGGCGTTTGCGTGGTTGTAGCAACGTTGTTTAATACCTATGGTTTGAAGACAGGCGATAAAGCCAGGCGAAACATAGATTCCATAGGCCTACAGCATAGAATAAGAATAAGAATAATAGGATAACCAATTGTCTGGGAGAATCTTTTTTTTAATAACTACTTATCTATTGCTAACACTACAGAGCTACACTATCATTTCAAAATAAGCATTAAGCATATTTTTTAAACACTCACAAACCCTGAAGAGAAAACTCCAACAGGCCTGTTTTTTTTTTTAAAACAATCTGACAAAAATATTCTATATAATAAAAAGAGAAATAATAAGAGGCCAATGCAGTTTCTCCTGGATGCCTATTTTTAACCTGTGCTGATTTCACGACAGCTGTTCGGGTTTGAGGCAGTCTCCCTGCTGGGATCAGTGTGGTTACACCGGGACGCACTACTGCAGGTCCCGCGAAGACTTGATCATTTACTATGCACGCTGCGCTCTCTCCCGCTGTAAATCTCCGTCCGCTCCAGATAAGAGGCTGCCTGCAGCAGGAGGACTGGCCCGCCACTTGACTTTAGTCGTCAACAGAGAGAATAATTGTGGTGATTTCTGCTCCTCTTCAGAGTCCTTTGAACATGCGGACTGAGTGCTCTTGCCGTGCACAAACACACACACACACACACACACACACACACAGGTTACATCATGCCCAGCACTTCTAGTTTTGATTCTCATCAGGCACCTAAATGTATCATTCAACGAGAGTAGCAGAGCTTTACACAAATGCAGCAAAATAAAGGCCATGTTTATCTATGTGTCTATAGCAAGAAAAGAGCTCCTACTAGTTTCTTACAGGCTTTTAGTCGTATTTTTTCAAAAGAAGGTTCCTCGCGGGTTTTGAGGCCACCCTCCTAAACTAGAAACACAGTTGCCTGGTCTATTACCAAACTTGTACCTCGGATTTTTATTTTATTTTATTTTTTGGTTTGTTTTATTTGGACCAAACGGGGTCCTGATCGAGGTGCTGCAGAGCCAACCGCCTCGTGGGCGGGTGGGGGTTCTGGGTGTCTCCTCATTGCTCGTTAATTACGTGAGCTCTTGTAATTGATTAATCACTCCACTGTCGCCTGGTGCGTGAAGCAGCATCCATTTGATCGCCTGGAAAGCAGTGATTCAGCGGAGGAGGGTCATCCAGGGCCCTGTCCCATCATCATCACCATCATCATCATCATCATCGGTAGTGACAGAACCTCCTGCACTTTACAATTCACTTTCTGGCGTTAATTTGTGTAGTAAAAGTAGTTAAAATGTCGGTGTCCGTTCTATTCATGCAGCATTTTCGTTTTAAGCAAAAATATTAATCATTTATCCAAACTCATTTTATCCGTTCACGTGACAGCCTGAACCCGAATCTGTTTGGGAAGTTAAACTAAATGAAGCAAAGATTCTGGACTTTTTTTTTTTTTTTTTGTGGTAGAGTTTTTCATATGATACTATGAGGCACAATGGGTTTACAAAACTTCTCTAACCATGTGCCTCAAAAAATGGATGACTTCCTGTGAGACAATATCATTGTACCTTCTAAACAAAAGACAGCTTAACACCACTAAATCAACAGCTTCAGCATTTCTGGCTAATTCTTGTCTGATGTACAGAAAGAGCAGCATCATCCACGAGGCTTCATTTGGTCAACAACAAACTCGTGCTGCAGAATTCAACATGTCAGGCTTTCAAAAGAATGTGTTGATTCATCAGGTAGAAAAATGAAACTGAAAAAAATCAGTGGACTGTGGTTGAAAGCTGACAAGACATTTTAAGACTTATATACAGTCAGTGGATAGTTTCCTTTCAATCTAACTTTCCAAAACATGCTGAAAAGCCTGCTCCTCAGAGCATGGCTCAATCTATGAACCAGACTGTAATGATACAAATATGAGAGGGGAAGGAACAGTAGAAATACATCAGAAGAGGTGACTGTCAAAACACCTGTTAGACAGACAGACAAAAAGTCTGCTGCTCCTCCTCCTCTGAGAGGACTACAAGTTCATCATCTCAAGCAGAAAAAAAATCTTTAATTGTAGCCAGAGCTGCTCAATGAAGTATGTAAAGGCTGATCAGCCTTTTAAGCTTAAATTCATTTAGCATTGTCCCAGTAAACTCATGGAAGATGGATGATGCCCTGTTACAATCTCACGCCTTGACCCAAAGTAGGACAATAAGGATGAGAGTGTAGAGGAAATTAAGAGAAATACCTAGCAAAAGCACAAAATCTCTTTAACAAAGAGCTGGCAGCCAGTTCCTCTTGTGTTTTCTTTTTGGACATTTTGATCAGGCAGTAGCGTGTGAGTAATGGTGCATGATGAGAGTGAGTCTAAACCTCTATAGTAAGTGGCGTTGCTGGTCTAAGACATTTAAGGTTAAATTTGGGCTAAACGGTTCGTGAAACACTTTCAGACAGCTAGCTTATGAATAACTGCTGTTTTCAACGAGTATTTATTTGACTGTATTTCAATCTATGAGATTTAGGACCTGCTTCAGATTGAAATAGAGGATAAATACTATGAAACAAAGTTACATCTGACAAGACATCTAAAACGCAGTCATTAAACCGTCACCATATGCTTGATAAAATACACTCCCACAAGGGAGAAATTTCATACATTGTTTTTTTATTACAAGGCACAAGAAATAATTCTAACACTTGAAACAGCAAAATCAACTTTTTAATTCTATCCTGTTCAGACATTCTGTGAATGCCAAGATTACGATAAAAAGTGGCCTACATTCATGAATGTTTCATCACGTAATGGCGTTATTGCAGGCTGTAAGTCAGCTTCTTGTCTCGGGAGGTCAAGGTGACCAGCAGTGGCGAGATCTTTCTTGTTTTCACATACGGTGATCTTCCCTTGAGCTCCTCCCTAATAAAAGCGGCAAGGAGGAGAGATTATGCTGATGTCAATGTGTCAGTGCAGGCAATCCCACTTTACTGGAGCCATTCCTCTTCCTCTGTGTTTGAAGGTGTGCTAATCGATGAAATCAGCTGCTGTAAGGTTCAATGAACATCTGGAGTTTGGCCCAGTTACTTCTGTTCACTAAAAGTTCCAGTTTGAACAAGAAGCAGGATTTGTTCAGCCAAACAAACTTAGATTAGATCATTTCAAGTGCATTCCCACACCAAAAGGTTTCGAGGAATAAGAGAAATTAAAAATATGATGAAATTAGAATTACTAGAGTGCTGTAGGCGGCATTTGCCTCTAGCAAGAAGAAGGTTCAGGTTGAACCCGGTTGGCCCGTGAGTTCTGTGTTCTATGTTCATGTTTTGCATGTTCTCTCTGTGGCTGCGTGGGTTCTCTCAGGTATTCTGGTTTTCACTCTCACAGTCCAAAGACATACATAGGTTAACTGGTGACTCTAAATTGCCCGTAGGTGTGAATGTGCGGGTGAATGGTTGTTTGTCTGTATATGTTGGCCCCCTCGCGATGGACTAGTCTGTCCAGGGTGTGCCCGCCTCGCCCAGTCACCTGGAATAGGCTCTCAAAACAACAACAGAATGATAGATTATATACACATGTAATAAGGTAACTGATGCAACGGATGTGGCTTGATTTTGTTTTGTTCCCTTGAAAATATGAAAAAAATAAGCTGACCACTGGCAGTTTGTCCCTGATAACCATTCAGGGCACATCGCGATATAATAGCCAAGCCTTAATATCACGCTTCAAAACATCAAAATGCAGAAAAGCGATTTCACTGAGTCGAGCGCCGATCGTGTGTTCATAAAGAAAGGAAATGAAAGACTGCTCATAAAGTAGAAATCTTCCTGGCCCTGCAACGGTACTACAATGCTGCTGAGCTCAAAACCTCTGCAACACAAGCCGAGATGCACTGGGCGCTTATAGAAATGATGATTTGTATAAAGGGAATGTGGTTTTAATGTATGTTAATAAGCAAGATTATGCTGCGACTGTGTATGTGTATGAACAGACCCCTAGAAATCTCCAGATGGCGGCGAGGAGGAAGCGCGTTTACAGAGGATGCACGAGCGACTGGGAGGCCGGGAGAAACGCTGATGATTATGGCGCATATCCTCTGATTGACTTCACGTTTGACTGCTGGAGGTAAATGAATGTTTATCCAAACGGCAAACAAGCATCCTCTCACCCTCCTCCACCTCCTCTTCTCTGTGCGCCACGCACTCCTAGTTGCTGGAGGTTAGAGGAGGACGGGGGTGGGGTGGGAGAATGCTGACTGTGGCGCTTTCTCTAGCGACGCGTCCGCCATCACTACGGCTGTCCCGTCTCACTCGTTACCATGCCAACGCCCGCTGCCACAGAGTCCGCTGCTGGCGCCGCACTCTGGGTCTGTCACTCCACTGCAGAGAGGGCAGATACGGCCTCAGCGTTTACACAGTGGGTGCTTCTCCAGCAGCAGAGCAAAACAAATGAACAAGAGCTAGATGCCAAAGGATCATCAGTACATTTCAGATTTGGGTGCTGAAAATAAAGCCCTTTTGCTGATGAGGTGCTAGACTCCCTCCTCTGCTAGAAAAAAGCATAGGAGGACACCTTACAAACAATATATCAAACCTCAAAGTTCATAATGTCAGTATCACAATCATGTTACAAACTGCAGCAATCAAAGCCAATAAGCAACTAAACTAAAGATATATGCAAACAAGCAAACAACAAGCAAACAGTGAAGCCCCACTCTCCAGATCCTACCAGGACTTTGCTAAAAAATCTCAAGAACGGCAGAAAATATCAAGGAGAATGGGGCTGCCAGGCTGCTTCCATAATCTGATTTCAAAGTAGTCTGAAACCTAGTAGTCCTAGTTACTATGTTGGGTAATGATTTATATAATGCTCTTCCTCTGCACTACTTTACA
The DNA here is from genome assembly GCA_033238685.1 of Lates japonicus. NCBI lineage: Eukaryota > Metazoa > Chordata > Actinopteri > Centropomidae > Lates > Lates japonicus. Next base: position 8,517,655 of record BRZM01000022.1, on the reverse strand, counting down.
CATTACTATGTTTGATGTGTAAGACAGGCTGGCATGATCCATGGTCTGAGATCTCAGGCTGTGATCCACCTTAAGGAATCATCAGCTCTAAGACATAAGCCACTCCACGGCATGCCTTCAGGGTAATTAGAAAAATATTTAAACTGATCTTAATTCAGTGTAAAGATGCTCAACTAGGGGTAATGTGACCTCACTTCCCGATTCTATATAGGGTCCCCTTGCTGCAGCATTAAATAAGTTAAGCAGGAAATAAGGAGGAAACTGATTTATGCCGTCAAAGACAAAGCTGCAGTAGCTTTAACAGATTTAATGGCTGTGAATTGCTTTTTCTAAAATCAGTAGAAGAAAGTAATAGCTGTTTTTTTTGTTTGTTTGTTTTGGCTGTGTTCCATACATACTGATACTTTCAAGCGACAGAAATCATTTGAGAATCTGGAAAAAGATGTAGCTTGTTGTAAGAAACTAAACAACACTGTTTTGTCCCTCACTCCATCACCAACTTAATGAACTGTGCCAGTGGTCAACGCCATGGATGCAAGACAACCCAACTATAACACATATGTTTGGTTTGTGTTGGCTGTGCAGGCTAACACTGGTGATCTCAGCATAGAGTCTGATGGTCTGTGTTAATCTGACATAAAGGAATCTGACAGGTTCAGTAAAACCCTGAAAAAAAAAATCCACTGGATTCAGTCAGTGGTTTCAGCTCCGCTTTAGCCAATTCCTGCTTCAGTTGTAGCAATTTTATCCATTTCAAATTAAATCTACAACACAACACAGTGTGAAGGGGTGTGAAAACTCTGTGATGCCACTGTTAAGTTGTAAGGACATCAGTTTGACAGCAGGCACTATGGACATCTGTTTCTGTGACAGACATGGTTCAAATATTAGATAAACGATATTCCAGCCCTGCACAATTTCTGGATATATTCCCTTCAATGACTATGAAGACAAAAGACAAAACGAAAACTGTCTTTCTTTTGATTTGCTTTGACTTATTTTAAAGGAAATGACACACAGGATCTCAATTTTGCACTAGATGTAGTCTGGTAACAGCAACAAAGCCTGGTACTCATGGGAGGCACCGGATGGCTGCAGTCAAACTCAAGTTGGCAAAAGGCTGATAAAGGTCAAAGGAATAATTGCTTGAACTATGGTAACCTTTTGTTAAAACAAAACTGACACAAAAAAAGAGGTTTGGGACAAAAAGACGAAAATTACTTCGCAGCAAACTGTCCAACTAATCCCTCACGTTTCTGATAAAAGTACTGAAACATACATACAACCACCGACCACTGAGTGCCTGTTCAGTTACAGTGCGACTATAGCAGCTCTGCTGTAATCAGTCAGACCAAACTCCCCATGGAAGAGGGCCTCGGTGCCTTCAGTAAACTGGCCACTCAGAGGCTGGGAGAAAGAGTTAACCATGTGTGGAAATGAGTCGGGGAATGGAGCTGGGCTTTCACCACAATGTCGTACATCAACATGCCAGTGTCATTAAGCACAACCAGGCCCACAGAAAGAGCCTATCTTAGCCCCATGCAGTCTTTCTCCATGAAATTACACTGGAAATACATGGCTCGCATTAGTGATTCATTTAAACTGTTGTCATTTACATTTTAACCATTTTGCTCACACTCCTACAGTATCTGCAGCTCTATACAGTGACAGAATAGACTAAGCTACAGTACTTCAATACAAGACATTGCTGTTTTTCAGTTTTTAATAGATTTTTGGAGAAAAATGACCAAATTTTCTTCAAGAGAAAGAACTGATTTGAACTGATTTTTACCAGGACTTTATATCCCTATGAAAGGGGATCTTATGGAAGTTACGGAGTTCAAATGCATTTTTTCTGAGTGGCAAGTTGTGATACTCTAATACTTTAATATTTTTAATATTCAACATAAATACAGATATGTTCCCAAATGTTAAAGAAACAAATGGATAAAACAGGGACCCCACAGGAGTGGACTTTACTCAAATAGCATAACGAGAACAGGTGACGACCACATTTGACCACCTCCCTGACGCTGCAGTGATGCTTGCAGCCACATTTCGGCCTCATCTCTTTGACGTCCTCCCTATTGTTCTAATCTGCCTTCATCTAATGTGTTTTTCCCTCTCATGCCTTTCCTGCTCAGTGCAGAGCTCAGAAGCAGAGCTGATGGGCTGTATATTCCAAGCACCAGCCTGCAAACACAGAACCAACCCATTGGCTGAATTACAGCCCTGAAGAACTTGAAGCTTGGCTCAGCCACTTCTGTTCGACAGCTCAAGGACCTTCGGAGTTCAAACGAGCAGGGGGTGGGGTGAGGTGTTTAAACTGAGCCTGGACAGATGGGGGCGGGTGAAAGAGGAGATTTAGAAGAGGTTCAGCACCACTCAGAACACAGGAGGTGAGTCATGAAAGTGGGCAGGAACAAAAACCACATGACCGTCCGACTCAAAGTCCTGACAAGGACGCACACCCATGTTTCAGCTGCCCCGAGCGGCCCTCTGCGCAGGTAACCAGGGCACCGCCTCACTTCGAGGACCACGGGACAAAAAAGTGTGACCTCCTTTCTCCGATGAACATTAAGTAGGTAAAACTGTGAAAAAAGGACCCTCCTCTTCAATACTCGAGCTACACAAACACACCAGAGCATGACAAATGATTCGCTGTTTAATTTATTACGCTGCCAGGCAGGAGGATTTGCAGGGATGTTTTGTTCCAGCCTGCTGCATGCGTTCTCTCTCTTCCGCCGGCACCTCCCACAGAAGCGCAGCCACAGAGTTAATTACTGCTGCACTCGTACAAACACATCAAATAGGATTCGGTCTCTGCCACAATAAATCACCACAGACAGAGTCGGTATTAAAACAAACCACTGGATGTTTATGCCTGGCCCTCACTTCAGCCAATCAGAGCTGAAGGTGCTTCTCAGTCAACACCCAGGAGGAGAGGCCATGTGTGTGTGTAAGAGAGTTTTGTCATCTTCAAGGTGACTTTAGGAAGTTTTCTCTTATAGCCAGAGGGAAGTTTAGTATAGAAGTGTGTAAGAACTCTTGTGAATTTGAGTGTGTAAAGGAGTGGTGTGTGTTGTAAAGTACACCATAGAAGCATAGCAGGCAGCCGGTGAATGCTGTTAAAAACTCCATTTCTGGTTTACGGCCCCTGGAGGAGGCTGAGGACCGTCAGGGTGCCTGGGTAGAGCGAGCACATCAATAACCTGCTACTCACTCTCTCATTCCTGCCTTTATTTCCTTCTTCGTTTTAACTTTTTCTGCTCAGACTGCTTGGTTCACATACACAGCACATAGCCAGACTGATGGTTCTTTATAGGCTTGATGTAAGTTTGAGCTAAACTCAGCTAGATCACAGTTGTCAGGTTCTGAGTCACATGTCGCTATGCCCCTGAGTTAGCCCTAGAGCCCAGATGCTCTGCTAACGGTGAAATCAGACACAAAGTTAAAAAAAAGACAGGGAGAGAGAAAAAGAGAAAGAAATTGTTAAGTCTAAAGGCTAAAGTTTAGCGGCCTCTAGAGGCAACCGTGGTTATTACACAGCACAAACAGCAAACTAATGATTTCAGAGGGGTCATGGGGCAGTTAAAATCTAAATTTCTCAAAAAATAATTTTGAGAAATATTAATTGACTCATCTATCCACTATCTGTATCCATGCAGAGGTTGCTGGGGGTGGAAGCCTACTGCAACACTCACTGGAGTACATCCTGACAAGTCATCAGTGTTTCAAATTCACCTGAGTGTGTGAGGAAATCCGAGGACCTGGAGGAAATCCATACAAACGCAAAGAGAAAAGGCAAACTGTGTGAGCTGGTGGATTTTTGGCATTAACGTGGCACTAATTGAGTGTCCAGAATGCAAAGGGTTCGTCTTCATGGGAGCATGAAGCATAGTTAATGTCAATGTGATGGCAATCTGCACATTAGAGTTGAATATTTCTTGTCTTGTAATGCAAATTTTGGCCTGATTTTGGAAGAGGAGAAAACTTCAGAGGGATCATGACAATTCATCCTGAGGGACCCATGAATACTCACAGCAAATTACATCCAGCCGATGGCTTCCTGAATATCTTCTCATTAGCCAAGAGGAGATTTTACGTTAGACTAAAATCTTGAAAACCCAATACAAAAGTATCGTCATATATTTACAAAAGTTTGTCCCCAAAAAGAGACACTTAAAACTGATATAGGGGGGTGAATGAGAGCTTCTTATTTTCTTACTAAACTATGAAAATTGCTTCAATGCTCCTAGACAGACTCTACTTAAGAGATTAGAGAGCATTCCTCTAAAAGATATTGTCTCTTTTGTTATTATGGTGTTGATTGCTGTCTATAGCACTTCCCCATAGCTATTCAAATGGTTCCACTGCTTTGAGATCAGAAAAGGCCGAAGCCTATGATTAATTTTTGTCAAACCATTCAGTGCTCCTTCCTGCCCTGTGTGGAAACAACTGCATTCATTATATTTCTCTGCTCATTTATTCTGCTTTTGCATTTAATTTGTATGCTTATGTGTCCGTGCGCATATAGAGACACACACACAACCACACAGGTGTAAGCAAAGTTAAATTCTGCACCAGATCATCATATGAAATCTGTCTTTGTTTCGCTCTGCAGTTTTCTACCTTCTGCACACTGTTAGCATAATGTCGTTCCTGGCTCTCAGATTCTGCTGCGTTTATCTGAGTCAGCCGAGTGTGAAGCATGCGATAACGTTTGAGCAGCGTCAGAGATTTTGACGCTCTTATCGTCCTGGCTGCCCCTGGCGAGGGCTGAGTCTGGCTAAGGGCCGGCGGACATCAAGCGCTTCCGTCCCTGTGCAGGTCATTTATAACCGTAGTCTTCATCTGATATCTGGTCAGCGAGTGGACAGCCGGCAACCGCGGCTCATCCATCCCCACGTCAACAGACACATCCACGATTCCCATTATGATAACGCAACGGGGGGGTTGGCTGTTGGACATCTCCTGATTGTCTTTAATATAAAAGTAGTCAACAGGTGATTCTGCTGTTTGATCACTACTAATAAATGTATTTGTGCTCAAGTTACCGTATTCATAGTCAGTTGATGACATTTTCACTATAGACCAACAACGGTAAGACGAACTTCACAAAAAGCGACACAAGATGCTCTGTCATGTTTCCTGAAGTCTGAACGTGCAGAAAGTTATTTTCGAGAACATCCATCCAGCTGCGCCTCACAGCAAGCCGCACCGCTTAATAATACTTTAATCTGCTGATACAGTGATTCTATAAATATTTCACTGGTCAGTTACAAAGCGCTCCTCTTGTAACATGTCATGATTCAGAAGCCTGCAGCCGCCTATCAGATGAAGTTTTACATGTTGTCTCTGATGGCTGAATGTGATTTGTTTTGATCCCTTGCTGTCTCTGTGGGTGACAGATAACGGGTGTCAACCAGCCTGACTACATCTCCACCTCAGACAGATTACCTGCTGCAGCTCGCTATAACGCACCACAGAGGAAAATAAGATCATGAGAGAAATGAATACGACACAAAAATCTAAAGGACATGCAAAACTGAACTTGACCACATATGCTTTTGTCCTGGGAATATGTACATGAGAGGTGACAGCTGTTCAAAATACAAATCTACAGACCTGCTGAGCGTTTCCTATCTGTGTGGTGCTGTGTGTGGTTACTGACCTGCTTGGACAGAGATAGGCCGCTCCAGTAGGAAGACAGTCTGCTTCCAGTGCGTCTTTGTGACCTGAGGACCTGTGGAGAACATCACCTGGTGCGATAATAAGTGAAAAGAAAAAAAAAGAGAGCAAAAATATTACAAACCACAGCTGTTAATTCTATGTGATAAGCTAGTCAATAAACATGGAAGGAGTTCAGCATAAGTGTCACATTCCCCAAAAAAGAGGAAAACTTTAAGTAGTCTTGTTTGAATTAGAATAAAGCTGCAGTTTGGAAGCAATCTCATATTTCATGGTTTCTGTTACAGTCAATCCACTCTTACAGAATCATTATTAGCTTAGTCTATATCATAAATGACACTTAGTTTCACTGTGTTTATGTTAGTGTTCGAGCCTAAGCTCTCAATGGAGATGCCAATTTACTGGTCCATCCATAGCATGCAGTTTGAATCTCAGGTACAATAGGAAGTGCAATCAAAAAGCATGTCTGTATTGCTCACAGAGCTTGGCATCGGCTGTTCCGACTGGCTTGCTCTGCTGGGTAAGTGCTTATATCAGCAGTCGACCCGGACGCCTGTCGATTGCCAGCGAACGCCTCAGGGAGGAGGAACATGCTAAAGCGTGAACATAATTGAGTTTCCGTTAAATGGCTTGGCTGTTGCCGCCGCTGCTTACCTTGTTGCTGCAGCCTTTGTCAAAGAAAATGTCAAAGTAGCCGACAACTGCCTGCAATGAAATATGAGGGTCGTGTTAGAATGTGACAGTACAATAAACCCCTGGATTTGTTTGACTCCACTGCAACTCTGACACAGAGAGCTGAAAGAGAAGCAGGAGGCAAAACAAGTCTCAGGGTTTTAACAAGCAAAATAAGCTAAATGAGTTACTGTGCTTAGGAAAAAGGCAGTAAAACCAAACTGGGAACAAAATTTACTGTTCAATATTTACATTTATCTTTACAGTTCTTTTGCTTGCCATACTTAGCATGTCATTGTTGTCAGTATGTGTATGTGGTCTGGAGAACTGTATTAGCCACCCTGTTACGGATACAGTGGGTATCGATTTGACTTATATGAGAACTGTACTCTATTTCCTTCAAACATCCTTCCTCTCAAAACCAACTTGGTTTCTCATTTAGGCTGAGTCAACAACACGTCCCATGTGCTCCCTCTCACCTCATCTGGGAGACTTGTCACTGGACAAAAGAAATAAATTATGAGGCAGTCTACACCAACATTGAGGCAATTTTGCTGACAATAAAAAAAAAAAAAAATCCAGCTTGGTACATGAAATTAGCAACGGTGGCTATTTTGGTGACAGTGTTGAAGCAATGTGAAAACACTCAGCAGGGAGGAGGAATCGGCTGAGGAAAATAAACACTAATGTGGTTTTGGTCCGACTGAATTTGAATTTGTGTTCATCTGAATAATGCCCACGAGGGGAAAGGAAATTAGACAACTGACAAACCTCTGCTCTCAGGGAATCCACTGTTATGTTTTGTTATGTTAAGACTTTGCACAGACCAAAGAAGAATAAACTAGTTTCATCAAGGCTTTTTTAGGTTTTAGATGTGAACATGAAATGAAAGACTTGTTTTCCCTCTGATATGGTATTCAATTGACTAAAAGCCTGCATGGAAACGTAGTCTTTCTTTAACAATATGCTGTCAGTTGGTAAGGATTTGCAGAGCTATGAACACATTTGAGAGAAAACCAATTCACACATCTAAGACAAACTGAGGAAAAGTCCAGGGCCAGAGCGCCTGTAGGTGACCGTTGTCAGATATGTGAGGTAAAAACCACCCCCCCCCCGGGCTTGTTTTCCCTTCCATTTCTCCCCCCACTGGAGGAAGAGAGGCACTCTATCAATCTCAGGAGCGCACTTGTAGTGGCAATGATGCAGAACTAATAGCTTTTAATCCTGACGCAGCTGACAACTTGGAGGCCAGCTCTCAGAGACAAAGAAGAGCCGAATCAATGCAAGAGAGGGAAAGAGGAAAACAGAGGGACAGAGGAGAGGAAAGGAGGAAAGAAAGAGGTAGAAAACAGGAAAACAGACAGGAGGAGGACAGGGAGAAAGTTGAAAGGGAGGGAAGGAGAAGGAGGGGGAGAGTGGCTGTAACATTATGTAAAAGCTGGGGAGGAGGGATTTTTTTTATTGGTTTGCATCACTTGGAGAAGCATAATACAGAACCATCTGTTCACAGCTTCTGTAAAAATCTCCCAAACTGAATTCAAAACATTTTTGCTCATAAAAACATAATACATTTATATACAGTACACACACAAAGATGCAAACATGCAGATTTGGTAATCATGATGCCGTCAGAAGCCGTGTTCAACACACTCCCCGCACAGAGGCTTCAATCAACCTTTATCGACTCAGACAGGCAGGGGCGGCACCGCCAGCTCACAGCTAAACCGCCAGAAAAGAACCCAAAGAGGATAAAAGAGCATGTCAACCCAATGCAATTATGGCTTTTAATGAACGCTACAGAGACGCTTGGTGCTGAGGTAATTAGGAAATTAGCCGTAATTACTCGTCAGGCAGAGCGGATTCACCTCTCTCAGCCGGAGAGGCAGAGATCATACTCATCGTGCCTCACTGATGACAACGCCTCGTAAGCGAGATTGATTGTCACTTCTGCGTTGTGCAACTTTCACACTGCAGTGAGATGGGCAATTAAAATTTAGGCCACAGAGTGAAACTTGCAAATACAAAAACCAGTGGAGAAGCTCAGCGCCTTGCTGCCCCATTAAAATCACATTTGAAAGAAAAAAAAAAGGAATATAATGGCCTCATAGATAAAACACAAAAGATGTGAAAGTGTTCAGATAAACAATAAAGACCTTGATGACTTACACGAGATAGGTACTGTAGCAAAAGCTTTTAACACTTTTTGATTTAACCTGGGCTGGGGGAAGAGAGTTTATCAAATTTCTTGGAGCCCTTTGAAAGGATTTAATGATAACTTTAACGACACCCAATAAAACGGACCAGCAAGATCCAAAGTTAAAACTCCAGATGGGAACTGAAAACTGTTATTCAACTCTAAAATGATTTTCTGTTCATGTTCATCTTCACTTGATGAGAATTATAACACCTTTAAAAGAGTATGTTGTGTATTTACACACACAGCAAGCATAGAGCAACATTATCATTTATTCAGAGGTGTGTTTCTGTCCACTCAATGAATTTAAGTCCGATATTTAATCTCCTTTTAGCTCTGTTTTGGTCTCCATCACTCCTGAGAAAAATGTCTGGCTCACTTTCTTCACTATTTTTCAAACCTAGAAAAAATCTGTAATTTTAATCAACTTAAGGGTCCATTTAATTTGGTTGCCTGTCAATGGCGATGGTGGTGAGGACAACAACTCCATGATCCCATGCTACATTACATCAGCAAACTCCGTCTATTGTTATTGTTTTGATTGAGAGACCCCTAGCAGCAGAAAATTACATATTTCACGTTCAATGTTAACATCAAAAGTATTGATATCTTGATTGTAATCCTTAACTTACAATAATCAGAAACTTTGTTAAAAAACTTATGTTCAAAATTTGTGTTCCATTATTTAACAGTCCCCTGCTAGTATGTTGTACCTGGGAACCTCTGTAATGCCCAGCAGATTAATGCCTCTGTATCCCAGCACATGGGGAAAAGGGAGAGAGGGTTAAGTAAGCAAGAGAGACAGACACCGAGACAAGGGCAAGGAAAAGAGAAGGAAACTTAAAGCACACAGACACATACACACACTCCGACACAACAGAAACAGGACAAATCAGAATGAGCGCTTTTCATTTTCATCAGCGTTTAGCCTTGGGCCCCGGCTCTGTCTGTGATAAGTGATGACAGTGGGCTCCTTGACGGCCCACGGAGGAGGCTTCGCTACACTGCAGCTCTCCGGCCCCCATTCTCCAGGAAGAGCGGTGGGAAAATTAATAATTATCATCATGGATAACACCAACAGGGAGCAATTCATCATCGCTCCCCTTTCGCCTGGCTGGGTGTCAGCGAGCCGCGTGGCCCGGCCAGATACTATTATACGACAGTGGGGGGACGTAGGGAGAGGGGGGTTGAGGGGAGGGAATGGGAGGGGTACTGAAGGGGGGGAGGGGTGGGAGCGGGAGAGAAGAGGGCTAATGCGCTTTTGATGGGGTTTATCCAGGCGTGGAGGCTTCAAGCACGACCACATCACGGGCTGGTTGGTGTGAATCCCCCTAAACCCCCACCCCACAATCCAACTCCTGCGTCTGCCCTCCCTGCCTCTTTGCCCGACTGCTGCCTCCCTAGTGAGGTGGAGCACGAGTCAACCTCGGCTGCAGCCTACATCCCACTGGTGCCCATCACGTGCATTACGCCTCTTAGACAAACAACTGTACTGTAGCAGTCGGAGGAAGGTTCAGAGTCAAGCTGTGCAAACTGTGATTAGCTGCGTCACTGAGCTTTGTTCAGGTGATCATCCTGGCATTAAAAAACAAAAAAACAAAACAAAACAATAAATAAACTGCAAAGTTCATGTTGGGAGATGGTGGAAGGGACAGCACCATTTGCAATACATAAACACAACTTATAGGGAAATTCCAGTTTTTGTCAGCTTGGGTGTTATTCTATTTATTGAATATTGGTCATGATAACTTTTTACTCACCACCTCAGTTGCAGAGATTTGGCAAATGCCCAAAGTAAAAACACAGAAAGCAGATTTCCTGCAGCAGATCCACATCCTGATTAACTTGCCAACTGACTGGCTGCCATATTGATGAGTGCACTCAGGCTGTGGCTCGTTTTTGATTTAGTTTGCTTAGATTAAGCTAAACACAGTAGCAAACGCAAGAACATGGTTTGCACTAAAATGAGCCGGAGTCCACTGTGCAGTCTTCACACTCTGCAGCACTCACATTAAATGATGTTTTCACCTATCACTGGACCCCACAGTGGGCATTTGGCTGAACTGTCATAAATCTACTAGGCCCCATGACAGGTGACACCATTCTCTATCCTGACCTTAAGTACCTTCAACTGACCTAATGCACCTTAAAGCTGCTTTTAACTCCTACCCTCACCCAACCAAAGACAGCTAACCCAGTAACTTGATCCATCTACAGCTACTGAGGCTAAGATGCTGTGGCTGGCACCACTTGTTTGATAGGCAGTTTCATTATAATGCAATGGCTTATTGCCCAGTCAATCCCTATAGCTCCACTAGTCCACTCTCACCACTCCTCTGACCTAGTGCACCTTTAAAGTGTTTCACCCAAACAAAGAGCAGACATTTGATGACCCGGCCTTATATCTGCATTGTTCTTACTCAGGTTAGGAAACTTAAGTTAGACAGCTTCACCATGAAGGCTATTGATGAGAGCAGTGGCTGCTTACATCAATAGCCTCTACTGAGCAACCCATCTGAATTAATTATGGCCCTTGATCTGTCTTACCAAACAGAGGAATGTGGTGTCAAAATGAATTTGTGCGTGAGTGTGAGAGTGCTGGCAAGTCTACAGGGTCATCAGCTAGGCACTCTCTCTGTTTAGTTGAGTTGGCCCATGACACAGATAAGTCTCAGTGTGTTAAGCCATCACCCTCCTTTTTTTCCTGCATGCACACACATACACTCAACACATTGAGTTACGTTACCCACAATGCAATGACACCATCAACAGTTTAGTTGAAGACAATGTGTGTGTTATGATAGTAGCAGCTAACATAACCTTGAGCCTCAATCGGAGATGAGGAGTGGGCTACAGAAGGTGTAACTCCACATCCGATCGTTTGGAAGCCACAACAGGCTGTTTTTCTTCATATAATACCAATATAAAAAACATTATTTACATAGCACCTTTCAGTGTTACAAAGTACTTTACAAAGAAAAAGCTAATTCAAGATAAATCCACCACCACTGAATATAATTCAGCAATTATGCAGCGGTTCTCCCCAAGACGTGTAGACAGACCCTGATGTGTAAAATCAGTGCACTTTAACTTCTAGGGTAGTTGACATAAATCAATGTTGAACATTCGTTGAGTTGCTGATAAGCTGATACCCCAGCTCTGGACGCTATGCAGTGATACACTGTTGAGAGGTAAAGAGTGGATTTTTCCATTAACAATTTCTTTCCTAATGCACTGAATATCGTCCTTGAAGTTGATGAGTGCCTACCCTGTCAGTTCAGAAGGCCACCCCCCCCCCAGGCCCCCCCTCCAACCACACACACAATTTAAATTTGATGGAAGGCAGGTAAGAGATGGATTGCAGAGACATTCTTCTCTGTAGCGCTACAGTAGGTACATCAGCAGCAGAGACAGAAGTGTTAAAATTAATTACAGACAGAAACTTATTCTCTCCTGCCATGCCATCAGCATACATCATTTTCAGCCTTTAGGAGAGGTTGAGGCATTTTTGCTACCTGTTCTACAGCTCAGGTAAATACATTGTGGAGCTGTGGGGGATTATAAAAAAGGAAAGATATAAATGCCCTGTGAGAATTTCTGATCCAAGTTTTAATGAAAGTTTGAGCACATATATATATTCTATATGTGGCTTCTCTGTTTGGAAAGGCAGACGTGATGTATACAAGGCACAGAGCATGTGAGATGTAAAAGGGAGGCAAGGAGAGGAGGGATAAAATAAAGCAAGAGCAAGAGGATTTGTCTTGTGCGTGAACGGCGCAGACGAAGGGGTTGTGCTGTTCATTTAATGCAAGGTTAGGCAGGCTGAGCTGATGAATGGACTGTCGACAAGAGAACAAAAGCAGGCGCTCCATCACAGGACGGGAAAAGCAGCAGCTCTTCCTCACTGATCCTGAGCACTGGTCCAGGAACAGTTTACCCTTCACACACCCTGAGCTTTACTACTACTGAGCTACAGCCAATACTGACTACAGATCAGTATCTTTTTGGTAACATCACCCTTCTGCTGCTGGTCAATAGTCCATCAGTAAATCCTTGGACAAGCAGGCTGTGTGATACCTTATACACACACAATACCTGCATTGTAAAAACCAGAAACACCTGAATAAGACAAGTCTGATAACATGACTGGACAATAAACCCTGTACACAAGATACTTAGAAGCACAAAAAGCAGTTGTGCATCTAAAAACCTTAAAAAATAAAAACCAGGAGAATTACACCTCTGTATCATTTGACCCCATCATCTGTTTCACTTCTGCGTACCTCTAACATGGCTGAACTTACTGCCTAGAAATAGAAACTGGTTGCTTTCAATTACAGAGCAGAGAAGACAGGAAAAATGAGAGGATGTTTACAAATCCCATTAAATCCACCGGCCTTACCCAGGGAGCACAGGCCAGATAATAACCACCTATTGATTATCCATTAAACCAATACACCAGACAGTGCAGTAACACTGCAGCACAACACAAAGCTGCTCAAACACAATGGCTACGCCCCCCCCACTCATAAACCATTCTCCATGCTTTGGTGCTTGTTGCTGATCCTTACTGAAGAGAAACACTTTTGTGTTGTGTAGTCATTGGTCAGGCTGACCCACACACCACAACCCAAAGGTTCAGATGAGTCATGTGACATCTCATCTCAAATTAGTTTTGTCTTTCATAAAAAAAAGTGGTCAATTATCAGCATAAATTATTATCTTGAGAGCACACAATTCAATTTTATTGTTGAATCAACTATCATGGTATGTACAAGCGGACAAGGCTGAAACATAAGAAATAACTAAAAAAATAGAGTTTGGCTTTGGTTCCTGAGGATATCTAACCAGGACAGGTATCTCCAGGTTTTATTTAAACACACTGCATCTGTTTACAGATCCATGTGAGAGGTTGGTTGTTACCCTGTGAGCATGTAAGTGTGTTCTGGCATTTGAGAGAATGAGAGGGCCAGCAGGCTGCAAACATTCACCATGTTCTATGACATGTAATTCAAAGACACATTAGCTTCACTGCTCTGATTTGATTTGAAACTCTATTAACTATCCACCTGACAGACATTCTCTTAAATACAGAAACATAATCCATCAACATGACCTAACTAATGTCTTTGCTGTCTGTACTGCCTTGTTCCCTTTGCACAATATCTCTGATAAATGACAGATGGTAACAGTGGATGTTCAAACTTTTGTTTCAGGTCATTTTTTTTGGCGTTGCCCGTAATACTTATTAGTTGGACTAAACTAGAGTTGAAACAACTTCACCTATTTATATCATCATCTTTCCCAGGTGAATTTGCCCAAAAATAATTTATAGATTTTTTGTGCACACTACTCAGTGTGCAAGCAGTTATCATATATACATGTGTTTGTTACTTACCGTGCACTCTGTAGTGTTTGTTATCTTCAAGCAGAAATCTGATGCAAACTCCAGCTCAGACAGGCACACTCCGTTACAGTCAATCGTCTGTTGAAAGTCAAAAACACATACTATGATGCACCAATATATAAATAAATAAATAAAAAAATACTGATGACACAATGATCAAGCAATATAAATAACACCAAACAATAAGCACAAACATGCAGATGATATAGAAGGAATATGATTAGCAATGTGACACTGCAGCTTGTTTTGCTAGTTAATGACTTGACTTGAGTTTTATATTTTCTATGTTCTGGCCATTAAAAATAGGAAACAAGTAAAGTGGTCAGAGGATCATACAGGTTGAAGTTCACGGTAAATACATCTGCTCAGCTAACAGTCGACAAGAAAAAATTCAGGTTACTTAAAGGCCCCTGTAGGTTCTGTTTTAAAAAAAAATGATAAACTGCAAATTCACATCTCCTTCTGCCCTCATTGTATATGTAGGTGGACAGATTTTCTGCAAGCTACACACATTTCTAATAAAGGTTAAAGACACTGGACTGCCTTTAGTGAAACTGTGAAGCTGTAAAAATAGTACTGGACAACAAATTCGATGACAGTGATTACAAATCTGAAAACAATGAGATTGGATAAACAGTCAAATTAAAAGGTGTTGAAAGAATCGATTCATGGCTGCTATCACATAAATTAAAAGATCAACGTGAAGTTGTGATAAGAGGTACAGCTCGGTTAGTTAATCTTGCAGATAAAGACATAAAAAATACACAACAGCAGTTCAACATTTACTTTAACTGTTGCCTTAGCAACATGTGTTGCGCCAGACACCTATGTAGCTAGCTTGGTTAGCAGCAAGCTGGTCATAGGAAAGCTAAAGTCTACCAAAACACAAATCACAAAACATTTGAGGGAGTAGATAAAATATGTATGTCAATATTCATTTGGTCACAAATCCACAATGCCAGTTAAGCAGTAACTGTTAATAGCACCAGAATCATCAGCTGAAATGGACCAGAATCTCTAACCGTGATTCATTCATTCTCTGTATAAGAGGTACTCACACTGTTTCACCACTGTTGGAAGTTACATGAAAATAAAATCAAATATTAACACTGTGCACTGCTTGTTTGTATATGGTTTCACTTGGTAAAGAACTTCTACAAAATACATAACACACAAAACATAAACAGTTTATCTGGTGTGAGTTTGACTCTTGAATGAGGGAGTGGTTTCTGACACTCATATAAAATGGCGGACAGTAAATATAGTGCGCCGTACGGTAAACACAGCAATTCTGCTGGTGGCAGAGAACACACAAATGATAAGACCCACTGAGATCAGCACAACAACTGCTTTGACACAATAAACGTGTAGGTTTACATGTGAACCACATTGTACCTTTAAGAGACGCTTTGAGCAACACACACTCTAGCAAAATTACTTTCTAAAGTGTTAAAATCATCACTCTGAACATGAAACATATTATATAAGACAGGTTTAAAACCGCTTCAATTGGCTGCAAGTTAAACATTCCTATCAGTTCTCACTGACAAAAAAACTCATCTGTTTTGGAGGAATTTATAATTCCATGAAAGGGCTCTCAATTTTACGGAATAGCAGCCAGCCTTAATGGAATGTTATTGGATCGTATCAACGGGAGGCAATAGATGAGAGTCTGTGTAATTTGGGCAGAGGGGCTGTCTATTTGTCACTGGAGGGGAGAAACTATCGATTAGAGGATTCAAATTCCATTATATCAAGTTCTCCCCTCATTCATCACATCCACAGATGGGTGGAGGACATGCTACTTAGCAAACGTGCCAACCGGCAAAGAAACACACAGTGGTATGAGAGCATTCCTATACAGAAAGATTCAGGAGAGGTATCTATGTTCTTAGATGTGGGACTGTGTGTGTGTGTGTGTATTTGTTTTATCTCTGCGTAATGTGTGTGCTCCCCCATCAGCCCAGTGAAAACTGCTCTATCCACAGGGGTCTGAGAGTAATGAAGTTTCCTTAAGAGGAACTTAAACAAGGATTAGATAGATCAATCACCCAGCACAACAGCATCACTATAAACACACAAACAAACAAACACACACACACACACACACACACACACCTTCAAGGCGCTATCTCTCCCTCCACAGCTACGTCTGCTCTCTTTCTCTGTCTGTGCCCTAACAGCTTGGACCCTCAAACTCAATTTTTCCTATGTGTGGTGGGTCTGTGTGTTGCACACACACAGGTCTGACTGCCATACTGGTTTACCAATGTATCTGTCTGATACAGGTGTTAATTATCAAATACTGGGTAATTAGTGTCATCCACAGATGACAAAATTGAGGACCCACTGTGATCTCAGCCATGGAAGTAGCAACAAACACAAAACTGAAGCATCTGGACTACACTGTGGTCGCACTGTAGACAGACAAAATCACCCTCTAAACTTTTAGTTAAGCGTCTTCCTCCTGCTTTTGGATCAGTTTTTCCTAACCTTTTCTATGCCACTGACCTATAAATAAAAAGCATTATATACGTGTGAGTGATTGCAAGTCTATGATTTGGGAGCATTTGAATTGAAAATGATTCTGACTTGATTGTTTCATCTGAATATTTTTTTTATTTTTTTAATTTCTTTTTTCTTTTCTTTATTTTTATACAAATACAGAAAACACATTAGAACTAATAAAAAGTCACCCTCATGCATTTATTGTTACTTCAAAACACTTAGTGTTAATCAACCATAATGACTGCAGCAATTTCAAATATCTGCATTGTTAAAGGACACTTTGGGTTGATATTTACCTACAATCATGTTTACCTGTATGACTGTAGGTTCAGAGATGAGTGTGTCTGCTTTCACCACTTCTACCACAGCCTCAGGCACCACAGCCTTCATGCATGCCATATTGAAGCCATATCGTCATCCCAGAATACTGTCTTGGTCTTGATGCTTCTGTATACCCACTGCCGCCAGGCTGATGTTACAAAGTCTGGATAGACTGTGGAGAAATGAAAGGAGAAAAGAAGTCAACTTTTTCAGCAATCTTCTTCGAATTCTAACTGGCAAAATATATAAAGACAAAAGCATCTCAGTCTGTTGTATGACCACTGGTCTGTTATTCAATATTAGCCGTTGAACCTGAACATTGCTAAAAGCTCTAACAATTCACTATGCAGCTGAAAGAAATAAAACCAAACAAATGTGTCACTGTCCATATTTTGGAGTCTCTCTCAAAATGCAGTTACAGTGTGTTGAAACTATTGCAAGGCTGCCCAGTCACCTATGAGTGAATGTGTTTGCTCAAAACAGAGGACCATTAATCATAACTAAAGGAAAGGGTGGGCAAACTTCCACTCTCCGTGCTGAGGCGATGCTTAATATCAACAAATTTAATAAACACAATCATTCAACAAATTTAATCAAAAGGCCTTAACATCTTGTGGGAGTGGAGCTCTGCATCAATTTCATGAGGGTTGCTGTGTTTCATATCCATCACGTAGACAAACATGGCCTGATGACCATTGTCCTACTTTTCATAGCACTTACTTTCACTCTGTACACTGTATGAAAATGTGGTTTTCCTAGATGACATTTGGACATCCTATCATAACTACATTGGATTATTTGTGTTTTCTTCCAAAACCAAAGAGGCGCTAACATGCTACAAGAGCAGTCAGAAGGTTTTCCAGGCTTGTGAGATTAAAAACAAAACGCTATTTCCACAAAGTTAGAGGAACTAATGTCTAAATATTACTGTGTGAAAAACAGCTCCGCAGCATCCACATGGTGTATAATAACGTGTACAGAAATGGACTGGCTTCATTCATGTGTCCACACAAATACTATAACATTTTGACAAACAGATATACAACAATTTTCCCTTTGCTCCCGAGGCTGTGATCACAGTTATAGTGGGCATATTATGAACCAAATTGAATGAGTCCAGTTTCTCTGGTGCAAGAATTACATTACAACAGGAGGGTGAAAAAATCTGCATATTTTCCTCTTGAACCAGACATGAAGACAAAGCAACCACAGCATCCTTTAATACTTACGGTGAGCAGCTTTGCACAGCATCAAACTGTTATCATAAGCATGCTTGGTGGAGCTCTCAGTCATTTAACAGCAACACTGTTAACTATAGCTTTATGGTAAAGAATGAGGAAAAACAGCAAAAAGATGAGGTGATCCTGGCCGCCGCCCAAGTCTTTACTTTAAGGTGAATCATTTTTGAACTGTTGGAATTCATGATTTGGAGTTGGTTCAAATGTTATGAAACTGAGACAGTGACCAGAACAGTTGGTTTTACAGTTGAAAGTGTCTCTATCACCTCAAATAACTGCTGCTAGGAATCACCCACAAGCATATTTTGGTCACACTTTTTTCTTTTTGACCTGACCTGGGCTTTTGGCCTCAGAAACCTATTTTACTTAGAAGATGGAAGCTGTCCTTGAACACAGGGATCTGTTTCTAGTTTATTTTTCAAAGCTCTGAATACCAAGCAAAGCAACGTTATTGTTGCTCCTCCTTACATAACACTATTGAATGAACATTATCCATGTCTTAAAATAGGCATTAAACATGGTATGTGTCTTTTCATTGTGTTTCCATCTGAATAGATTCCTTTGTATGGCTAATATGCTTGGTGATTAAGTCAGAGATGAGATGCTTGAAGCCATTGGTATCCCTACTGAGAAGTAACATTAGCAAACACAGAGGCCTAGGAGGCCTAAACCAGAGTTTAGAATAAACTCCAACACAGACACATCAAACAATATTTTGACATACAACTTACTGCTGCTAGTAGTAATATAGCTGTCCCAATTATAGATGTTAAGTAATTAAGACAGAAAGAAAATCTGCATGATTTATTGTTAGAAATATACCTGACCTCATGTGATATTGCCTCAGTAAGAAATCTTGTAAAAGTACTGCAGGCCACAATGACGCTACATATGTCAGATAGTTGAAATATTGGTATATAACATTAACTATTTAATCTGTGTAGCAGCCATTAGCAAAGAGCAATAGTTGATAGTAACACCAAGCACAAGCCAAAACAATTAACATTAGCAGCAACAACAGCAGAGGCTAAGGAGGTTTATCAAATAACATAAAATACAAAATTATTTATATAGAACTAAAGGGAGCAACAACTAAGAATGACTCCCAAAATATGGGCATTGAGCTACAGGAAGTACAGAGCAGAAGCAACAGCAGAGAGAAATAGAAAAAGATTAAGCAGAAGCAATAATGAACAGCCATAACAAACTGTTACATAGCACCAATCAGACATACTAACAGTAAGCAGTCAGCAGCAGCAATAGAGGCAAACAATACAGACAGACAAAAGAATTTGCTTTACTAAAATAATCTAGAGCCAGTAGGTATCAAGTAACATCAGTTAGAAGTTCAGTCATTTAAATATGCATAACTGGGATGCCAAGACTGAATTCCTCTCTGAGCTCTGTTTATTAGCTTAATAAGAGCGTGTCTATGTTGTCAAGTTCCCATAGTCCCAAGGTCTTATTCCCCCCAGTTCAGTATGATATTTACATACTCCTATTGTGTTTGTGTTATGTTGACAACCCCTTAACCCTAATAGCTTCTAACTTCCTTCAAGTGTAGGCCAAATATGTTGAGAACCCAAATACGAGACAGAAAACCCATTGTTCCCACAATAGCCATGTCATATTACAGAAATACAGGGCTGAGATATTTTTCAGTTTCCTATTATGTACTATGCACAGCTGGGAACACAAGCCCTGGGACTCCTCAACACCACATACTAGGATTTAGCTATAGGTAACATAGGCAGTCAGTGTCCTCCCAAACACAGCACTGTAACATGAGCTTTTGAAATAGGGCAGTGTATCATATTTTAGAAATTGTTTAAATATCCTATGGATGGCAAGAGGCAGTTATAAAGCAGGAATGGTTTTGAGAAGTTTCTATAAACTTTTGATACTTTTCAGCCATTAAAACAAACTATATAGTAATATAGTAGCGCACTAAAATAAAATTTCAAAGAAGTGGTTCAAGAAGAAAGGGAGGGGAATTGGATAGAGGAAGCAAAAAATCATCCAGAGAAATGGAATCTGTTCTAACTGCTGTGAAACACTTGAGGTCCCAGACAACAAGCTCATAAAGACAAACCACAAACTTTGTACAGCCATTTTTATTCTTTAAAAATGCAATCCTCCAATGAGCACGTTTTATTTATTTTACCTGTGGCATGTGTGTTAATCGCATGATCTCACATAACCTGCCGACATGTCAGACCATAAAATATTGAATGGATGGTATTTCAAACTCAGTGATGGGCAACTCATGGCCTCTCATTGTGCTGAAGCCTGCGTGTGACCCTGTGAGTGTCCTGGCACCTAATGACTGTGCACACACATATTTACACACGCAAACGCACGCAAACAACAGATTTGTCACTTTGTTTACTCTGATTACTGAACCCGAGTATGGTAATTATATGAGGCCAGGTGAGAGAGGGAGAGCTGCTGATTGAGCCCCAGAGATGGGACAGGCCGATCTGAGACACACTGAAAAGAAATAGAGACAGAGGCGAATGGGTGGCAAGGAAGTTGTAATTGTGGATGGAGAGGAGAAGGGGTGGGGGGTATCTGGGCGTCCCAGATTCATAGCTGACATCTACGTCCTTCTCGACTCGCTGCTCTGTGCGTTGTCATACCCCCCACCATCTCTTCCTCTCTCATCTCCCCATTGGCTGGCTGTGAAGAGTGTGGGAGGCATGGGACCGAAACAGATCCCTTTTCCTGGAGCGCTGTGCTGTGCCAGGCATGCGGGGACACATTTAAGGATGAAGGGGAGGTGAATGTAGTGGGGAGAATGAGGGAGCCGCTGTAACTCTCTTCTAATGTAGCTTAAACACACATACAGCAGCAGTGCTGCAGGACTGAACCAATAACTCAGCACAGCCACGGTTTACCTCAAACTCCGAAATATACTTAAGAATAGAAGTTAATGAGTGTAATGTGACATGATTACTGTATTAGGATCAACATCTAATAAATTAAAAAGTTATGGTATGTACCTTTGTTTTGGTTATTACATTAAGACGCAGTCTGGCTGTGCTGAAATTCAGGGATATTTGCTTCACAGATTTGCACATAAATACTGCCTGGGGCATGTTGCTGCTGAACAAAAATAACAATATGGAGGAGCCTCACTCACGCTTTTAACTGGGTAACTAATCTCTTTTAATGCCTGGCACCATATATGCTGAAGCAGGCATAAATAAATAAACCAAATTCATCAAAAGCAGATTCATCAATGTCTTCCTGACAATTGACAATTTTCAATGAATTACTTTTTAATTCAGTTTTATGTAATTTCACAGAGAATAGCTGTAACAGCCAATAACATGAAAACCAAGTCCAACCAACCAATCAGAGGGTAACCTGCTGCTATTACTGCGTCCAAACAACATGAAACAACGACTGTCTGGCTCCAATATAACCTAACCATAGTCATTTGTTTACCACTGTTACATGCAAGTCATCAAATTATAAGCATCATGCACATATCAGTTAGGACTACGCACTCTATTCAAATAGAAATTGTGTGGAGACTATGGTCATCAAAGTGAAAAACATTCCTTTACTACTACAATAAACAGAGGAAGACATAGTCAGGAAACAACTGATAATGGTTGATGCAACAAGACTACTCCCTTGGAGGTGTTTGGTTAACATATGACAATCACTCACTTAAAGTTTAAAATTCCCTTTGGATGTGACATAACATAATATAAACAACAAACAGCCATCCTGGAGGGATATATTATTTGCACTGGGAATATGTAGTGAGACCTGTAAAGCTTAGAAAAAAGGGTTTCCATATTACAGTGGCATCAGAGAGGGCACCCAGTGCTCTACCTCTTCAAGTCGATGGTGTTGCCAGACTGGTTGGTCCTGGTTTTGAGTGTTTTCATGTCACTTCCTACGATGGTTGCTGGCAGTAGATCCAGAGAGAGAAGCCTGTGTTGGGGGCGTCGGGGTTAAAGGCTCTCGACGAGCCATACGGCGTCCTCTGACCTGTCACTTTCTGCCTCACTCGGGTCACACCTTCTCCTGTCCAAACTCCCTTGCTAACAGATCTGTCTCTGTAGGTGCTGTCATTTCTGGCTGTCCCTCTCTATGTATGTATGTGTGTGTGTGTGTGTGTGTGTGTGTGTGTGTGTGTGTGTGTGTGTGTTTGTCTGCAAGTGTGCGACTATGACCTCCCTCTCATGTCTCAAGGAGCCACTAAAGGCAGTGTGGTGGAACCGTTCCTTAGTTGGGTCACATTTGGCACAAGCCATTAAATCTGGTCAGTGGCAGGGATTGGAATGACCCCAGACACACATGCGCAGCGCACACGCACACACACACACACACACACACACAGAGGCAAATCCCTGAGGAAAAAGGTCTTTTCATACATGTCAGGGAAATACAGGAGTTTCATTGTTTGACAAATACCCCATTTAAAATATCTATCTTTTTTTATCTCTTACTTCCTGATATTTCATCTCTTTTGTCTTTTCTTTTAATGTATATGACATATCAAATTAAATAAAGTAAACCAAGGGTACAATAACATGTCTAGCAGCATATGAGGTCAAACAACATTGCCCAAGTTGCCTGAGGCAAAATGAGAAAGTACACAAGCCAAACTCAACCACCGTACGCATCTCTCCTCTCCGCCCGTCTCCTTCATGCCAGCCATGGGAGACAAGCTGTCTTAAACAGCTGTGTGTCAGTTTAATTGGCTGCTGAGCCTCCTACAGCTGAACCATTTCCCACTCAGCTGTTGCTACACCACACTCTGGCATTGCTCCTGATTAAATGAACCCTCCTTCCCACCTTTAAGTCAGAAATACAGAAATTTCCCACGTCATTTTTCTTGGATTGTACTGTATAAATCAGGCAAAGCGCTGCAGGTCTGAGGTTGAATAGCTATCAGCTGCTAATTAAACAGCAGCAGGTAGTGGAATGCTGTGATAAACCTTAGTTTAGTCTATCACTGCTGTTTAACTCTGGAAGAAGCAGTAAAGTACCTTTTCCATTTGAAACATTTATTACTTATACCCACATCTAATAAATTTATTTGTCTGTATTATTTTATGATGCTGTTGTTACATGTGACATTTTGTGTCACTGCTGCATTGAGCTTACGGAGTCAGGTGTGCTGAATTGAAATGGAGTGGAAACCATGCCCGATCAGCACAACCCTGCACTGTAATGGTCAGGTTGGAGTGCAACAAGATAGTCTGAATCCTGTTATACAAACATTTCCATGCCCCCTCATGGTGGAAGGTGGGTTTGGCTCTCTGTGACACTATAGCAGAGCCGCTGTGGCGCTCCCCAACTCCACCCGCTGCCACTTTGATGGAGCAACCAGTATTCCTCCTCTTAAAATGAAAAAATTTATTCACTAAACATTACAAAAACTTAAATTAATCCCTGAAAGGTTGAAGTTTTCACGGGGCATATGTCATATACCTGAAACTATAAAAAATAAGAATTAAATAAGTATCACTTTGGGCAAATTCTGATGATCACCAACACATTGATTATAACTATCCTTTATTGGCGCTTAATTCTGTAGTAAGGACTTATCAGGAAAGAATATGTGACCTACCTGAACTGCATACATCAATAAGTAGAGGTCTAGCATGCAGGACAAGTCTAATGACTCAAGCAGCAAGTAACCTGGAAGAGAGAAATACACATTACTATCTAGGATCTTCTGCAAAAGTTTACTGAACAAGAGACAAAAGCTTTTCATTCAGTATCATCTGGTATCTTTGACAGTTCAAAGGCATAATAAACCCATGGCCAGGAGGCTACAGAACTGCTGCACCTTCAATTATTTTAATCCTACATCACTCTGGTGAAAATCTGAATTAGCAGTGACTGTGAATCGTGTGCCCATGTAGTCTGCCACCCAACATCGAAGGTTTGACCCCTGGGCTGACCTCATATTTCTGCTCAGTAGTCGGCACATTAACGTGGTATTATTTCATTAATGCTGAAAATTGAGTTTTGTCCCTCTTGTTGGCCGACCTGAGTGGCAGATACTGCTGACAAATGACACTACCTCTACCCTCAGCAGACCAGCCAATCGGATAAGCTCAGCTATGACACTGGCCCTTTCAGTCGTTGTAAGCACAGCATTTGGGGCCAGTTCTTATCTGAGGCGCTCTATCAGGGACAAAGAGGTGGAGCAAAATCAATACATAAACATTTATTGTAACTGACCCATATCAGAAAGTCCTTTCAAAGCTGTGGCGCTGTGGTGGCCCGTCGAGGCTTAAAACACTCATCAATTCTTTTGGATCATTCCGTTTTCAATTTGGATATCGTTTTCCACACATCACAATGAACGCTTTTATCACGGCATGACTCATAAAAGTATGATGAGAACAATGAGAAATCAATGTGGTGACAAAGAGCTTTACTTACGCTATTGTGATGTATTTTATAATCTATAGTGTGAACTCATCAATACAATAGAAAAAATAAATTTGTTTAAGAATCTCATATGCCTGATTTCTCTTCAGTAGAGAGAAAGAGGGACAAGGAGAGGTGAGGGCCAGGAAGGAAGATAAAGAGTGAATGAGGAGAGTGTGTGTGTGTGTGTGTGTGTGTTTGTATGATGAAGAGAAAGTGGAGAGAGAGAGGACAGTGTGATATAGAGAGAATGCAGTGGCCAGCTGAATAGTAATTCAGTGAGATAAGCGCCTTATTATTCAAATAAAGACAACATTTTATTGGAGAGAGGAGAAGACAGCGAGCAGCAGACAGACGGGGGAAACAGCCCTGATTTATAACTCTAACTCTAAAATCGTCACCATCTCTGTCATACGCCTGAGCTGATAATGATGACATCGATGAAGCCGATATAACCGAGTCATTCCCCGTGGAGCGATAAGGGGAAACATTTGCCGTTTATCGACGGTGGACTGGTCTCGAACCAAAGTCAGACTGGCGGATCATCTGCTGCTGACTGTTGAGGTCCAGTCGATGTCCTTAGCGGCAGACCAGGTCGTTTTTAAAAAACCCTCACACAGAGTACACTGGCCTCGTAATTTAGAGCCCAATTTCACAGGACACTGACTCACTTGAAGGAAAGAGGATATGAGAAAGAGAGCCTGAAAGCAGAGTCACACCTTACTTTTATCGTCAACAATGCCCCAGGATTCCTGCCACCCCCATGTCATGCCTGCAGCATGTAACACACCTCCCTAACTGATGCATCTGCAATATTAATTATCAAAAACACAGATCCATTTCTGTGCCATTAGACTGGTATGTGAGGAGGACCAGGCCTGGAGCAAAACTACTAAAGTTTGACCGAGGATGATATAATGATGTTTAACTTTAAACAATGAGTACACAGACAGTTAAATGTCTACATGTTGTTTCAGTCACATCAACTGTCTTTTATAACAATAAAGGTGTTACAAGGCTGGACTTTTAATGATACAAAGGAATCCCTCAGGGCATCAGTGTTGATATTTTAATTATGAGAATAAAGTATTCAAATGTATCCCTGACAGTTTCATCAAACGCTGACCAACAGTGAGTCAGGAATGAGCTTAAACTTTTAATTAAAAAGCCAACATAAGAAGATCCATCACCGTGCCTATAACCTGCGTGACGAACAGCAAGATAGTAAAGCATAACATGCAAAGATAACACAATGTGCTGTGTGTAATGGTGGACAGTACAATCTCTCAAGCAAGGATCAGTTTGGTGGAAGTTGGGTAAGTTTGCAGGTTTACAAGTGGGGTCAATCATTTAGGAGAAGAAGTATTAACTGAGTGTAAACTGAGCCTGTTACACCATAAACTACATCCTTTGCCTAGCTTAGCAACAGTAGAAGCAGGTGGAAACAAACAAAAAAAAAAACCTTCACACCTTCAAGCAATTAACTTCAAAACTGTTATTCATGATGTGTTAGCTAACAAGCTAACTACTTATATTAGAAAAACAGTCTGTTGGGATTTGTTCAACTGTGAAAAGGCAGCAACATCACCATGAGAACAGAAGAATCCAATGTGTAAACTAACAATTCATTAAACCACAATAATTCAGATTTGCACAGATTTCAAATGCATATATACACACCTTTGGATTTGTTTGAAAGCAAGCTATGCTAGCTATTTTCTCGCTAGTTTTCCTAGTTAATTTTCTAGGCAAAGCTAAACAGGTCATTACCTCTGTACTGAATGCACAGAGATTAAAGTGAAATCAAATGTTTCAGTGAAAAAACTCAGTAAGTGGCATCGTCAAAATACTGAAGTATTCCTTTAAAGGTTAAGGCCAAGGCTGTTTTACTGTCCTGTATCGTATAATGATCTTGATGTATCTGCTATCGCTGACATGTTGATCTTGATCGATTACAGTAAATTAAAGACTAGTGATCCACCTAGTTTAAGAAATTAGTTAGTTGTTGAAGATAATCAGGTGAAAATAGCACATAGAAAAAAAAGACTTTATCTGCCTCACTTTCTCCTTTATCTCATTCCACCTTATCTTTATTGACTTGTGTTAAGAGAAACAAGATTAGATCTCAACACCAGACTTATTTACTAACTTTTTTGATACCATTTCCACCAATCGATCCGTCTGTCTGCGGGCTCAGCGACACAGACAGGTGGAGGAGTTAGTGTGAGGGAACAGCTCTGTTTAGTGTCAGGCAGCCAGGCTGGAGCAGGGGCTGCTCTGCGGTATAGTCACTGTGCATTTCCATAAAAGAGACTAATGAAAACCTAATGAGAATGGGCTGGAGCAGCTTATACACATTAACAAAATTAGCATATAAAACACATTTCCCTGAGTGGGCTACCACACACACTCACAGAAAAATAGCAAACACACTTTTACAACTATGTTACTTTTGTCAAAAACTGCCTGTTTGATTGAGTTATCAGTGCCTTTAACTTTACACAAAAAGCTGTTAAGTATGTGTATTACTGCATAAAATCTACATAGAGAACTCTTATAATTAGCGTCACAATGTTTTCTTATCATTGTTTGCCAGAGGCAAACAGGAGAAAAAGATTGGTGTTCTATATTTTACAGATTCCATGTCCATCAAGCCTCGGGAGACTGAGTGGCTGTCAATTACAGGTACCAAGAGGCATTTTGGTACAAAATCTGCGTCAGCAGTTTACACTTTCCTCCGTCCTCCAATACCTCTTCTCTGCTTCTGCATTCAACACACGTCTTCCTCAATTACTGCAGATCATCATCACTTCCAGTCCCAGGAGGGCCAAGGCAAAATAAAGGAGATGGTGTGCATGAATGAATGTGTTCGTTACTGTGTGTGTGTGTGTGTGTGTGTGTGTGTGTGTGGGAGTGCCTCCATGCTTCACTGAACCCTGAAGGCAGCACCTCTACGTCAACAAGCCTCGTCTATACTAGTCTATGGTCAGATTACACCAAATTAGCATAAACATATAACACACGTCCCTGTAATAGATTTTACTGTGTTAATGCTTGGTGAGTGTATATTGTGCAGGTTTCAATATCAGCCTCATTTCCATTTAAAGCCATGCAAATGAGAGATGAAAGGGAAAGTTAGTGCAACAGCAAAGTAATCTGCAGTATAGCTACAAGGTTATTAGAAGCAGTGGCTCCTCTGAAATCATTGATAAGGACGTCATGATTTCCATGGTTTGAAAAATACAATACATTTAAAGATGTAAATGATTTTAGGACATGAAGCATTTCACCAAAAATGGTAAATTTTGTATGTGCATTCATTATCTTTCATTTTTGTTTAATTCCATGGCCCCAAATGTATTGATTTCCCCAATTTTTTACCACTTTTTTGCATTACTTCTTTACTATCACAAAACAGACTACACAGACATTACAGATGTTCAGACATTAGCTGTAAGCTACAGCTGCAACATATGTAGCAATGTGTGTGATGTGTGTATGTCTGTATATGTGTTTCTGTAATTTGTGTGTATTTGTGTGAGCGCCCTGTTAACAAACACACTGAGTGTTTACAGGTGCATCAATGTACGCTTCTGACCACACCCAACAAACTGGGTATCTGGTCTGAGGTGAAACAGACTGGAAACCTTCAATAAGGGATGACAATGAATCACTGTGAAGTTACCCTTTAGGTTTGACAGCAGGCTGCTGGTAGCTGTAATGAGGAAGGACCCTTCATCATGTCAGCAGCAGATGTCATGACCAGATAATCTGATATTTAATACAGGCGCACAACATTTCCCAATGTTTGAATTTACTGTTTGGATTTTGGGAAAGGCACCTTTAAGGTCAAAGTCTAAGTCAGCAGCATAAAAATGAAACAATGTTTGTCTTTGTGTGCCTTTGCCTTTGTGAAATAAAAAGTTATAGCTGTGAATTCACACATACACTATAAAAGTCCTAATAAACTTGTATTCAGTGGTGTACTTGTCCAAGCATTCACAGGCCGTTATTAAATTCATCATTTTGAGGGAACAAGGAGGCCATTTCTCTCCACAAAAGCAATGTCAACTGAGTGATGCAGGATTATGGGTTTGGGTTTATGAGGATGTCTGTTTGAGGGATACATCAGATCGTCAGGTTCACGTTCTGCATGTAGCAGCATTGTTCAAACCAGATGACTGTAGTTTAGACCAGATGAGAGAAATGCAACATTGCATTTTGGATATATACACTGTTGGTCTTTATACACCACCATGCTCATAGTAAATGGCTGCGTATATGGTCACATTTATGCTTCACTAAGCGTTGGGGGGGGGGGTGGGTGGGTGGTGACACAGACGAATAGTGTGGATTGACACAAATATAAGCCTATGTGATATGAGTGATGGATGACTGATGAATGAACAGAAATACTTTGGGACTCACTCTGCAAATTAAGAAGTCTGTACTTTAACTATTTCTTGTATATTTCATTTACTAAACATGCATTATTAACAGCTTATTTGCAATTTTTACAGTATGCCTGCCTTGTTAAACGTAACCAGAGGATGTTCTAAGCTGTGCTCAACAACAGTAATTAGAATGTTTTCACCGTGGGAAGTGATCATTTTTAGGTGTGTTATGGTATTGTTGGTGATAATCGTAAATGATTATCTGTATGATTATCTGCTATTTTAGCCAGATTTCCCTCAAAAAAGAGATTTAATCTCAAGGGTTAAATAAAGGTTAAAAAACATGCAGTATCAAATTACCTGGAATACAAATCACCACAACACCAGAAACCTACCAAATACCAACAAATGGGATGAGTTACATGCATCAGAAGTTTAGTTACACAGGCAGCTGGCTGAAAACCATTTCCTGGAGTGTTTGAAGGTCTTAGGGAAGTAAGTACAGCCAATAAATCCTCATTAGAACACGGACACACCTGTGGCACTGTCACTGTCTATGTGTGTGTATGCGTGCATTTATTTTGCTTCACTTGGGTCCCTATATTTGTATCTCTCTGTGTGTCTATCTGTGTGTGTGCGTGTGTGTCTATCTGAACGTGTGTGTGTGACTGACAGTCAGTCAGACTGAAGGACAGGATGACTGATGACTACCACCTTCTTCTTGGGCAGGTGAAACTCCCAGCACTGATAATGAGGCTAAAGAGGAAGGGCTGCCATTAATTTGACTTCACAATGCTACCACACACAGCGATTCAGACTCCGTGTGTTGCTGTGTGTGCCAGTGACACTTGTTTTGTAGTCAAACTATGTTCACCTCAAGGTAAAATATCCAGGATGTGGGCACAAAGAAAATCCTCTGCAGCAGAGAAGTTGAACACGGTTCTTTGACACTTTACTTGTTCAGGGTTCCTTTCACATTTTAATGACACAGACTGAACACCCGCTGTTGCTGAAGACCAATTTGACATGCAGAGAGAGTTTCTCCAAGGTGAGTTACCAGATACTTGAATGCACACTATTCAAGGACACTGGCCTTTGTCTCTCCACCTAAACTGCTAAGAAAAACACAATATGTGATGCAGGTTCACAGTAAATGACTCATGAGTTATTTCATTATATTTGGACAATATAACCCTTTAGAATTAGAGTAGAATCAGGCCATTTTATTCTGGACTCATCAGAAAGATTCAGGAACCTAATGGGTATCCTGTGTTGGTACATATTGCCTAATGTGAGAAGTCTACAGAGCAGTCTAATAAGCTCCGCCTCAGTATTTCAATATTTCTGAAGCAGGAAATGATGGGACTTTTAAAATGGTGACTACAATGAGACAACAAGCCAGAAACAGCCAGAGCTGCCTCAGCCCAATACAACAAGACATTTAATAACAAAATGGACAAAGAGGAAAAATTGGGTGAACTTTTTATAGGTGGCTGCATTTACAGGGTTTTGTTTGGCTCCTACTGATGTAGAAATTGGATTTTCCCTCCTCTCCCCAGATGATTTCTGAACTTGTGAAAACTAAGGAACTGGAAGTGTGAGGGACTGGTGTCAACATCAGACATTTAAGTGCAACTAAAATTGGCCTGTGTCTTGTTCGACTGTTATTTGATGCATGTCAATTTAGGCTCTTAGCACACACCAGATTCACTCAACAGACAGAAGTGGCAGTCTGGAACATGCCAGGGAGTGAATGTGATAACATTTCTGTTTTGCTGGAAAGTTGAAAGGCAAAGTTTGGAAACAGAACGGTGACGTATGACAATGAGTTACCAGTAATCAGCTCACAATGGCAAATGTCAAGACCAATGTGCAGACTTACATAGGAAAAACAGCTGAAACATTTCTTTCTATCTAAACATTGTTATAGCTGCTGGATATATCTATTTGATGTCATGTCAACTATATTATCATAGTCATCTACATTTGGAAATAAATTCTATAAACACAGAGTCAGAATACAGATTATGTCAGTGTTAGCTGACTGTATCCATGTTAATGTTTTCAGGGTGGATTTTTCCACTGAATGAGAAAACAAGTAAACTTATTTTCTTGTTGGTAGTTTTGTCACTAGCATGAGATTCTCAGAGCTCATTTTAAGGCTTCAGTTCTTAATGCTGATTCTAGTATTATGTAACAAAAGTTTGTTAAAGCCGACTCTCCTGTGATGGTCAACTCTTATGTCTGCACTATCAGGCTAGCAGGCCCATCACCTGTGATTGATCTTGGAGTGACAATCTTTATTTAGCCTTTGGGGGACTCAGCTCTACCCCTCTTCGCCCTCGCCCCCCTCCTCGTCCTCGCCCTTATCCTCCCCCCGTCTCTTATCTGCTCTGGACTGTTTGTTTTTCGGCGTGCTGAGGGAGAGGACCGATCAATGTTGTGAGTTATGAAATGACAGTGGTTCTGCTAAAGGCAGTCTCTCAAACACTGCCACAGCAGACACTCATTTGCCCCCACCCCCTTCTCCTCCTCCTCCACCACCACCACAGATAAACCACATTCATCACCCATCTCTGTCTATTAGCCCTGTAACCACTGTCCGTCTGCTTGATCCAACAACTTTGACAGCTGAACATCAGTGATACAATCCTTTGTTTCTCTTCAATAAAAGTTGTCAGGTAAGTAACTTATTAATTAATCAAAATACATTTTAAAGTTATCTCTGTAAAGCTACAATATGCTGGTGTATGGATAGTTACAGCTCTGGTATCGTCCTTGTTTAAAAGTAAAGAAATAAAATCTTGAACGACTTCAAGAGTGTCTTTTTTGGTTCTCTTTAGGGTTACAGAAATGCCTACAAGACTTGCTATGTGCTGTCACTGAGCCTGGTTCTCACTGTTGCGAAATGGCTCCAATGGGTAAACCAGCTGCTTGGTAAAACACAAACACAGTATCAGGTTTTCTAGTTTAATACATGTTAAATACACACATACAAGTGTAAATTAGACAGTTTTGGACTGTTGTTGTCAGTCTGCTTTTAGGGCCTTTCACTCTACTGAAACAGCACTTGCTAAAGTAGTAAACGATCTGCTACTCTCTTTAGATTCAGGTTCCACCTCTCTGCTCCTATTACTTGATCTTAGTGCAGCCTTTGATACTATAGACCACCGTATACTCATGGACCGACTGGAAAATAGATTTGGAATCTCTGGCCTGGCCCTCAGCTGGTTAAAATCTTACTTATCTGACAGAACTCAGTGTGTCTCTTGTAATAATACTGTATCAGCCTTTTCTGATGTGAAATATGGAGTACCCCAGGGTTCTGTTCTTGGCCCCCTGCTTTTCTCTCTTTATATTTCTCCTCTTGGCCAAATTATTCGGAGCCATGGAATTAATTTTCACTGTTATGCTGATGATACCCAGCTATATGTGCCTATAAAGGCTGATAATGCCTCTCAAATTAGGGAACTAGAGATCTGCTTGTCTTCTGTTAAAAGCTGGATGTCTCAAAACTTCCTGCTTCTTAATTCAGACAAAACTGAGATGCTGGTTATTGGCCCGGCGCGATATAGACACCAGTTCGATCATGTGACTATATCCCTTGACAACTGTGTTATCTCTCAAAATACAACAGCCAAAAATCTGGGTGTCACACTTGATCGTACTCTTTCCTTCGATCAGCATATTAAAGACATTACAAAGACCGCCTCTTTTCACCTACGCAATATAGCTAGGATTCGGTCTTTTCTTTCCATGGCAGATGCTGAAATTCTAGTCCATGCCTTTGTTTCTTCTAGACTAGATTATTGTAATGTTTTGCTTTCAGGACTACCGCGTGCTAGCACTAAAAGTCTGCAAATGGTTCAGAATGCTGCAGCTAGAATGCTGACCAATTCGAGAAGGTTTGACCATATTACCCCGGTTTTAGCCTCCCTTCACTGGCTCCCTATTCATGTTAGATCAGACTTTAAAGTTCTCTTAATGACTTATAAAATTCTAAATGGGCTAGCCCCCTCATACCTGTCTGATCTTCTTAACCCTTATATTCCCTCCCGTGCTCTGCGTTCTCAGAGTGCAGGGCTGCTATCTGTCCCCAGAGTCAAAAAGAAGTCAGCAGGCTGCAGGGCCTTCTCCTATCGGGCCCCTTTCCTCTGGAACAACCTCCCTATTGATATTAGACAGGCTGACTCAGTTGAGGCCTTTAAATCCAAACTAAAAACTCATCTTTATGCCTTAACTTTTAACTAGCATATTATTCTGGTTCCATTTTTCCCTCGGCGGGTTGGGTCAGTCTCAGTGCATCAGTTAAGATTAATAGTTAGTAAATGTTGTCCATGATGTCCTGCCGACGAGATTACTATTAACTGTCTTAATATCGTTGCATCACTTTAACTGTGTGTTCTTCCCTCAAGCACATTAGTGCCCAGGCTGTGCTTCTCTCTCTCTCTCTCTCTGCTACTGTCTCTTACTGCAGGGTTCTGCCTCCAGAGCTGGAGAGTCTCCTGCTGCTCCCATGATCCAGCTCAACCCATGATGCGACAATAATTAAAACATTTACTAGTGTTATTGATAGTGTTAGTGCTATTAATGTACTATTGTTTGTTATTATTATTCCTTTAGCTGTAATAATAATTATTACTATTATTATTATTATTACTACTACTATTTACATTTTGACTTAGTCTGTGTATTTGCAAGGTTGTCTTTCCTCCTACCCCATTCCCCCACCCCCCTCTCTTTCTGTCTAAACCCAACCGGTCGAGGCAGATGGCCGCCCACCTTGAGTCCGGTTCTGCTCGAGGTTTCTGCCTCTTAAAAGGAAGTTTTTCCTTGCCACAGTCGCCTAGTGCTTGCTCATGGTGGGATCTGTTGGGTTTCTCTCTGTAAATTTTATAAGATAAAGAGTACGGTCTAGACCTGCTCTATATGTACAGTGCCTCGAGATAACTTCTGTTGTGAATTGGCGCTATATAAATAAAATTGACTTGACTTGACATTGTTGGAGGAGTCCTATAATGGGTCTTAAAGCTAGCAGTTCCCCTTTTGACCATTAGTAGCACTGTGGAACAATGTTGGTACATTAATTGCGTACATCCCTAATGTAAACATTTCAAATTTGCAGTCTGTTATTTTCTGCTTTTGAAATTATATACAGCATTAGTTTGGTCTCTCTGGAATTAATACCTTTTCAAAGTCCTTAACATTTTTCACTGAGTTCCTTCCACTCAATACAGACTACTTTCCGGGCCACAGAACAACATTTTCAATCACTACACATGTGATGATAGATCAATGTAGTTCTTGTTTTGCTTTTTTAAGGAGTGATGCTTTTCCTTGCCCAAGGCTCTCTCTCTCTTGATTCACAGAGCATAGATTTGTAGGCCTATTAATTCTACAAATTTCAGGTTAATTACGCTGTTCAGTGACGACACTCACTAGACTGTTATTCTACACTTTCTACCTACTAACTAACATGAGTGTAGCTATGTGAAAGATTTTTCCTATTTTATCCCTTTCCTTTTTATTTCCTCAATCTTTTATTGCTAGAGACTACAAAGCATGCAGCTTTGATGCACAGAAGAAATGCTGGATGTTAATCTATTCTTAGTAACAGAATTCCCCCTTTGCATCCCTGCCATTGCTTTGACCCAATTAGGCCATTCTCTGGTGGCCTTAGCAAGCCTCCAACCTGTGCAAGTATGAGTGTATGTGTGAGTGTATTTTAAGAAGGGTCAGACAAGACCAGAGGCATGCATTAAAGCCATGTCCGGCCAAGGTATTAAACCTTGATCAGAGTCACAAAGACGCATGTTGTTGTTGTTTTGCTTCCATCATTTGCCACGTTTGCAGCTGAAAGCCACAAGGTTGTGTGGGCATATGCAGGAACTACACCAACTAGGCCAAGAATAATCAAAGTGACTTTAACAAGTCTGATGAGGCTGTAAGAGAGTCGGCAGTAAATGGATTATATGCAAGCATCATTTCCTGACTCCAGCATGAGAAATGGGAAAACTAGCATACAGAAAGGTAATTACAGAACATAAATATATAGAATAGCTAACTGTTTGGCATGTCAAAATACATTTTTCACTTCATTTAAACAATTTCATGGATGTTTTTAAAGGTATAATTGTCAGATCTGAAAATTCAAACGGGTTTTGTGAATGTTTGGACAAGAGGGAGACATTAAAATTTTCTGAGCACCAACATGAGACATTTTTATAAAACTCATTTGTAATCACATTAAAGGGTTTTTTAACTTGTAATTAAATTGTTATCTGAAATACTCAGTGGTTAATGAGGGCTCTGTTGGCATGCACATCCTACATTAACTGTAATTAGCAAATTATCATTCTATGAAATATTTTGAGTATTTATTTTTTATTTTTGTGGAAAATTCACAAAGATGGTAAATTATTCATCACTGCTGATTTATTTTTTCTCATACTCTTCAGAAAAGGCATCTGAAGCAAAAATAAAAACTAAAAGAATCATATACTGGAGTGATGACATCTCCAGAATCTCTCTGGGATAATAAGATCCTACCTGGCTATAAGACAAAGCCATTAAAGTTTCATACAGTCTAAAGTCATTTACACTGGCTAGAAAGTCTTCTCCTGTGACAACTGTCATTTTTCCATTTTATACAGGCAGATTGGAGGGCAGCTTTTGAAGCCCTGGCCACTCTGAGAAATGTCTGCCATCTCTGCTGTGATGAGAAGTGACTGGAGGATTCTTAGATTTATTAGCACTCTGTGAGCCGGTGTCATCAGAGATTACGCCCCCTATCCTTCAGCGTTCCACTGGCACGTCACCCACCGAATTTCAATTTCCCTGGTGAGAGGATGGGAAGTCTCTGGCTGGCGACCCCTGCTCATGACCCTGGGGTTTCACGATGGATGGGGGAGGTGGAGGGGGGACAGATACGGGATGCTCATGAATTAAGGATGACTTCAGCGGTGCGTTCAACTTTGGCCGTCCCGCCTGTATCGCCACAGAGAATCTCCCTGATAAATGGGCATCAAGGGGAAGGAAGACTGCTCTTCCTGGTTTGGTATTCAGAGGAGCTCATGGTCGAGTTTAGCCCCGTTTAAGCCATGTTTAAAACATGCATCACTGCTGCGACTGGCACCTTGGATTCTGCTCGTTCACTGGGACCAATCTGAGGTTAAATTGAGCTTCTACATTTTGAGTATATACCCATATGTGTTCAACGAGTTGTATTGCTGGATGGAAAATAAGCTTCCAAGATATTTTCACACTACACTGTGGCATTGACCTCAGAACAGGCCAAAAAGTAGACGCACATATAAATATATTTTAAGATCCAGGAAAAAAGGGTATTTCCCAATAGCAAATAAAAAATTCTAACCAAACTTAACCAAAGTGCCTGCTATAGTATATTGAGGATCCTCAGTGTAGTAAATGCATATGAAAAGGGCTCGAAGTCAAAAGGGCTTTGAGCTTTGGTTAAGCATACTAAACTGCCACATATTTGTAGAGAGGAAGGGACACCTAATGAAACTGAATTTTAAGACTGAGTTGTTCAAAGCTGACAATGACATACCACAGTATAAAGTATACTTGAACTCTATTCAGAAGCCATTTCAAGTGAGGACCCTTGACTTTTGAAGAGTAGTACTACTGACTCACCATTATGTACATCTTGATTCAGACACCTTTTATGCACACCCCTTCTTTCAAAGCAGTCATATCCACTTAACTACCTGTGCTGTTTTCAATGCCTACTTAATGATCAAAAAATGTCATAAAAAGCCATAAGGTGATAAACAGTGTGGAGGTGGTTTGAGTTTGACCTGAGCTGTCCTCCCCAGTCACGCCAGAAATGCATTTAAACAAGTGACCGTAGCTGAGAGCCAAACGCATACATGGAGCTAGTTGAACCCCATTATATTCATTCATCTTAGATCAAAACAACATTAGATTACTGGTGGATGACATCTTCTGACTGAACTGATTTTGTTTTCCTTTTTCTAAACTGAATTCTACAGAGTGAGTATATATTAACTATATGATTTCCTTCTTTTGTATTAATTCGTGGAAATCATGCAGGGGCATTTTGGTAAAAGAGACGGATTGCTGAAATTTAAACTTGCATGTACTGATTCACATTCTCAGCTATCGATATAAATTAACACGTTTGAGCTGGAACTGAACTTGCATCATTTTTTATGACGCTTTAAGAGTAGGCTTTGACCTGATTGGCACTCTTGCATTCCCACAAACTAATACATTATGTGTAAGTATGAAATATTAAATATGTACTGACCATCCATTCTGAGATGATGATGTCCACCTTCTCCACAGGAAGATTGATGTCTTCTATGCGGCCTTTGATCAGAGTGATCTTGTCCTCTAACTGGTTGGACCTGTTGGAAACAGGCAAGTCAGAGGATTTTAAAACATATCAGACCAATCGCACTTAGATTCTGTTATATAAGGGAGAATTAACTGATTTTGAAGACTTGGTGGCAGAGGAACAATGTGTAAACACAACACTAACATATTATCATCTTATAAGGTTGATATAACCTATACCCATACAGCACACACAGAGCAACATTATCATATGTTTGAAGTCATGCTTCAAGTCACCAGCTGATTTTAAGTCCAATACTTTACTTTTAGCTCAGGTCTGGGCTCTACCAACTCTTAAGGAAAATATATGATTGTTTAGCTGCTAAACACTCTACGGTGTTTACTGACTGGCAGTCAGCTTTATCAGTCTGCCATTTGGTGTTGCAATACACTGGGTTTATCAGAGCTTTTTCACTGACAACAGCTTCCCAGTTGCTTACTGCTTCAAATGGGGGTTGGCAGGAGCAATGGCAGTGAACCAAAACAATAAAGAAGCAGTAAAAACAGAAACATTAAGCTGAAAATACTCCATACAGATGAGAGAAACTTTAGAGTTGTATGATAATTCTCCGTGCAACTGCATTCACATTACACATCGTCATTTGACCCACTTTTAATACAAAAAATAGTGAGGAGCGCAGCTTTAAGTCTCATTGAGTTCATTGTAAGTCACTCAAGACAGGATGACAGGTCAACTGACAAGAACATGAGAGTCACATCAACTACAAACAACTTTACATTATGGATGGTGTACAGTGTATATATGTAGATATGTATCCAAACTGTGCAACAATCAATTTCTCTATGTTTGTTGAGCAATTTCCAAACATGTCAAGAGATCAGTAAATCAGCATACTGTATGCTCTGTATATTTCCAGTCTCTGCTGGGCCGTGTAGGGAGTGTGAAAGGATGGAAACTCTAACTGTATGGCCTGCAGGTAGGAAATCTAAGATCAGTGCTGCTGGTTTAAATGATCCTTCCTTTCACATCGGCCAGTCTGAGTATCAATCTCTGTGAATATTCCATTATCATGACAGCTAATGTTACCGAGGATAGAACAATTACTCACAGTGGCCCAGAGTGCATTTCTGTAGCAGCGATCCTTATCTTGAACTGTCTCTCCCCTCTCTCTGCTGCACTGCTACCGCTGCTATCACCTCCTCCCAGAATCCACCCCACCCACCCCTCACTCCCAACCCTCCACCTCCTCCACCTTTCACAAGAGGGAAACACTGTAATCTCATTATTGGGGTAATTTAGAGGACAATGTCAGGACTCTGGGGAGAGAGTCAGTATCTGTGCGGCTTTGTATGGATGGGTGTGGGTGTGTGTGTGTGTGTGAGAGAGAGAGAGAGAGTGATGTGGGAGGAGAGAGGTTATACATTTCATCATAGGAAACAAGTCTTTGCAAAACATTGGTTCAATTTAGGTTTTTGTCATACACATTAGGCATTATTTGGATATTTGTCATCTTACTAAGGTTAATGAAGCTAAACTTAATACAAAGTTTCCAGTATCACTAAGATTTTAACAATGATTTTCCAAATACAAGGTTCATTTGAGCTAACTTCTGGGTATGATCACTTGATCATTATTGGACCAAAATGGTCATGTGACACATGCAGTTGGAAGACACACTAAAATAGTGTGTTTTTTGTACAACTCACAAATACCATCTTTCCTAACATCAAATAGAATAATAATTTTGTGATTTACGTACTTTGTGTTAACTGTGAAATTAAAATGGGTTTGATATTGTGGGCGTTTGTATGGTCTTGGTTTTAGGGTGTTAATAAATAAGCCATAAATGTTTCTCTCGGGCTTGGTTTACTTCTGTACACTCTCTTTGGTTAAGAGAAAGAACTGTTACTGTGACAAAAATTCAACACAAAGATTTTAAACATACTTTTAGCAGACTGTCTAGATTACATGTATTTATATTGTGTGTGACTGGCTAGAACGGTAATCAAGCATTAAAACCAAAGTCCGAAAGTATTGGTTAATGAACATCCTCAAACTGATTTGTCGTTAGTTCATATCACGACTAAAGTTGAATTGATCATCTACATAAAATATTGTCTAGTTTTTCCACTTTGTTGTCTGATTCGCAGCATTCTATTGGATAATCATCAATGTCATTTAAAAGAGTATTTGGAGCATTATCCATTGAGAGTGACTGTGAAGGAAGGAAGTCACATCCAGCTTTTCATTTAAACCCGGCAGATGAGACAGGAGATGGATGCTCCTGCCCAGCAACAGGAACCACTTTAATTACAATCCTGATATTAACATCAAGGCAGTGGCGGACACACACAGGCAAGCTGCGTGCCCACACACACACATACACACACACACACACAGAAGTAAGAGCTTTAAAGTCACGACCGAAGACAACAGTAGATTTAAAAGGGACCCAAAATTGGAGTTTCTCTCTATGCATGTCTGTCTTTGGGTGTGTACTGCATTAATATGGAGTGTGTGGGAGGGAAGTGGGGTTACAACATCTTTCTTTAGCTGAATCTTCACGTTGGTGAACCTGTGACGCCAGCCTGCATGCCAACACACACACTCCAACAGCGGCCACTGGGCTGTAAAATTAAAAGTCCTTTTCGTAGCAAACCTGTTGGTTTGCTTATCTGACTACTCTCTTACATACTTCGGTAATATTAGCAGTCATAATGGCCCCTAACAAAAATGCATTTTAGAGCAGGGGAGTGATGGAAGAAGTGGCTGCTGCAGGAGTAGCGTGTAGGGACAGCGGAGACTCTGGTGGAGGTAAATGGGCGCCACTGTGGAGGCAGATGCTGGAAAACTGGAAAAACACAGCACCTGAAAGTGGACCTGAGGACTGTGATAAAATGTGCCAACAGGGGTCATGTACTTGTTTACGGTAAATGACTGGGTGAGTCAAAGTGAGGTGTGTGTATGTGTGTGAAATGGGCCTTGGACTGTGTAACTACTGCAGGGGAGAGGGGTGAATAGTCAGACTGGGTGTAAATTATGTGCATTCTGACCATCTAGAGCTGACGGCAGTTCGTGAAGTCAACCAGCTGCAGCAAATATAAGGTGGCTCGAGTCACGGACCTCTACTCCCACAATCCTCTGCTGCACGGAGGAAAGACCTGTCCACCCCACTATGACAATCATAACAAGGGTCACATGACTGACGGGTGTAGCCAGGCTAGCACTAATGCTAAAATAAATCTTTAAACATTTTAACTGCCAACTGTCAGACAAATTGCTGTTGAGTTTTAAAGCGGCAATTTTTTACGTAACCTACAAATGAAACTGCATTTAAATTCTAATGTGTTTAGTGCAGGCAAACAGACATGTTAACAGTATATACTATGCACGTGTCTAAGAAACTGACTATAAGCGTATTGTCTTACCTGACTATGTCCATGACGATAGATGATTTCTGATTGGTGAGCAGCTATAACCTTCTTGGCCCAACTTTCAGCATGAACATGGACAGTGCCAGTCCCACAGCCCTATCGAGCACCACCTGCAGCATGGGAGGAGGTGGGAGAGGTGAGAGGTATCACCAGGGCTTGCACAAATATGGAAAGTTCAGAACCAGTCCATCAAAATGACTCAACCATGACCTGAAGTTTATACTTCTAGGATGAGCAGCAACTCTCGGTCTGTAGAAAATAAATACATACACAGTATACTGTATATGCTTTTATAAATTTATAGAAGAACATGAGCATTGCAGGCATGGGCCTTCATCCAGATCTACGAAAAAAAACGTGCTTTATTGAACTTCCTTGTACATCTTCGAAATTTTAGTGTTTTTAACGTGGACTTTGTTTTTCATGTACTGTTTGGAAAGTTGTTGTATAAAATAGGACAGATAATAATGGAGTCAGATAAATGGCATAACATTCAGATGTTATTGCTGTAAAAATCAAGAAAGAAGAAAAGTAATAAAAATTGAGGAAGAAAAAAACTGTCTCCAGGGCCTGGTGCTGTGTTGGAATTTTCGGAAGGACTGTACTTCAATTACCAAAACCTCAGCGCAACTTTACTGATTAAACTGCAACTAAATTCTCATGTTCCCCAGGTAACTTTTTCACTTTAGCCACTGTTATTGTTGACTGAGTTTTTAATCATCTCTATTTCAGGTTCCCATAGGCTACAGTGAATTTGTTCTTCTCGCCCCCGACTGGTGTTAAATGACCTCAACACAGCTGCAGTGACTACACGCCCATCTATATGTAACACTGGGTCTCTATTTAAGGCAGCGTTAACTTCTCTGTAAACATCCCGCTGCCTTGATGGAGGTTCGTCAACACACTGCTGACACAACTCTCCTCACTCTCTTCTCCATCTTATGTGCCCCCCCTCCTCATCTTAACAGTACTGAAACAACAATATCCTGTTTTGTTCTTCATCTACTGCTTCCTGTAGAAAGTGACACTTCCCTCTCTGCCGACTGTTTGGCTCTGACAGGGATAATGTACGTTCCCATCAACACAACCTGCCTCCCTCTTCTACAGCCTCATCCCGGCACTAACCAGCAGCCGCCCATATAATGGATGGTCATGATACAGGCCACTGCTTCCTGCAACTAAAGGCAATGGAAAAGAGGGGGGTGTGGGGTGAGCTGGAAGGGGAGTGTTATGGGTTTGGTGGTGGATTGCGTGCTTCTGTTATCAGTGGTCTGCAGTTGACATTCGAGGTGCTAATAAAGTCACACTGTGTTTTAAATCAGACGCCATCACTGTATTAATGTCTTTCCTGCAAAATGCAAACAGCTATTCCTGTTAATAGGCTTTGCTGTATATTCAACCTGCTAACTTGCACATACACTTACGTTAATGCAGACGCATGAACACACACACACCTGCCTTGCGCCACGCACGCACACACAATTGTCTGTTTGCATTTGTTTAACCAGCTCACCTTGTCTCTGAACACCTCGGGGTTGTATTTTGTGATCACGGTAACTCCTCTGTCGCACTTTATCCTGTGGAAGGGCATCCAAAAATAAGAACATATTACACAAAAGCCAACTCTGGTCGAATAAAAGGAAGGGCTATAATCTAACCTTTTTTTAGATCATTGCTTTCCACCAGTTCTTTTAAACAACATTTTTCTGATATACGTTGTTATATAAAAAGTTGAATCAACACTGGCCTTAACTTATCACACCCCACCCTTGGGGAAAAAAATCCCAGAGCACAGGATATAAGCTTTTTATACACACAGGTTCAGATAACTGCAGATCCTTTTTGAGACTAATTGTCAAATTCTGCTGGTGGAATGGATGGTTTAATGATGCTGCCGACCAAATCTTTTGGACATGCTGATCTAGTTGACATTATGCAGATGACCTTGACAGTTTGGTTTTGATTGATTCAGAAAAACATCAATAATACTCAGATATATTGTATCATTAAAAATCAGTTTATGATTTTGAAAATAATAAAACATTTGGTTTAATATGATATCAATCATTTGATAGACTTTAAATATCGATTTGATTTAACCTCTGAACAACAGTGTTCTTGATGTGATACAAACCACAGATGAGGACTTACCTTCTGTCTACAGACAGTTCTCACTTGTATTTTTCTCTCTGAAGACTATTTAAACTTAATAGGTGACATTTTTAATACTAACATGTCCACATGTACTGTACATTTAACAAGTTATTGGTTTGCTTATGATTGCTTTCTCTGTCCATTCACTCTTTGTGATTCACCAGACAGTGACTCCTTGTGAGCAATAAATCAAAGTGTAAAATTTATTCTAAATTCTGAATATCTATTTGATTGACTGACTCAGACTTGCAGGTGTGCTGTTTCCAGACAGACTTGAAAAAAAAATCAGAACCTGTCCGGTTGTGTGAAACAACGGCGACACTTCACACACATTGATTCATGTGGGTTATCTATCTCTATAGTTTGATATCATTTTGATAATCAGTCTGGTATTGTCGGTGGAAAATTAAAGTTGATTAATTTTTAAATGGGCGATGACTATCTACCTCAGAGAACATGATACCCTGTTCATACAGTTTGTTCACAACTCTCATTCACACAGAGTGCGTCATAAGATGATACCTCATGCCAACACAGTTGACCACATTCTACTGCAACCCCTGTCACGATGGTCTCGGCCCCTCCTGAGATTTATGATGGGTTACAGCCTG
This sequence comes from Lates japonicus, assembly GCA_033238685.1. Taxonomy (NCBI): domain Eukaryota; kingdom Metazoa; phylum Chordata; class Actinopteri; family Centropomidae; genus Lates; species Lates japonicus. The sequence continues at coordinate 8,474,282 of BRZM01000022.1, read as the reverse complement.
GCCTTTACACGCCAGCGCAAAAACTTAACAGTGCTTAGCACCAATCAGGACAGCCAACAGGAGTATGTCTAAGCACTGCGGTAAGTAGAACAGGATGGGAGGAGACAGACCCACCCCCCACACATACACACATGCACAACCCTCTCAGCTTGGTTTCAGCGCTTAAGGAGTGTAAAAATTAATTTCCATGTAGGGGTATTTGCGTGCAGTGGCAATATGATGTCTCTATGAGCTCACTTTTTGCTGATGTTTTCACACAATGTCTTGTCCTCCAGTATCAATGTCTGCATAAAGATGATCACTTTCATTAATGTGCTACATCGAAATCTTTCAGTCAAGACGTACGCTGATGAGCCCACTTTTGCTCTGCAGAGGCTGCTGCATCGATGACTCACAGAACTGTGAGAAGACCTGCAGGCCTGGTCGGTGTGTGTGTGTTACGTGTGTGTGTGTGTGTGTGTGTGTTTGCAGAATTCAGACCGTCAGCATCTCCTCGTGGATGCCATAATGGCCGTAAGAGCTGAAGTAGGCCTCGTCCTCATCTTCTCGGAGCTCAGCCACAGCACCCAGGTTACCAGATCTGCTGGTTTCTGTATTCAGCACCAAACCCTGAGCCAGCAGCCTGAAAGAACAGCGGATAGATCTGTGTTTAACTTCTCATATTAGGACATGGGACAAAAGCAGTGACCAGAAAGTAGAAAGCACACACAACCTTCATGCAGGACGTAGCAGTAAATGGAGGAGATGGGAAGCATTCATCTTTCTAACTGTCTTCCAAACCGCCCACCCCCCAAGCCTCACTCTTTCTGTAATTTTCCCTTATTGCCCCCCTTCCTACCTCCCCTCCTCACTTTCACCTCCATGCTGCAGTGGAATTTTCCCTTCCCTTTTTTATCTTTCCCCTTCCTCCAAACTTCTTCCACAAGGTAGTCTGGTTGCTGTGTCTGCAATACTGGGTTCACTGTGGCCCCCTGCTGGCCCCAGGAAGGTAGTGCAGAAGTAAAGCAACATGGCTGAGCATGTTGCAAGCTCTCAAGAATAGAAAATGAAAAAAAGCTACCCAACACTGACTAGAAATAAACTTAAAGGACAACCTTATCACACACAATGGCTTTACAAAATCAATGAAAATGCAGAGGCATCACTGACTTGAGTTTGTGTAGGTCATCCATAGCTCTGGACAGCGCCTCCTCTGACTGACGGGCTCTCTCCTCAGCAGCCTGTGCCCTCTGCAGCAGTGCATTGTGGGGTTCAGCCCCAGACAATGGGCAAGCTGACCCACTTGACCCCTCACTGCCACAGAGCTCCTCAGGGTCTGCCAGAGACACATACAAAAATTAAACACACGCACACACACACACTTTTCGTCTCTGATCCTCCAATTATTTGTTTTCTGGGTTGTGTTTGATGGTATATATTTTTTGCATTTAACCACTGAATGTTTTCTGTTGTATTTTAAATGGCTGCTGCACAGAAAGTTTTCCTTAAGGGGACAATGAAGTCAAGTGTAGTAAACTGAAATGAAGTGGATGTTAAATCAGCCTTAATTTATCCAGACCACATGTAAAAACAAATCTGCCTAATGTCAGATTTTTTCAAACCTTCCAGAGGTCTTAAAGACCTCTTATATAAAAAAACCTAAATTAACTGCACAATAAAATTACTTAAAGTACTTACCCACAAGGTATCCAGTGGGTTTTAGTGTAATCAATCAACAGTAATAGTAACTGACCTTGTAACTGATCATAACTCTATCCAAAACAAGTGTGTTGCTTTTGTTTGGTGTCCTGTTAAGATATGACAAAACATGAACTGATGTTACAGCCACAATTTTTCAGCCACTCCAAATGGAGCACAAGCTCGAATATCAATTATAAACATCATCGGAGAACAAGGGTTTAACTCTACAGCTGCCATTTTGCACAGTCACTCAACAGTCATACAAAGAGAAAAGGCACTGCAGAGGGGGCCCAGAGACCAAATTTATACAGCCAGAGCTATGCAGTCAAACGATAGGCTGGCGGCTTTTTGAGTGAAAAAAAAGTGCAACACCATGCATACCCCCTCTAGAGACCCTGATGAAAGGCTTTTCTCCCTGCCCTTGAGTGTGGCTATTTGAAACAAATATAAGCACTTTTGCCTTAAGATGTGTTTAATGACACTTTGTGCAGACCGTTTTTTGAAGCATACATCATTTGGATCAGAGCTGAGACCTGCGACAAACTGCAACAGCTGCGACAGAAGAACTGGCAACAACCAGCCTGTTAATGTGAGTGTGTGACTCTGTGCTTATGAGCTAATTCCTTGAGGTGTTTAAAAAGTAACTGCACCTGTCTGCAGCAAGGGGTCGTCCTGTAGGACCGGCCGCAGGAAGTCTTCGCTCTCCCAGGGTAAGGGAGCGTCTGGCAGCCCCGTCAGACAGGATGCATCACACTTCTTTAAACAAAGTTTTAGATAGGAAGAAATAATTGGTTACACTGACTACTAACTTGACTATCCTTGTGCAGGTAAAATTTTAAGGCTTTAAAATGTGATGGGTGCAAAACAGAGTTCTTGACTGAAGCATTACATGAGACCAGGCGCTAAACAGAAAGATGAATGCACTTACTGTTGATCGTATGAAATTGATCATCTTTATGTATCCATAGTCATCTAAAGCTAAGAGGGACAAAAAGAAAGAGCCATTTCTACAAAACCAAATAACCTTCAGATTCATGAGTGAAGCACACAACATCACTGTCTACTTACTGTGTTTTCTTATCACATCTACAAGGTTGACCTGATGCTCAGCTGTGCAGTGTTGCAAGGTGGCAGGTACAGAGCTCAGCAACCTGAAAAACAAAAATATACACAGAAAAATCAGTTTAATTACAAAGTCTAAAACATTATACTTATTTGTGTAAATATACATGTTCAGTATCCTGGATCACAAAAGCCATGGCCAAAGCCATCACAAAATAATTCCAACCCTATAAAACATTTGTGGTGGTTCTCAGTTACTTGAAGAAATACTGCTAAGGCTTTTGGACCGGCCTCCACAGACCCCTGACTTTAACATCAATGAAAAATCAGTGGGTCTTAAACATGCTGTGTGTGCAAGACAGCCTAAAAATATGGGATAACTTGTGTTCTGCAGAAACTCTTAACTTCTAATAAAGCATTTGCAGGCTGTGATAACTGCCAAAAGGGAAGTTAATGAGAACTGACTTAGTAGAGTGCTTAAACTTCTAAGTTCATGAATACAAAGTAACAGTGCTTTAACGTTTGATGTCTGTTAGCTGGAGAGTTTGTATAAATACAAACTTCTTTTCAAAAATCAATAGAATGTCATTTGCCAAGGGGTGGCCAAGGTTTTCGATATGACTGTATGTTTTAAAACGATTCCTCCGTCTGTGCAACACCATCTCACCTGTCACAGAACAAACAGGTGACTGGCTGACTGTCCTCCTCCATCCACTGCCACTGCTCCTCATCTTCATCAGCGTCGTCATCACCGTCTGAGAGCTCAGGCATGTCCTCAACAGCTGCATCACCGTCTGTCAAAGTGAAAACCTCATTATTATAGCTGCATATAAGAGCCACGAAGCTAAACAACTACTTCGTCCCTTAAGCTAACTACTTTCCTCAGATGAATTACAGCCGGGCAACAGGCTGCTAACGCATCGTATAACGCTACAAAACAAAAGCTGAATTGACTTTACACGCAAAACAAATCATTGCAAAACAGAAATAAGCGCTTGTATGTTTAACAGCTACAGCTTTGGGGTTTATATTTGCTATATACAACACTCACGTGGGTCTGTGTACTCTGCCATGTTGTCGCCTCGGTTGCAGTGGATTTCCTGGTGACGTTCGGTGACGTAAAGAAAGGCGGGACAGAGTCAGAGCAGGCAGTTCCGCGTGTACACCACAAGATGTCGCCAAAGTATTTTTAAATTTCATTTTATTTATTTATTTGTATGTGTGTCTTATTAAACAAAAAACGTAGTGTTATAGCTGTTATAGCTCTGTAACAGTTACAGGCGCCTATTGTCAGGATAGAGATAGCATAGTGATTTTTTTTATTTTTTTAAATTAATCAATTAACGAATTATTTTTTGCTTTCATAAATAAAATAAAACTGCCAGAAATCCGAACGTGATTTTTTTTAACAGTGTAAAAGCTTTTACTAGAATGTCTAACTTTCATGACAAGAAGAAAAAAAAAAAAAAAAAAAAGAGGCGGTCACCTTACCTTCCCCCTCACCTGCCGAATTGAAATCGGAAGCGAACATTACCGTTGGTCCAAAAGCAGGACCGACACGTGGCAGATAATAGTAGCACGTTTCAGCTCAACCACCAGACATTTCCTCCGGGAGTTGGCAGAAATAAACCCGAGGTAAAGGGAGAGTGCGGGAACACAGTTACATTGACACCCGAGACATGACTCTAGGTGAATCCTCAGTGTCTACTGGGACTGCGCAGGTAGCTAATTGTTTGCTAACACGTTAGCCAACGTAATGTTATCAATTACCGCGATAGTACATTACCGGCTAAAAGTTTTGGACTACCCCCACTTTTCCAGTGTAAATTGTATAGACTACATTTTCGGGGAATTAAGAAATTGATTAACTTACAGTTTTTTTTCCACACCAGTGGAAGTAAAATAAGCCTTGAAGCCTTGTAAGCCTTCACGGCTTTTGTTAACTATTTGAAGTAGTGCTGGATATTGCTCATGAGGAAAAGGCAAGTAACAAAGGAAGACAGAGTGGTCAGGGTTTCATCCTACCGCAAGATGTAGACATATAACATAAGAAGAAAAGACCTAGAGTTGTGGCTTTACATGATTGAAGACCAGCACAGTGTTCAGACTTAAATCCCATGAAGCTGATGAAGGTGAAAGCAAAGCAGCACACTAGTGCAACACATTTGTGGGAACTTCTGCCGCAGTTTTGGTGCAAACTTTTCAAACAATGTTTCATTTCTATTGTAGAAAGAAGCCCACCAATGTTTCTGGGTGCTGAATGAGTTGGGGAAAAAACAGCTAGAATTTAGATAAAAATTAGTTCAGCAAACAAAATCTGTAATGTATTTGTTCTATGCTTTTATTTCATAGTACACTGAGACATTCACCATGTATATTTCAGTAACAACTAGAAAGTGGAGGTGTTCTAAATAAGGGCCAGTAGTGTGTGTGTAGACATGTCTCAAATGTCAAAATGTAAAAGGCACATAACTGTTTTATCAGGTGCTATGGTGGCAGCTTTACCACAACATCAAGATATGGAAAAATCCCATTAATGTGTATTCACACTGACTGTTTTGCATATTTTCCAGTTCAGATAAGTTCATTACAATAAGTGACATTCTAAAATATGCTCTGCACTAGATCAGACTCTCTTAACCTCCAAACTGATAAAGCTCTACCTGGTGGTGGAGGATGCCAGCTGCTGGGTTGCCCTTCTCTGAAGTTATAATTGCGATTTAGCTGCCTTTCACTTGATGTTGTAATATTGATACCAAATCCCAGTTTTGTGAAATCATGGCTGTAAGTGCCTTGATTCTGATAAACAGATGGAAAACCTTTTTTCCAAGAACTTTATATGTACGGAAGAACTAGCCTGGGGCTGTGTTTTGTCAAAACCAGGCTTGAGGTACCAGACATGGGCATATCCCCTTGCTTCAGACATCACATCACTATCATAGACCCTGGGACTCCACAGTAGATCTTTTTGTGAACTTTTCCCGCTGAATTTCTGCCAGGAGAATGCCCTTCTTTGTCTGTCTTCTTGTTTTGGTTTTAAAACTAAAGAGTTTATTCTGTTGTGATTGAAGCTGTTGGGGAACATATAAGTAGGGTGATACCCACTCACCTCAGGCCTTATTGAGAAGTGCAACATCTGTGGGTGTAGAGGATGAATGGTAGGCCTAGAGGGTTTTATGTGAATCTTTTGGGTCTGAGATTCAGACTTCAGACTAGACTTGATGGCCTGAATATTTGGACTTGCTACACTGCTGTGTGAATAAATGAGGCCCTTTCTGTTGAAGTTCCTTTTGAGTTACTTCTGGCACGATAGATATGGGTTGGAAGCTGAACTGAGCCAGTGGAGAATACAGAATCAGAGCTTACTTGATTAATCCTCTTGTCATCAGGAAAAATTACTGCTTTCTTTCCAGAGGTGTTGTACACCACAGTACTTTGTCCTTGTGTAACTGGTCCTGAGTTAGAGCTGGATTTGTGCTTTTTGGAATATTGCTATTTTGTGTTTCAGGAATAACAGGATAAGGATAGTGGCTTTGAATTTGTGCTGATTTTGAGTCAGTGGTGTGATCCTCTTAAGCAGGGTAAATTTTGCTACTTTGTCCTCTGTCCACACTTGTTGTCTTGCAATCAGCTTTGGGGATTATGAAAATGGGGGGTTCACTCCATCTTTCATAGTCTCTGATGTCATTGTGGATCAACATCAGTGAATGTCCTGGCTGGGTACGTAGGACATAACCTATTGAAAGAAAGCATATTCACAGATACTGTACAGATTTTCTTTATAACAGACAACTCATCTTCAGTAATGTTAAAACTTTATCAATGCTTAATGGCTGTTAAAATTGCAGATTGACAGTTCAGTACCAATTTACATCACAAGCCAGTAGCCAAAAACAAAGCACAAACAGCCTGCAGAGTAAAAAGCAAAATAGATTAAGATCACAAGTTTCCAAAGTAAGTAAGCATTCAAGTAACTATAATAAAAAGGAGCATTGAACAGGACCGTCTACCTCAAACAATCTGTAGGGCTCATTGTTTAGCTTTTCTTAGCAGCACCATGCCCAATAGTAAATCAGGCCACAACTAACCTGTTAAAACAGGTATCATCACCCAGACCCCCATTTAGAAACTCTAAGCAGTGAGTGGCAGGTCAACTCAGCTGTTCCACATTTTGGACTGATTGTTGCATGGCCATGATGGCAGAACCCAAACCTGTAGGAGGAAGCAGATGCTGAAGATTTCCCAAATATAATGTCACTCAGAGGTAAATTATCCTGCTCAGCTTTATGGAGACTTTTGTTGTTTCTGTACAATTGTACACTGGCTATGTAGGGGAGGCATGTTCCAGATGTGAGGCAAAAATGTGCATGTTATTTTTGTTGGATCAAAAGAAAAAAGAACACTTTTAAAATGTGGGACTATCCCCTAGCTGAATTGTGTATACTTTTGTTAGGGAATTAATGATATCTCTGAGTGAGTTCTAATAGAACACTTAATTGTAGTTGGAAAAGTACAGGTGTTACCATTAACTAATTTTACCATTTACACTTGTGCTTTTCAAAATATCCTCTATTGGAGAAGAGTATCAACATCTGTTTTAGGCCTGTATGAGATTTTTTTTTTTTTTTAAATATTGCCTAGTTTCATACAAGCCTTCACAGCACAATGTGTGTAACCACATTTAGTCACCAGGGGGGGCTACTAGATCAAGGAGAGAATAGGCAAGTTTATTTGAATCCCTCAAACACAAAGGGAATGCAAAGTGCTTTCTGTAGAACATACAGTGTCATTTAGAATTCAGCAGGAACACAAGTTGGTAACGTAACATTACTCTGTAATGATTCTGGTCTGTCTGCATTTATTAAGCATCTTTATCTGTATGCACATTCTGGTTTGCACAAGTGACTGAAGTGTTTACATTATATTCTGGATATTTGACTTTGCTATCAAATGTTTAGTTTGGTTACAAGTTGATTTTATGTTTTGAAAATAAGTAAATAAAAAATAAGGAAATGAGGAATCATTGTCCAAAGTCACATGCAAACTTGCTATATACCAGTTAAGAACTTAAATTTGTAACTTAAAGTGTACTGAGACCACCATTTAGCATCAGAAACATGTAGACAAAATTCAGTATCAACAAAGTTTATTCAAAATTGTTGCTGGTATCATACAAACTCATATTGTCAAAGGATGGCATTGGCATGTTAAAGATACTGTACATACATACAAATGTATTACCTATAATATAGCAAAGCACATATATTGTTTCATATACGTGCAATATATAATCATACAGGTATAGTATAGCATAGATACAGACTTTAAATATTGATGTAGCTTTTATGGAAACCATGTCCTGATATTTTAATCTAGTGTAGAATAAACATGAGGATTTATGTTGAGGCACTGGTGCAATCTCTTGTCTCAGAGCATAAATGGTGAACATCAAAAAGCCTGGCAACAGTTCCCTGATAAAAATATACAATGTTATTGGAGACAAAAAACAGAAAAGGGAAAAAAGAAACCCATACACAATTTCAAAATGAAATATTTTGATAGCTTCACATGTTTCCGAGTCACAAGTTTCCCCCATAAAGAATTTAATAGACATCAGCTACTTCCACAGAAGCACCCTTTGGTTTTCTGACAGTTGCAAAATTCATAGATAAATTAAATTACTGTGAAAACCCTGATGAAATGATGATTTGATGAGTCTTCTCTGTATATCTGCTGCCTCTGGGAAAAGAGAAAATGCCAAAACATGAATTGCTATCTTGAGATGAAAGCTTAAAGTGTTGCTTGTGGCATTTGATTTTTTTAACTCCTTTAATTGGAGCACCAGTATTTACCAACCAGCACTGTTAAAAAAAAAAAAGCTTTATTATGGAAATGAAATACATTTACTTACCGGTTATTAATGATACTTATTTGTTATTTGTGTTTGTGTGTAATCTCAGAGAACAATCTGCCATCTGTCTTTTCTAAGTTTATATGGCTATGGCATTAATGCTTTGATGGAGACAAAAAAATTATTCCTTTGCAGTAAAAAAGCGTAAATAACATGCTGGTGTACAGAGGTGAAATGTAGACAGCAACCACCCATTTGTATAATGCACTGCCTCGCTAGTGTCCTATGTGTAATGTAAACGACATCCACATAGTTGTCAGATTTGTTGTCAAGGAGTCCAACATGGGTCAGTCCTATGTCAATGTCATGTCATTGTTTCCCATGAAAACACTGCTCGAACACAATTTATCAGTATAAATGGGTAATATTCTTCCTCACCTCAGTGCATTCCCTGCTCTCTCTTATTTCCCTGCACTCTTTCCCAGAGCGGCGATGGCTTTGTTCTCCAGGATCTCCGTTTTCTGCTCCGGCTGAAGTAGAGTGTTTATCACCATTGCCTTTGCCACCAATTCGATCGGGATGGACATGGACGACTGACACACCGAAGAGAAGGCAGCAAAGAATTTCCTGGTCATCCACTCAGCAGGCCGACTCTCCTGCCTGTCCACCAGCAAAACCCTGTTGGAGAAAAACACAAAGGTATTGATGATTTTGAGATTATATCGAGTTGGTTAGTTGTAAACAACCAGTCCACAGACCAGACTTGAAATCCTTTTTTTTCATCCACTAGGGTGATTAAAAACATTGATACTCAAGAAGAATGGGGATCTTGGGCAGAGTGGTACAATTAACACTTTGTATCATGTAAAAGGGTGCGATCACATGTTTTTTACGGTCAGCCCCACATTGAAAAAGTTGGCTTTGTTACCATTTTGAATGAGGTACATTAAAATTTCATACCAGATTATTATGGTCCATCCATGATTTTAAACAAATGTCACATGGTGTCACGAGTGCTGTGTTTATTGGATGATGGTTTGGTAACCTGTCAAAATGCCAAACCCCCAGCAGGGGGTCAAAACAAACCTCATCACAGTCGCTAAGGTGTTGGAAAAGGAAAAACTTTTTGCTCTCCCCCTGTATGAACTCAGAAGAATGAGCAATAGCCCAGATTTTATTTTGTTGTGTTAAACTCCTATGTGCAATTATACACAACCAGCACAGAAACTACTGGTAGACATTATATTCACCTGCCTAACAAAACATATTGCAGTCAAACTGTAAGAGGAAGCCTGAGCAAATATTTGTATCGGACCAGTTGACAAGATGCCATTCTTTCTGTTTACCAATTCTTCTGTTTAACATAAAGCCTTTTTTTTTTTTGGTTTGAGTACAATTTTCCTTACCTCATATGGCGAATAATACGTTTTTTTCATAAATGTACTTAATTACGTACATGAGATGACTCACCCTGGTCTGTAAATGGCATATCTGTCAAAACCCAGTGCCTCAATTTCAGCTTCCACTTGTCCCTGGAAGAAAAATCCACTCATGTTGATCTTTCAGTGACTGTCTTATACAGAAAAGCTTTAACTGAGAAAAAGAGGAAGACTTAAGTATGTGGAGCGCACTCAAGAAAGGAAATGAAATACCTTGACTTTGAGGTAGAGGAAGTTGCTAGTTTTATCAGCACCTCTGGAGGACTCCAGGTGGAACTGTGTGCAGCCTCCTGCCTTGGCGAGCTCAGCTGATTTTAGAACATAGTCATGATCAACGCGGACGAATCCTTCCTGAAATAATAGAGAGAGATTTAATAGCAAATCTTATTTGGCAGGATTGTGATGACAGTTTACCTGTAGTAATAAAGCAGCTAATTAGAACAATGTGTCAATTAAGTCATGTTTATTTCAAAATTGTCATTCCATATAATAATATTGTAACACGATGATCAAATTGCAATATCTTGTTTTATCATTAAATCTAAATGAGTGACAAGAAGTAAACATTTGCTGGAGTCTATCACATATTTGACTTAATAGGATAAACATTAGTTCATCATATTTTCCTTGTGATTTTTGAGTAGGTTAATTAATATCAGTCTTGACGCAACAGTGTGACTATTGTTCCAGTATTTTCTTCTCCTTGCTGTTTATCTGTAAGTGCAATGCCAAACACTGGAATAATGCTGTTGCTTTGTATTGATTTATGGATTGAGAGTAAAATATACTACAGTAACAATTTCTCACTCATACAGCAGTTTTAACAAAACAAGTAAGCATGACTCAAAATGAGTCATGTAAACTGGAGATTATAGCATGATCAATACTGAATTTTGGAGGGTAGTATGTATTATAAGCTAGATAGACACTTTTGATTAAAACCCCTAAATCAGGGTTTTAAAGGTATGACTAAGATATGTCCAGAGCAGAACATTTTACAGTTGACAGTACTTGTCAGTACTCTCATGAATTAGCTAGGTGCTTCTAAATTATCTCAAATATATCTGTAGAATTCTGTTCTACAATTTTATGTTACTTATTGGCCAGCATATAAAGAAATTGCTTAGTCATTGCCACAGACAAAATTGCTGAGTCATTGCCATTGACAAATAAACCCATTAAACCCCAAGAGTCATACAGTGCAATGGTAAAATCTTAATTAACTTGTGAAGTGCCCATACTGGATTTATTAAGTTAAACTTACAGCCCCTGCTTTTGCTCTGGTTGTTCCCAGACAGCAGTAGCCAACATCATGGCCCTGGAAGGCAGCAGCATAATCATCAAGCTTCTCAAAGTCCACCACCTCTTGCACCTACAGGCACAGAAAACACAGTGTCAAGCAAAATATAATTCTCAATGTGATAAATCTTTGATAATTGAGTCCTTTGTTTGAAAAAAAGCTGTCAACCAACAAAGAGGATCAGCCTACTAACCAGATTTTCATATGCTTTGCCTTCAAAGGTGAGCTGTCTCCTTCCAATGAGAGTGATTTTGGAGAAGATGTTGCGCTCCAGCAGATCTTGAAGCAACACTTTGCCCGTTTCACCAGAAGCACCAAGGATAAAACAGCTTTTATTCTGCTGCCTGAAGTTCTCCTCCAGAGTCTTCACGTCCTCCGCCATGCTGTGTGTCACAACAGATTGACTTCGCTGTTAGCACTGTGCATGAGTGCAGGTAATGTCATGTACTTTATGCAGGTAGTATGTGCAAATGTGAAACATGCTGTGCAAACACTGTTTACCATCTTAGTGGATGGCAATAATCAAGCCAAAAATATATATTTAGACGAGTACGCAGTGGATGCGGTATAGGACGAATTTATTAGACGGTATAAACAATCCAGACAGCAGTCCTTATTGTGTTTTACATGGTGAACACGTTTGCCAAAAAGAAAGGGAAATTTAAATTGACGCATTTCTCAAGGGAGTTTGGTTCTGCGTTCATTATTTAATCACACTAGGAGACTCGGAGGAACATTCCTCGGTTAAATGATTTTTGTTTGTCTACGGGTCTGAGACCATTATCACAGTAGCATTAACAATTAGCTCCCTTATATTTGCATTTACATTACAGGTAACTGTTGTTAGATAGCAGCTAAATTAACGTTTGTGCCGAGCCCAGCCTTCATGAAAGCTAACAGAGACCCCCGCTATCCTTTACCTGGTATACTTTACCGGATCGGGGTCGTCGAAATAATTCAAAACCGCTGCAATGACAACAACTACGAGAGTTAGGACCCCGGTTGCTTTTCCAAGGGTGGTGGCCAGTAGTGTCATCACAAGCAACCATAACAACAACGGTTAAATTGCAGGACCACTTCCTGGTTCCTTCGGTTAAACAGACGGTGCTGTCTTCCTGCTTCTTGATAGGCTGAGGAAAAATCAGAAATCATCGTCACTATCGTATGTGTCTGGATAGACGGCACGGGTTCACTGTTAACACTGTTAATGATATATTTTATTTATCTGTTATAATTTGATAGTAAACCCCACGGAAAGGGAGAGACGCTTTGAAACTCCACGTCCCGTTCCCATCTTCATTTGCCCCCAATAGATAACGCTTTATGGCGCATGCGCACTTCGATTTTTGAAGTCCCGATGAAGAATACCTCATTTTTCATTCAATCTGATACCTATACCATAGTCCCATTGCTGTTTTAAAAAAGAGTCAATCTGTACAAGAACAGCTAGTCAAACTTGTATAAGTAAAAGTTTATAATATATATGGACTTACAATAGTAAGTCTGCAGCTGTAAATTTTAATGAGGAGGCAGCTTCAGTGAAATCACCTTACAACACACAGATCAGATTAACTCTCTAGACCATCTCCATTTCCATCCTGCCCAAGTCATTAAAGTTGTTCAGTTAAGTTTATTTCTGCTCACTCATTTACAGAGATGCAAGTCGCTAAAAATTCAAAAAGTTTTGATTCCATTGCAGTAGTTCTTGGCACGGCAGTGGCACTAAACCATGGCAGCTCCTTGGTTAACCCCTCCAGAGGGCTTAGCTTTTCTAGTTACAAGGCAGCAACTTAAGTTGTAAGTTAAAGGAATTTGAGACTCTAACAAGTCTTTCCTAACATCAAACCCTTACGTAGTAGTAGTAGTAGTAGTAGTAGTCCATCTTTTGACATAAGGGCATCTTGTGAAGTTGCACCATTTGTACTACCCGAAGTGGAGTGATCCAACCCTAATAGAACAGTGTTTGATCCAATAAAACCCATCTTAAAATATGAATTTATTACATGGATTTCTCTTAAAGCAGATGAAGTACATTTAAACCTCAAAAGAAAACTCTGAGCCTCCAGGAACATTTAAAACTTGCCTAACTCTGCAATTCGCTTGTGTCACAAAACTCTGTGATTTCTATCCAACCGAACAGTTCATGCTTTGGAAAATGCTTGCTGAAGAATATGAGCTCCTGTTATGTAAGAAATATACTTTCAAAATGTGTGTGTGATGGCCTGATTTGAAGAAAATTTTATGGTTTTAATTTGCTTATATCACAAATAAAGAGGATGAAAAGATGGCTAAGAATACCATCTGATGTTAAATATGGAACATGTAATAGCTGTATAAAAACAGGGTCTGGCTATCATGTTGAAGAGGAGAAAGGCTCTTCAGATAATTGTGTTTTCTTAGACTTATGAGAGCTATTTACATATGAGGCACTGTATAACAATGATAATTAAAAGCTTTAACTTATTTTAAAATCAGAGCTTTACTTTCCAAATGAAAAGTTGTCCAGGATGGCAGCACTTATTTGTAATTTGGTCAGGAAATCCAGCCTGGACCTGGAGTGCAAGCCAAACCCTGAAATATGTCTTTGCCTTTTGTCAGACCTGCAGGGGTTTTCATTAGCCAAACCCTCCACACAAAGAAAGCAAGTCCAGTCACATGCAATGAATTCATCAACACCCCATGTTTTTAACACCCCTGCCACTTTGAACACAAGGCATCGATCCAATCTAATAGAATATGATGGAGCCAGGGATGATCCTTTAAAGATGTCAGCAGTAAGAGACAGAAAGAAAAGAGGCTGAGGTTGAGAGAAGAGGCCTTAAACTGGCACTCTGCTGAAATGAAATGTCGCCTCTTTGTTCCTTAGCCGCGGGTGCTAATTGGGCCTAGCGGCGGGGAGGAAAGCTGCTGCTGGGCTCCTGTCTGTCACACCTGTTGAGTCATTGTCTCTCACATTGATCAGACAGGAAGTTGGAGCAAGAAGGCTTATGCCTCAGTGGGTGCGTGGCAGAAACGTGGTTCAATTTCCTTTTAGAGCGCCGCTGCTGGAGGTGGAAATGCCAATGGTGGTCAGTGGTCAATTGCTTTTGACCATTGATTATCTTGCACTAAAGGACGTATGGATCATAAAGAGTTGGTTGTCATTGGCTTGTTCACATTCTTTATACTTCAATCACAGTCCTTCCTTCCATTCCCTCAAAATTGCATAATATGTTTGATGTCTCTGTCACTGCTGTTCTGCCACACTTCACCTGGAGTCCTATTCAGACAGGATTAGCTTTTCGAACAGTGGATGGGAAATAATTACTCACACAGGGCACAGAGGTGCTATATATAATCTGAATTAGTAATGCATTGATGTAATTCTTTGAAGTTGATGTCAATATTCAGTGTTTTTGCATTTGCAAAAACCAATACTGTGTTTTTACTACAGGTGCAGGTGAAGAACAGGTAGAACAAAAATGATCATGCTCTTATACTGTAAATTGGTACAGGCTATTGCCATTAGTAAGCTCATGTATTATGGCATTTGCTAGTATTAATTGACAGTCTGTAGATGCTTGCATATCTTGGTAGTGGTGTCCAAAATCACATGTACAGTAGGACTTTTTCTTCACAGCATGTGTCAAATGTCTCACATGCAACTCCTGCAGTGGAGTTTGAAATGTGCTAATAATAAAACTCCAGCCTGGGTGCTAGAGCAAAGGAGGAGGACTTTTTGCTGTAAAAGGTGTTTGTGAAGAGTACAGATGATTAAGCAGCGTTTACATAAACTGAAAGAGCAAATGTTCAAATCAAACTAGTTTTCTGCAGAAACTACATTTGTTTTAAGACTATACACTTGTCAGTATTTTTTGGCAGCAGTTTCGAGCTCTGACAGTTCAAATAATTAATTAATGACATTTAACAGTGCCCTCTGGCACTTAAAGAGAACATTTCAGGAGTCTACTGATTTGATAGTCTTCTCTTTTTTTTAGCTGTTATCGAGATGGGTGCAATCAATCAATCATTGTCAATGTGATTTTAAGCATATTGCTGAATGAAACACAAGTGTATACATGTATGCCTACATGACACACACACAGACACACACACACACACACACACACACACACACACACACACACACAAACTCTACACAAACACAGCTTAAGGTTTGGGACCCCGGTCCCACAGACTATGGAGTGTGATGCTAATGATGGTAATTAATGGAGCCTGACAGCACAATCTGCTGCCCATTGTCTCCCAATAAACAGCTTTACAGTCCACATGAGCCACAGAGGGGACGGGAGGTTTAAGCTGAGAGCTGAGACAGTGAGAGCAGGAGACAGGCAGGGTGGAGGGTCAGACCTCAGGGGACAGCACTGATCCTGAAGTGGGGATTAGCTCAATTAAGGAGGCACTGTCTGATCAACATGCAGGGTTCGATGGTACCTATGATGTGTGTGTGTGTGTTATGAGAGAAGCCTACATCATTAGAGCCGACTGTTGCCATTATTTGTTGCTATGTCTACTGATGCAGCTGGTGTGAACAATAGTCAAGATGATGCCTTTTGCTTTTCTGTGACCTTCTGCTCATATATCCATTTGTTGTCATACATTTCAATGGTAATTAATCTCCAATGTGTTTTATTGTCCAAATAATAACAGATCCATGAATTTTTCAGTATGCATAAAGTCAGCTTGTTACTGATAATTTTTATTCTCTTTATTTTGCCAAGTACAACACAAATCTTGTCGATAAAAAGATTATTAACTTCAAGTTTTGAGTTTGAACCATGTTAAAGATATATTTCACTATTTTTTAGGGTTAGAGTTTTAGGGTATGTAATGTGATGTGTAACATGAAAGTTTGTTTTGGTTTTTTTTTTTAACAGATTTAAGCTGAAAAATACAGATTCAGACCAGATATCATGTCACTAACATGCACTCTTCCTGTAAAAAGACAATTGCTGTATAGTAAAAAAAAAAGTCTTTTCCTTTTTAAAAAAAAAGTTTTTTTAAGTTAAATGCTGTTTTAAAAATTTGCAGTTATTAGAAAGTAACCACAGCCCCCCTCAAATAAACATTAAAAAAGAGAGAGCTGGATAAACTAGAGTAGCCATGTTGCAAATTGTAGAATATTTTTTTAACATCAGGTTTTTACCCAGCTTATGTACTATTTTGATTTAAGCTGACTTTCACCTGTTGTAATACCGTATATGGAAACATACTTTTAATGTGTGTTATACAGTTATATACAACAAAAACAAGTCTTGGTTCCTTTCTAAATATCAAACCAAAAAAATAGCAGTTTATATCATAGTGTAGAATGCAATGCTATTAGGTGTGGACACAATTTAAAGGAACCTCAAAAATTGAAAGGGAAAAGTTTGATAGGTTAAAAAGGCCATACCAGCTGCCAGACCCTCCGATCAGCTGGAAAAAAGCAGTTCAATAAAGTAACTCCACAGTGGGACAGAGGTTCAGAGTCTTCCCCAGGCTTGGCTTTGTTACAGGCTCAGACTTGAGGCTCAGACTTTGACAATATGTTTGTGGTAAAGCAGAGTATCATTTGTGCTCAGAGGAGCTTTCCTGCTCAAAGAGCAGCAGCTAAGAAGCAATGAGACCTGCTTTTCCTCCTCTGAGGAACAATGTGCTCATTAAAGGAGCAAACAGATTATCACTGTATTTCAATAGAGGGTCCTAAAAAGAGTCTGGGGGACCTGGCAGCTCCCAGCAGGTAGAGATAAGACTGCACTCGCACATCTGCCCAACCTGCTGCTAACTACTCTGTCTTAAATTTGTGTGCATTTAGTTTATGTTTCCCTCATTTTGCATTTAAATAAAACATAGTGTAAATCATAATTTAGAAATCACAAACTCTACAGTGTAAAATCTAGTTTGAAATCAACTGCTTTTCAAGATAAAACAAATGCAATAAATAAGAGGGCATGGATGT
Organism: Lates japonicus; assembly: GCA_033238685.1. Lineage (NCBI taxonomy): Eukaryota > Metazoa > Chordata > Actinopteri > Centropomidae > Lates > Lates japonicus. The sequence continues at coordinate 8,457,009 of BRZM01000022.1, read as the reverse complement.
GACAGAAGTGACACGTTTTTGAAGGGTTAGTCTCTTGTGGTGACTTCACTGACCCAAATGAAATAAAAGCTTCACATTTTCTGTGTTTAAGTTGTTTTTCAGGAGCTACAAGAATACATGTTTATTTTTTTTCTTAACAGGGATTCAAGTCTACATACATAATCTGCAACTTTACCGACTGTGCAGAATATGTGAAGGTGGAAAAGGAGTGTGCTGCCTGTGCCACAACATGTTTGTACGGTGCCAATGCTGACAGACATCATCATTCTGAGGTAAGTGGAAAAAATGTTCTGAGTCCCTTGATTTCTTAAACCAATTAGGATGTCTGAAGCCAAAATTACATTTGTGGCATCTGTGTGCCCACCAGGGTCCATGCTAACAAATGAACACTTATACTGCATGCATTTGCGGTCTAGGCTTGCATCTGTTTTATATCCAGCCTGTAATGGCATTTAACCTGCCTAAAGATCCGAGTAATTTGTAAATATTGTTACTTTACACTTACTTTACTAGTTATATTTTGCCATAACCAGTGAAAGCAGTGAATGTAATTTAAACAGTCCAAAGAATGTAGGTCTACCAGTATGTCAATAGTATGTCCAGAACCCAGAGGCATGAGTACTTGTGGTTGAGAGCAGAGTGATTGGATATCCTCTAAAACCTCCTACTCCCACACCTTTCCAGTAACAAATTAAGGGGATCTATATCCCACCATATATGTAACTTTCTGAAACTGATTCACACCCACTTCATGTCCAAATGTTCTCCGGGAGAGACTGCTGCACCTTCATATTTTTGCTTACTTCCATAAGAAAGTGGAAATAAAAACACTCACAAAAGAGTGACAAAAACCTTTGCTGAAGAAAAGACTGATGATGACCAAGAAAATCTGAGGTTGTAGAAGTTTGATTGATATTAGTCATCAATAAGAAAAATAATCAAACGATCAATCAACAAAATGAACTTCCAAACCATTCATTCAAGAGGTGACCAACATATTATGGCTTGGAGACTAAAACAAAGGAACCGTAAAGGGAAATAGGTGACAATTCTGCAAAGTGCAACAAGACAGTCCTATGCAAATTTAGACAATTTGTAGACCATTATCAGCTGCTTTGAGAAACTAAGTCAGAAACTAAACTCAGGCTTAATCTATTTACAAATATATTGTTATATCTGTCTGTCAGTGTGTCTGTATGCATCTGCTGACTCTTATCATAAACCATTCCATCATGTACTTTTACCAGCAGCTCTGAAACCAAAATCAAGCTTTTCTTCTATGTCCCTGTGTCACATTTGGTGAAAGTTGATTTTTCACCAAGTGAGTCTTTGTTCTACTGCTAAGCCGTAAACCTTTCTCGAAATGGATGCGTATTGGCCTGAGAGCCCTTTTTATCAGCATGACTCTCTTAAAGTCAATCAACTAATTGACAGGATATTCTTTATTGTATGTTGTTATGGTAACATTAGTACAGGGTTTCCTAGGTCTTTTTCAGTATTAAGCATATTTCAAAAATATAGTTAGTTGATATGTTCTTTGATTTCACTTTTATCTTGCTTCAGAGTTTAAAACCTTTGTGGCTAATGAAATGTCAGTATTTATTAGTTGTTATCTGTATTTGTTTTTGATTTATTAGTTTCTCAGTGAAGAACATGAAAAGGACAGATGAGATGATCAGTTATGATGAGATTTTCCCAGGAGAAGATTAAACTTGAGACACTTAAATCTGTATGGTCTTGTATGGGGTAATAATAGCATAATACACCAAAGCCTCTTAGTAGATATTTGTGTTTGGCTTTGAGTTTTCACTATCAGATCTATTTGCTGTTTTAAATCTCCCTTTTGTGGTAGGACGAGTGAAGCTTAATTACTCCTTTGAACTGCCGACATCCCTGGCAGAAGGGCTTCGGGAGTGTCAACCAACTAACCTTCAGTCTCTTTCCCACATCAGCAACAGTAATGGGAACATAATACCCATCTTTCAATTCCTGCCCACCTCCTATATTTATAATCGGTTAATCATTTTGTCCATCACGTACGAAAACGTGGAGCAGTTATCATAGTAAATAATACTCATTGAATACAAGCATTTTTTTGATCATTTTCTACAAATTTGCTGTCCTTGATCACATGCCAAGATAACAGAAATATGACTCAAATCTCTCCCAAATCTTTTTGTTGTCTACTAACAAAGTGTTTGTCTTGGGTATCTTCTGGTAAAGAGTTGGGTTAAACTGAGGGCTTGGCAGTCATTCAGTATTATCATATATTGAATTTTGGTGGGCCGACGTGAATTATGTTATAGTGTCATCATTTTATACATTTCTGTAACAAAACCAATTACACTGAGAACACAATTTTGTTGGAGTTAGGTCCTGACAGCTATTTTTTAACTAATTTTGGAGTGCAGTCAAAGGCAGTCTCAGTTTTTTCTCTATCGCGTCAAGTTTTTTGAACTATAGGATCCCCGTTTTCTTAAAAAATATGAAAAATACCTTTGCTAACAGATATGTGCTTGTTTATAACAATTTTGAAATATTGACATACAATTAAATATAGAAAACAGGCATGACTGCAATGTTTATTTAACACTATTATGTTTTTACAAAGGATAATTATAATTACAGTAGCCATAGCCACAGTAGCCAAAACTGAGATCAGTTTTGGATTCTGCAAAAATTAGTTAAAGCAGCTGTCAGACCTAACTCAACAAAATTGTGTTCCCCAATTAATCCAGCTACAGCAGTCTTACTACCAGCTATTCAGTGGAATTTTGTATCTGGAGGGTATGGCCTGTGACTTGTTATGAAAAACCGGCAATTTTGGAATCAGCATACCATTTGAGTTTTATTGACATAAATCAACAACAGAATTTTTTTCAAATTGTTTCCCCAATGTAATTTGGGTTATAGTTTGATTTGACAATATTGACTGAGTTTTGTTATTATTTTGCTTTTTGAGTTTCTGTTTTGAGTTTAGATAAGAGAAAACAGTTGTATTTAACATCAAATTGATTATTTTCATTTATTTATTGTCATTATTATCTTTAATTCTTCATACGTTTGCCTTATCTTAACATATCTGCATCGGATAGCTACGGTTTGTTTTTATCTGGGTAAAATCTCTCTTTTGGTCACTTTTTGTATTTGTCATGGACATATCTTCCTGTTTTGTTTTTAGATGACAGAATGAAGATTTGATCAAAGGGCATGAATGCAACAAGCTAATCATGGATAATAGTATTTCCTGGTTGTGATGCGGACGCTCACAATCAACATACAGCTTTATATCTTTAGTCGTCAAACAGAAACAGAATTCATATATTATATTCATTCATTCATACTCACCAAATTAACTGTTGATATTTGTCAATGTAACAACAACAAAGGGATAAAGATGCGGCAACGGTAGACAGTCCGCATGTTTTAAACAAGTTAGCCAAACTTATTTGGAAAAAGAAAACAAAAGCGAGCGGTGAAATGACTACCACACTTTCACTGTAAGCCATGTCACAGTTTACAGACCAGCTTCCTATTTGATTGTCCTAGCTGATTGTGGCTCTCACTGTGTTGAACTTTGTTGTAGTGTTTTTATGGAATATTGGCCAAACCCGCGAAATGAAAATTCATAAATTATCGTAAATGACTTAACAACGCTGTATTGTGTGATTGGTTGTGAAACACAAAATTGATCATCAGAGGTGGTCTGGGGACTGAAGTTGGCTTTTGAAAGTTTATCACATGATGATCAGATCATAGACACTGTCTCAGTGGAATCTGGCTCTTATGTTCCTCTGTTTTGGCTTCTAGCTCTTTTAAAACCAATTGGAGTCACAACTCTCTTGGATGGGCCCTGCTGTCCAGGGCCTACAAGCGAGAGTGAAAAAAGGAAGGAGAAGTCATGTCGGATCACGACAGACCCACCACAGCACAGGAACCTCACCCGATGAAACAAGCACCACCACAAATGGCAGAGCTGACTGGACAATCACTCGGTGAATGGAAGCTAATTAGCTGTAGTCTAATGCCAGTTTACTAACACCTGTATTAAGCGTGCTTTCGCTCAGCAGGGAGTCAGGGCTGGCCAACAAAGCACTAATCCCTCATGACCCAAAGTACTCCTCTAAGTAGCATTAGCATATTCTACTTTAATAGCCAGCTATTTATTCCTAAACTGGAGAAGACAGGCTTCCACAGTGATGTGAATGGAAAGAAGAAAAAAATCTTAATACTTTTGTGGGGTTACCTGTGTATGTGGGTTCCCTTGTAGAGTCAAGAACTAATTGGCTTACTTCAAAGCTCTTATTTTGTGAAATTCAGGAGGTCAGTTGATATCTTTAAGTAACAAGTCATGACAACACATAAAATTGTAAACTTCATAAAAACAACCTTAAGGCAACCATAAAAACAGAACCAAAAGTCCCAACACACCTTAGAGTTTTCGAAATTTATTTTACAAACTGAGGGGCAATTATGTCAATTGAAACATCTGTGAGGAGATGTTCCACTAAACTCCCGACCATGTCCTGAAACCTTTCTATACAGTCATTTTCTCACCAACATTTTTCCAAGCTCCTGGGAACCCTTCCATGTGCATGTGTTCACTTTGTCTCATTCCTTTGCTCTTGCTCGCTCCCATCCTCTCCACTGCCTGGGTGGTGGAGACCACCAGTAACTGTGTGTGTGTATCCCAAGGCAAGTGTGAGGCTAGCGTGTGTGTACAAGGGATTGTAGCTTTAGCATTAACATTATGACTGGACTGGCTACATTCCTAAACTCTGCTAATAATTTGGGGGAGGAGAGGCGGCTGATCCGATAGCTCAGTCTGTTTGCTCAGATGGCCGACTCGATCCCTCTAATTTCTCTCACCGATTCCAAGAGGGATCTCTCTAGCTTTTGTGTCAGAGGATGAGAAGATAAGGATGGGACTAGAGAACTTTTATTGATTCCAAGATCACCGTCCTTGGGACATTCTGTACACTTACCAACTAATCAAGCGTGTGTGTAAACACAGCAAGACATGTTGAGGGCTGGCGGCTAAAGGCTGGGTCTCGGGGTTGATTGGAAGAGCTGTTGATGGACCACTCAGTGTCTCGCTCTCTGATCTGCAGACCACATGCAGACACAAACTGGAACAGCTTGGCTTGTTGTCACTCAGTTCTGACTGATTGTGGGTGGTTAGCAAGACTTTGAGTAGATCTGCTGTAGTCTCTGGTGGATCTAAAAGTTTTAGCAATCGTCAGCTGTTTCTTGCTGCTCCAACAGTGCCAGCAACAGTTATGATAAGGTTAGCATAGACACAGAATACAAAAATTACATCGGACTGTTTTCCACAGTGCTTGATCAATTCAACTTTGCCCAGAGGTCTTTGCCCAGGAGTCTCTTGAGTCTTGACAACAGAAGCCATCAAACCAAATTCTTGATGGCAAACCAATTTCATGTCAATTTCAGTGACTCTTTTGGATGAAACCAAACACTTTATGAAAGTGGTGGTCAACTTGTCTCAGATCAAAAGCAGGACAGAAACAAGACAAGATACTCCCACAGTAATCCGGTTACACAGGAAATCAGATGAGTCGTACAGTATTAACCTCAATAATGAGAACTGCAATTCAAAATTTTGTCAGTTGAATCCGTTTGGCATCAAATTAATGTTTTCATACAGACATAAAATTGATGTCTTGATCGGTATAATCTACTGCACCACAAAAGGCGTCTCTCTCTGACAATGTTGTCAGTGGGTTTAACTCACTATAACACCAGTAGTTTTCTGCTTCAGCTGTGTATATTCCCGATGGGCACACAGCTCTCAGCAGGCTGGTATAACTTGCCATAACAACTGTATCCTCTGTCCTTTGTTTCCATCGCATCTACTTCCATCACAGTTTTGCTATATATTTTGTTTATAGCCTAGATATGAAGCCCTCTCTAAAATCTGTCATGTATTTCTATACATGTAAAATGCTATAATTGATGATTGCATCCACGTGATTGATGATTGATCACATGAATGAAATGTTTTCTCCTATTCAAAATATTTTGAGCATACACAATATTCAGGTTTTTTTTCATTTTGTCAGACCAACTCTCATTCAGCTGTTTCTTCAAGTGTTGTCTTGAGGAGCTGGAATCATATTTGTTATGAGTGTCTCTTTTGACAGGATGACAGGGTCACCTAATGCAGTAAAATCATTGAGTTCATTTTGAATTTGGTCACAGGGCCTTGCTCACTTTTTAAACTTCAATGAACATAAATCAACCAAATGTAAAACTGCAGTATAGTGAAAATGTCAGCTGTAGTGTGGACCTGAAAATGAACCAAAGTAAATTAGTCTTGACACAGGGGATCTTATGACATAATAACCCATCAATCATCAAATCTAAAGCCGTGTCCGGGAGAATATACTGTCAACACTATGACTCCAACATAGGTCTTCATTTAGTGGACATCAGATCAGATGTCACTATCAATTCCCTGAAGCCGACCTCTTCTAATACCCCTCATAACCAATTAGGGAAAGTAATGGTAGCAAACCTTCAATGGCATTTTTCAGTAACTGGTTGAGCTACACATGCTACCCTGTAGCCGCTGTCTTGATGAGACAGGGCTAATGGGCGATCACAGGGGGACTTATGTTGCAAATCAGCCGATCCATTGGGACTCTACTGGGGAGTTCCTGTCGGTGTAACCTGATTCTGCAGCTTATGATCCAGTAATGGTCTTTGGTTGAGATCTGAGAGGGCCCGGTAGAGATATGGTGTCAAGCCTGGCCCCGGCTTTCGGGCTAAAGGGGCTTTGATGAGCAAAAAGTAGCTCGGCACAGAGAACATGGAGGAACAGGTCCCCGCTGATGGGATGTGTCACTGCTTGTACAGAACCAGTTGACCCACTGCTTATATGGCAGAATAGAGCAAACTTGTATATCAGATATTTCAGTGATAATGATTTTTTTTTGTTAAATGTTTGATTATTGGTCCATGCACTCATTGATGATCTTTACTGCAATTTATAGACGGTAAAATATTTTTGTGTCAAGTGAATCAAAAACGTACTCAACAACCATAATTGTGTTGTCCAAATTCTCTTCACACAAATTGCACTGAAGCCTGTAACACTGCTAGTCGATAGCAGTAACAGTTCCTTCAATGCACCTTTGGAGAAGACACAACTTTGGAGTATGTATGTGTCATTTTGTTTGCAAGACTTGTGTGTTTGGATTTAGCTGAAATATGATGGATAGATCGTCTTTAACTAATTATCCCATCTGATTTGTTTGGTACTGATTTAATATTCTGGTGTTTTACATAAAGATTTTGGGATTTTAAAAAGATTTTCCCTTGGTCATAAATTGGCATTAAGTAAACATATCTGTGACTAAGTTGATTCATTGTACTTTCATGCACATGCAAAACAAATGATATTCGAGCAACTAAGGTAAATTATTTTCAAGTTGTTGTCTTAGTTATTTAACTATTCATGAGTAATACGTCCTTCAATTAATTCATTTCATTCACTGAATGGAAGATAGATATTCTAAGAGACACCTAGTACAAAGATACACAAGTTCTTTCATCACAAGTTATTAAAAATATCATTTCATAGTTTTGCAGTCTTCTGTCTTCAGTCACATGTGTGTCTGTCACCACTGAGTTGAATATTGACATGATGGAGAAATTATTAAGTGAGCTCTCATTTGCTCATTGATCACTATAATCCTATAAAGGAAGACACTAGCCCTGTCAGTGTGTATACTTGTGTAGCATGTATGTGTGTGTATGTGAGAGGGGCTGAGTTACAGGGGTTTATGCCGTCTGTTCGTCCTGTCAGGGGATGGGTGGGTGTGTGGTGAAGAATGGTGAAGGCAGGTGGTGTGACTAAAGCGAGGACTGGACCGAATTGGGCGGATGGAGGCCTTAGCTGAGGGAGGAGGAGATGGGACAGGGGTGTCACCAGTCAACAGGGCCTGTCCGAAACAGTGCCACACACCACACCCACCCAACTGTTCCTCTTTCAGCACCCTTCTGCCCGTTTCTCCCTCTCTCCTTCTCTCACTCTCTCTGTCTCGCTTTATCTCTCTCCTCCTCTTTTCTTTTCTTTTCAAAATGCATTGTTAACAAAACGGTTTACAAACCCTGGCTGGTACATTATCCACGACCGCCTCCTGTGAGATTGATTTAAGCAAATGGATTCAGAAAGGGAGGGAGGGATGGAGAGGAGGGGGTGGGGGGTTGCATGGAAAGGATGGAAAAGGAGAAAGGGTGTGTCCCTCAGTGCAGCAGCTTTACAAAACCACCACATGGGCCACGTTGAATATTCCCTTGTCTCTTGCATTTTGAGAAGCCATACATTAAACGCTCATTATGCAGCCTTTATGTGCAAGAGGAGGCTCCATCTCCATGAGGGCAGAGCGGCTAAAGATGGACTATGATCTTGCTGCATATGCATGCATGGAGCATCTTTAGCGGCTTTCTGACACGTATGAGTATCATCATGACCAAAAGATTTGACTTTCATAAAGCCTGACACGGGAAAGGGAGGGTGTGTCTGTTGCAAGGCTGATTTTTTACGGTGTGAATCAGATTGTCTGTAATGTTTAATAAAGTTGACTTTTTGAGCCGCTGTCTTTTTTCACATATTGGCACAAGAGGGTGAATTTTGCATTCAAGACTTTCACAGTAAGATGTTAAAAATCTAAGAGAGAAGTTCAGTGTAAATCAAAGGGGCAACAGTGACAAAAACCATTTAAGAGAAGCAACCGGTTTCTTTTTTAAAAGTTTCACTATTAAAAAAACTGAAAAGCACAGAAGCTTGAGTCCTCACCAGCCTTTATTCTCAAACACTTTCAGAAAGGACACACTGCAGCTATGGATGATTCTCTTTCACTTTTACTTTTCATTTGACTTTTTAACTATATCGTTTCACTTTCAACTCCACTTTCACAGTCCTCACTTCTTTTTCCAACAATAGGATCCTTTTCTAGAGGTGTGTGTGTGTGTGTCTGTGTGTGTGTGTGCGCGCGCAAAGGGGGGAGCAAAGGTTGAACTGGGCATCCCATCATGATAAATCACTGGTTAATGAGGAGTCCATTGTGTCCTCACAGATTGTGTCCCCCTCCTCTCCTCCTCCCCCTCCTCCTCCTCCTCCTCCTTGTGTCCCTTAGACCGCTACCTTCGGGTTGTTAAGCTGACACAGATAATGAACTGGCCGCTTTGAACTGTCCTCACAATATTGACTGGTTGCGCACAGCAGATGTCTCCCTGGCAGAAAGCAACTGGTAAAAGCACATTAGGTTAACAAAGAGAGCTTTGCTTTTCAGGGGTGGGGACCGGAGAGAGGTGGCAGAGGGTCTGGGTGTGTTGAGGTAGGGTGGGGGCGGAGGGACAGGCCCGGGCAGAGGCAAGCTTCCAGGTTGACAGATCTGGGGATTATCAAAACAACACAGTTATCGATTATATGATGGAGAAAGCGACAAGAGGACATGTCTTGAAAAATATCTTCCTGAGCTTCGTCATCTTATGGATATGCTTTGGATGATAATCTTTTAAGCTTGTATCCTTAGTAAAAAGTGACAAAAAGTACTTTTAAGCACCAATATAAGGTGGAAGGTAAAAAAAATCCAGCAACTACTGATTTGCAATTGCAGCCTAATTAGGAAGGCCAGTGTGCTACTGTAATCCTACATTATTTTAATACATACTATTCAGTTTAATATTTTTAGGTGTACTTTCTGTGGTTCAGGTTGCCTTTTCAGTTGCATAATTTGTTACAGTGAGAGTCTGTTATTTACTTATGTATTTATTTTTTATTTGAAGTTATATTATGAATGGGTGGTAATGGTTTTTAAGCGCATACTGATTGGAATGGTCTGGACTTTGTTGTCTTGTAGAAGTAATTTCATTTTATTTGGAATTGGCTGAAACAGTTTGCACAACTCAGTGTGTTTTAAAGGTTCACTCCCACTGATTTCATGTCTGGAACAGTTTAAACATTGAACTTTGCAGAAATACAATAACGGTTTTGCAAAGTCGTTTAAGTTTAGTGTGAAATATGTAATACCACTGGCATGGTCCTTTAAAGATAACAGACTGTTCACAATTTGCTTTTAGTGAGTTGATTCATTTCGTCTGTAGATAACAAAATGATTAACAATTTTTCAGTCTCCCCCTCGTATTGTTGTTCAGTGAATGCAGCGGCCTGTGAGCCATTGGTTTCTTTCTAGCAGTGAGACGAATTGTCAATGGGTCAATAATGGCCGTGACTAACCGTCTCCCTGAGGGCAAGCAGCCAGACACACCTCACAGAAAGCAGCAGAAGGTGCCAGGCCACCAACACTGATTACCATATGGTGGCCATTGTATTTGACATGGAGAATTAGTAGCCCGCTAGGTAGTAGCCTTTATTCAACGGACTGGACAAAAAACACCCACACACACACACAGACATACACAACTAATACTGGATGGAATATGCATTTATGTACACACAATCATTGTGTCATAACAGTACAAATCCTGTATTAAACTTCAAATCTTCAAAATGTAAATTTTCGGAACAAGACAAACACCTTTTAATGGTAGTGTGTTTTGGGCTTATTTGTGGATCTTTTAAACCTAGAAGATTAAGATAAGAATCTTTTGTAGCTAAGGAAACATTAAATTCTTTGGTTTTCACCAGAAGTTAATATGATTTACATATTATTCAAAGGTAATGATTCAGTAGCAAAAATCAACGCATGAAGAGAGCCATTTCGTTCAGGAATCTGATAAATGAAATAGTGTTCTCAACCTCTTTTAAGATTAACCTCAGCCTTTGTTGCCTCTCTCACACCTGTTTCCATTGAGCCACCATAAAATCAAACTGGAAATGCAGGAAACATCTTTCCTGTTTCAATGACACCGTTTTAACCATCTGATTCAAGGATCAGTGTTCCTTACACTGGATAATCTGCTGTGGCTATGATTCCTCCTTTCTGCTTTAGAAATTACACCGCGCCAGTTGTGAGATTGTGAGCTTTCCCACAGGTCCGCGATCACTCAGACTTTGAGGCAGGAACAATTGATTTGGTTTTCTGGCATACGAGTCAAGAAGGGTTAACAAGACCCACCCGCCATGGAGTCCCTTCACTTGCGACCTTGGCCCTAGCGATCACTTCCCTCTTGCCTCACATCGCAACAAATCTCTTTCATGATCACTTTTCACTCTTTCTCTTTCTTGCCTGACTGGGTCTTTTAAACTGAGAGGGAGGAGAGTCAGGAGAATTCCGTTCCCTCTTAAAGTTTTATGTGAGACGGCTGAGTGAGGCGTCCATTATAGAAAACCCAGACCACCACTGGATGACCCTGTTTGGGTAATAAAGCCAATTGGTCACGGCCGCCAGTAACCTAATGGGCAGAGAGGAATAGCCCTGGGTGGGTAATGACTGTATTCTCTGCCTTGCTACTTCTGCGCCTTCTGGTGCTTCATTGCCCCCACCTTACCTCAGCAGCCACCAGCTCATGCCTCCCACCAGCACCCCTGCACTGACACATTGCCCCTCCCAGCCTTCCCTCTAGTGTCATTTTACCAACACACACATCTACACACAATGCATTGGTCCCACAGTGTCTCTGTACTTGGTACACTTGGCAACAGATGCTGCAGACAAGATCAGGCAGGGGAATCGAAGACCTGTGTTTGGATGAGTCATGGTCCTCCTGCCTTTCCCACACAGGTGAGCTCGATGGAAGGGTGTCTGTCACTTTAGAAACTTTGGTACTTTTTAGTATATTTGGTCTGGCGAACTGAATGGATGCACTTAAGAGCCAAGGGAGGCTGAGAAGAATGTTAGAGTTCTAATGCTCCATTTTGACACAATAATGCGTCGAAATAACAGATTTTTTAAATCTTCCACCTCTACAGTTTGAAAAGCTCTGGTTAGAATTAAGGCAACTAAAGCTGCTTAGCAGGTTAAGATCAGAGGAAATATGCTGGTTATGGTACAAAACAAAAAACATAGGAACATAAGTTGCAGAACTGTAACAGGACTCCCACATGAGGTGGATGTTCTTCCACCCATAACCTGACATCGCTCTGACTTTCTGCTTTTGTAACTTGTGATATATATATATTTTTATACTGGTGTGAGACAGGTTTTACACTCTGTAAATATGGAATATTTCCTTAACCGACAAATGTTTGGTTACACATCATAATCATAGTTTATTTCTACTTAATCATCATCTACTTCTAACCTTATCACAAGTTTTAGTACTGGCACTGAACATGACATTTATTTTTTAAACTTGAGGTTTGTAGAATTTTCCATTATCAATGTTCTGTCTAGCAATAAACTTATTTTAATGCAGTGCTGTGGTAGAGTTAGACACAAGTTAGCCACCCAGAGCAAATTGTGAACGTAGTAGTTGTTCGGGCTTTCAGTTTAGATTATGGTGGCTCACCAAATAATTTCCATGAACACCGAAATATTTTTATGTAAGTTCTCTATAATGTTTTAATGATGACCCTGACCTTTTTCCAGCAAGATGATCATGTGTCCATATAAGCCATCCTTAGTTCAACAAATACTCTATTTCCCTTCTGTTAGTCTTAAGATATTCATTTTTATTTCCACTATTATGTAGCAAATAACTAACTTAAATGTTACGAATAAGATCTGTTTAACTCCTTCCATATTTGGCTACTTTGAGTTCTGAACATGAACTTTCTTTGTAATTGTGGTTTGATTATTGGACTGTCGTGAGGTCAAATGCTAGAAGCATTGATTGTGAGAGGTTTTGTATTTTAATGTAATGGCTGGTTATGAAATATAGGTGTTTCAGGTGATGAGAATTGTTATTGAAAGGTTTTAAAGTGAGATAGAAAAAAGAAAAGATTGAAGTGTATTTTCGATGATGAATTTGCAAAAATCACTACTGTGTACAACTATTTGTATTTTAGAAAACTCTGGAAAACAAATCATGCCAGTTCTGAATTGAAGGAACCATTCACTGCATATTTCATGTACATATTTATAGTTTTCAGTCTCTCAGCATCTATGGAATCTGATTTACAAGAGATTTATAAACTGAGTGGAATTGAACATAACTATGATTAAGTGAAATTGCTATGCCAGTTAAGGAATGGTGCATATTAGAGCAACAATAAATTCTCTTTAGATGGTTTTAAATTTCAAATTGGCAACAATTCTAGAGTACTTTTGATTGGCTTCTCTCAGGACACTTGCATCACTTCCTGTTTGTACAAAACTGTGGTTCATTTATTAGTGATTTGTTTGATTGCATAAAAATGAAACCACTGACTGAAAGAGATGAGTCGCTCGTGTACCCCTTTTATCCAGGACAGTTGGGGATGTTGGGTGGTGGTTAGTGGTGTAGTGGTTGGCAGCAGATAGGCGGAATAGATGGAGGAGAGAGGAGGAGGAGGTGATGGAAGTGGTGGTGGTGGGCAGGTCACACTGGCTCTATTCAGGTCCTAAGACAACACCACACAGAATGATAGACTCCTCAGGATTGTTTGTCCCTCAGGGGCCATTCTCTCTCCTGTCTCCCTCAATGGCACCCTTAGTTGCACATGAGAGGCTCTCACAGGTACCAGAGAGAGTGTGTGAGAGAGAGAGAGAGAGAGAGAGGTGAGGTGTGTGTGTGCGCATGTGTGTGTTTGAAGGGTGGAGCGGGGTGGTGGAGGTGGGGTTGTATTTTAGAGATAAAGCCTCCTAGTCCTATGGTTGATTGCCCCGCTATACACAGTCACTCAGTGGCTCTGAAAGGCTCCCTCAGACGCCAGTGAATAAACTCTTACTCTTACGCTTCCATACATCACCCTCCACCTCCCATCCCCCCTCCTCCTCTGGCAGATCCACCCCCTCCACTCTCTCACTTTGAATTTTCCGGGTTGAGCATAACCCCATCCAACTTCCTCCCTCCCAAAGTCTCCACACTTCTCCAAAAAAAGTCTTTGCCTTTCTCTCAAACTTTTCAGCCACCACAAGGAGAATTAAATTGACAGTCAACATTCCATATTATTGACTGTAGGCTGTACTGCTATTTGACTAATCATGACCTGTGAGGTTCATATATCTCTGAATACTTTTTTAAAATTTACAGGACATCAGTATCAATACTCTCAAACTAGATACTGGATATATATGGTTAGTGATATTTTGACAACAGTTAGTGGCAGGACACCAAGAAGTACTGTCTTTGTCCGTGGAAGTCTTCCCCCTTCCTGTTGACACATAGAAAGAGACAGATGCTGAGTGTGATGTTATCTCACAAGCTAACCATTAGCCTGCATCTCTAAAAGGCCTAGTTAGCACTGTTGTGGCTCCTCAGCAGTTTCCTGGCTGGAGGAAGAATCCATCTTGACACTTGCCTGACACAACAGGATGAGCTGACCCCAGCAGCAAATTCATCCCCTAAGTGATAGAGAGTAGGAAGTTACTAAATTTACAATTACTAAGTTACCAAGTACTGTAGGAGCAGAGTTTGAGCTTCTTCTCCTTTTATGGAACAGCTTTAGTTGGTACTAACTTTGCCAGATTCAGACTTGATATAAATTCATCATCATTGTTTTGTCTAGAAAAATACATATCTTTTTGATCTAACATGTTTGGTTAAGGTTGGTTGGTTTAGGAAAGTCATGGTTTGGGATTAAAATTACTTTTTTTTTAAAGTTAGGGACCTTTGCCATTACATTAACCAACCATGGGATTATGGTTTGGGACTTTGTGGTCATGGTTAAAAAAGAAACCAGTGTTGACTGTTGGTAGGAAACAGGAAATGATCAGTGATCTACCAATATTAAGTCTATTTGCTCTGTTGACTAATCCATGCACCTGACCTTGGCAGCTCTGTAGCAGTATCACGCTACTTCCTGCCCTTGCCTGTGATGGAAAAATTAAGTAATTCCCACGTGGTTTCTGAGGGCTTTGCCATGAAAATTAATTAATTTTGGGTTGCTATATTGTTGATGGTGTCAATTTTTGTGGGAGACAGACTTGAATGAGCATTTAATCCTACAACTGCTCTGAGAGAACAATACACCAACTTGGAGATAGAAGGGTGTATTTTTAGGACCACAGCAGTTGGTTTTTGATAATTCAGTATTTCTCTAATACTTGTTTTCTCATACTCTTTAGAGAGTTACTTTTCGAAAAATGTTAAACACGGGACTCATTGTTGTAAAGTCACTCTCCTTAATTGATGTTGTATAGCTTTCTACACACTGCTGACATAAGCAAAACATCTTCAGAGATAATGAAGAAAAAGAAAAATAAGAGCAACAGAAAGTTCTTATTCTGTGTGTGTGCAGAACTAAAACAGGAAAAAAGCCAAAGTGTTAATTTAGATGCAACTCAGCTCCCATGTAGTCTCTCAGAACTGTGCAGCGAAGATGAACAGAGAGTCAATGTGCCCTCAAAGACCTGGGGTGGGTTTCCCACACACAGCGGTTTTGATTGACACTGTCTATGCAGGCCAATGAACTCCAACTCTCATTCTTTTTAAGCTCCTTTCCACTCCTGGGTACATGTGAGGGAAATTTAAACAACCACCTACATTTTTGATTATTCATTAATGTTCGTTTGTTTGACTGTTAATTAGTCTTCCCTTTTTCTAGCAGTGACACTACACAAACTTCGCATTGCATTCTTAAACCCCTGACTTCCCAGTCACTGTCATACATTTACATTTTCCAACCTTTATGTAAAATGAAGTGGCGGAAGGGCTGAATATTGCCTCCTTATGGTGCAGCCTGGTTTTAAGCTATTCAAATTCAACCTTGAGCCTTGGAGGTGCAGGAGCTTTACGCATTCACCTCAGTCCTCAGGGACCTCCAGCACAGGCAGGCCTACCTTTGTCTGCACCTCAGCCTGTGGACCCAGGAGTTCTTTGCTCTGATCAGACTCCATTTAAACAAGTAGAAACAAAACAGCATTTAAACCAACCAGGTTTGCTCAATAAAAATTTGTTGCAAGCTGTTGCCTTCTGCTCCTAGTCCCGATTATATTACTACAACAAGGTCTTTACATTCAGCCCTAATCTGCACTTTCACCGCAAAAATAAATTAAAACAATTTTTTGAAATCAAACTTTGCACATCAAAGTTAATTAATTTTCTAAATAGACAGTACAGATTTTAGTTAAGTTTTGTTTTTTACAGGAAAGTGAGCCAACTGATTAGTTGTCTTTTTTTCTCAACTGTTATTTTCTTTAATGACACATTGAGGCACTTCAAGCTCTTCTTCAACAATAGATCTAATATAGGCTGCCTCAGCCCCTCTCCCTCACCTCTGTTTCAATCGTTTCATACACTTGTGAGACTATGCTAGAATTAGTCTGTAGAAATGGAGAAGTGCCTTAATTAAAACTTCATCCTCTCCAAATCCCCCCTTCTCTTCTTTATTCTTCTCTTCTCATCCTCTTTCCTCCTCCATGGCGGCGTCTCATCCAGCAGACAGAAGGGGGGCATCGTTGACTTGCACTCCTAGGCTTTCACTTGTTCGCTGGCCTCAATGGAAACTCCCCGTTAGATACAATGACCTTGCAAATTAAAGGAATGACTGTCCAAATTAAATCAAGCAAGGCAGCCCCATGCAGGCAGCCGGGCTCTCAGTCTGAGCTTAGCCTGCTCTCTGCTCGCTCCCCCCTCCTTCCAACCCTTCAGTCTTTCTCATGAGCGAGAGGTAAGCAGAGAGAGTGAATGGAGGTTTTCTTCATAGTCCTCCTTGAGATGCTACTTCTTGCTAATTAACTGGTGCTCTTTGTCATCTCCTCTGTGAGTATGAAGGACCTCAGGGGGACTGAATAGAGCTTTCTCAACTGGCAGCCCTTGCCAACTGTCTCTTGCTCTCATGCACTCTTCATTCTGATCTCTTTGTCAGATGTTGCAATAGCGAATGAATTGATAGTGCTTTTATTAATTAGATTTTTGCGCGCCGTCTATGCCATTATCGTCACTAACTTGTGAGTTTTTGGAGGGAAATGGCTGATTTTGATCAACATTTTTGTGCTTGCCAGTCATTAAAAATTAATTTTCATATGAAAGAGGAGAAAAAACATTAACTTCAAAGTGTGCGTGTGTGTGTGTGTGTGTAGTCCCTTTGCATGTGAATGCAGCCATGATCCCTGGACTCAAGAGACACGGCCTGTCATGGCCTGTCATCTCTAATCCTTGAAATATTGTCCCAGTTCAATGAATGGTGTAAAATTGGAACATATGTGTCATTATTCTGTAAATACTTGATTATACCATGATCGTCTGTCATCTTATCCAAAGCCTCCTTTCACAGACCATCCCTCACAAGCTGAAATCATCACCATATAACAGTAATTATTTGCAAATAATGTTGTATTTTTCAGCAAACACGCAGAAAATTCCGTTTCTCAGATTGCATGAATGATCGTTGTGGATTTACTTCAAGGAGATGCATGAGTAAAGCTATGTGTCTGACTCTAACAACAAATGGGAGCTATAATTTCCCATCCATCTGCTGGGATCTTTGAGATTGTTGGAGATCTGGCCAGGCTGTGGTGGTTGGACACACGTCGTAAAGCTAATGGGGTTGGACTCCCAGACTGTGACACTGAGATTTGCTTCTCTCTTGATCAATTAGTCTCCGCTTGTCCCACTGTATCAACTGTAAAGACTGTAAAGACACATCAGACTGTAGACACAAAGGCAAGACGATGGGAAAACATTCAAGGAGAACCATGGCCATAATAGCTGGAACTACACACTGTCCCATGAAAACTAGAAAGTGAAGCAACTGGAACCAAAAACTCTGTCTCTGTGTGTGGCAGGGCAAACAATAGGTCATTCTCTTAAGTTTTTACATCTTCCATATTCCCCAAACAGAAGGCAAGGTGTAAGAGGTCGTCATGCTCCTTCCATCCTTGACCCGGCTCATATTTTACCAAATGAAAGGATGACATCTCTTTTCAAAGCTTTACCTCAAGTGATTTTCTGAAGGCAAGTGAAAGTTTCAAATTCCTGCTCTGCGGCTTGTTGTCTTTGGAGTGGACTCTGTCTCCAGCCATTGTGCTCTCCTTGACCTTAAGTGTCTTATCATTTGGCCCTGCAGAGCAGAGGTCACTCTGCAGTAGGTGACCCTTCCCCCTGCTCGCTCCATTTTGCTTTTGTACAAGTACGAGAGGTCTCTACGAAGACTCTCCAGCTAAAGATAATATACAAAATGCTTGGAGATAAACCCCAGTTGAGCTTTTGATAACTGGGAATAGAAGAGGAATGGAAAAGTTTGAAGAGAATTCTGAACAAGATTTATAGACTTGAGCAGCCTTCTGTAAAGTTTTTCTTCCATGTAGTTTCTGCTGGACTGGATTAACCTCACATCCTGCTCATGAGTTCATCATAAGAGACCAGTTACTTTGTTCACTGAGTTGATAGCTGGAGAAAAAAAAACATGAAAGTGCTCTTGCGTCTCACTGTCTCTCTGATCTGGATAAACTGTGTCATTTCTCGCTCATTAAGCTGAAACGAGCCCAACATGGCTGCCAAACCTGAGGAGAGAGGAGGAGGTGTGAAGAAGAAGAAAGGGGGAAATGGACTGCAGGAGATGGTGAAAGGGATAGACTGGTGATGGTTTCAAGAACTGACAAGCAGAAGGGGGGAGTTAAAGACCTGGTGGAGCAGAGGTCACCTCACCTAGGGCTCATTGGATCCCCCATAATGCAGTGATGGGATCAGTTACAGGCCACACTGGCACAGAGAATCAGCACAGGCCAGTGGCTCTAAATGGTTGTATGTGACTTTGAGATGCAGGACTTTGACTGCTCCAGGAATCAGACCTGTGGGGTCTGCTGTGTGGAAAGTCAGTCAGACCACATTACTGCTGCCTGTATGACTAAAGACCCTGACCGTCCTGATGGTCATCATGCCTCACAAAGTTTCAACAGAGTAAATGGACCAGCTGATGGTCCACATCCGGGTTGATCTGCGGTGGCCTTGTCGGTTTCTGCTGCTTGTCACAAGCAAACTGCCTCCTCACACTGAGGCCCACAGATTTTTCAAACCATGTGACTGCTGTCATGGCTTTACCATGTTTGACTTACCAACTCCAACTCAAATATTTAAAAAACTATTACTGAATTATCTAGATAAGGAAATAAAGTGCAGTTGAAGAGTAATGCAACATTTTTGAAATTCCATGTTTTGTCCAACCAGCAATCTAAAACCCAAATGTTTGCTTCGAAGAGAAGCAACAAATACAAATAGATTTATTATTATTTATTATTCTATTAATATCCAGTTAGTTATAGGAAATCATAAAATGCATCTTCTTCAAATTAAACAGGAGCCTTGGCTTATGTGGCAAAATAACACTGGCTTGAAATACAGCATCAGGAAAGACTCTCCGTGAAATTTTTCAAATGAAATCCACAGAATATTAAGGTCAGCAGTGTTTTCTTTGGTCTTGTTCATTCATGACAACATAAACACTGAACTCTCACTCTGGGCGTTTTTTTTCCCCAATGTGAAAGAAGATGAGTGGAAAAAGCTAAATGTTCTGTCGTTTTGTTGTTGATCTTCGATTAATCACAAGAGGCCAAGTGCAAGAACCGTGTCCAGCCTTGTTTATGCAGGGCTCTGCTAGGGCCCTTCCAAATACACACACACACACAGTGGCACATGCAAACACACACTTGTGCAGCAGGAGCAGGAGCAGCACTGAAAAGATCACTGGTTTCCTCCTGTTATGCAAATGCATCAAAACGCTTGAGTGAGAATTATATATGAATCCAATGAGGCTTTTTCTCTCTTTTAGAAATGCTTAGCCACAAGTACTGAGAGCCCTCAATGGCAAGCGTCCGCTTCACTCCCTGGCCATGCGTATTATTCAGCTTGACGAAGACGCAAACTGACATAAGCACCCGGGCTCACTTTCACCCACTGGCAATCCGATTATATGGCCAACACGGCATCAATGCTGCAGGGCCAACAGGCAGTGAAGTCCGTCAAGCATCCCCTCCTCCACCCAAGCCCCTTCTTTCCCCATTCATACCTTCTTCTTCTTCAACTGCCCCACACTGCCACCCCTCCCACACACACACACACACACTTGCACAGATACACACACACACACTTCTTCAAGCCTCCAGTCCTAGTAAACAACAAACCTCCAGTCCAGAGTCCTCAAATAGTGAGTTATGGCCCAAGCAAAACTTTCTTGAAAAGATGGAAAAATAATGACGTAAAACTTTGAGTTGCTCGTTTTAAGGGAATTGTCTTTCACTGTGCATGACTAAAACAAGCAGTATTTGGTCATTTCATAATTACTTATGGTGTACATAACTGAAAAAATCCAGAAAACAAGCATTTTATTGCAGTTTTTATCTATCTCAAGCTTGTCATTGCCAGCTGTGCTGCTCAGCGGAGCACAAAGACAGCATTAGGCAGCTGCATGTGGTGGCCCTCTGAACTCTGTCTAGTGCCTGTTCATTCCATAATAATCAGATATTAGCAGCTATATCTATATCAAACAAGTGCTGCAGGTTGGCCTGACCAGGAGAGTCGCCGCTAATGTCACAATGGGACTCCTAAGCTAAACTGGTGTTGACAACCACACAGCCTGGCCTTCTTTTCCGTGCTGCGCAGTGACGCTTGGGTCCTCAGACGGGGCACCCGTTGAAGCAGTGGGTGTTTACATGACGCTACCCGATAAGACTGCCAGGTGCTCGGGGAGGGGGGGTTGGAGTGGAGGCTCCTCTTGCAAATCGCCCTGCATCCGTGAAACTAATGTAGAGATGAGATTAAACTTGCAGAGAGATACATTTGCAATTGATTAATGCTGAGCTACTGTGACAAATTGCATATACTTTTGAGGGAGTGTGTGCAAGTCTTTGTGTGTGTGTGTGTGTGTGTGTGTGTGGACTTAGTACAATATCACTGCGAGTGAGGTTGGTTAAACAACAACTACTTACACATGACACCTGATTCTGAGTATTTTCGAGCACCAAATGCTTTTTGTCAAAATGCAGAATTAATATATTGAGATTTGAATAAATTCTAATCATTTCAGGTAGAGTTTAATGAGCCAGTGGAGGATGTTCCACCTGCCTGCCTGTCCCCTCTAAAACAAGGATTTAGAGGACTACTGTGCTTCCTCTGCACCCCTCTGTTTTGTCTGGTATTAATGAGCAATTAACTTTGCATACAAGGTCACGGACAATGGTATTGGTTGTCAGATTATGCTAATGCCGTTGGCTGTAGCTGCGCTGAAAGAGGACAGGGAATCCCTGTGAATAGAGAGGGTTGTGGCCTTTCTCCAAGATGAGAAAATGATATGCAAACTGTACCAACATGCGCTTTAAGAGGATTAGGACACCACTCGACATCCATACTGACAACTGCTAATAAATGAACAGCTAAAAGGAGAGGCAAGTGTCCTGGTCTGGACTAGAAAGAGCAATCCTGCTCTGAAACTTTCTGCATTTGAAAGTGGAACTTTAATGTTTAAGTTTAGACTGTTAATGAAAATGTAAATGTGCAATGCATGATCTTAATGATGTGAGTTGATGAGTAAACGTGGGGGGTGAAGACGAGATCAAAAATGATGACAAAAGCCCAACTGAAAGAATTCAGTGTGGGGTGAGGCAGATGAAAAAAAGAGCCTGGGGTGAAACTAAGAAGTTGAAATCCCATGACCAAGTGAGAGGGAACAGGTGCAGCCAGAGTTCATATAGAGCGCTTTGTGCGCTGATATGGCTCCAGTCCATTTGGGGATGAGGGAGGGGCCCATGTTTAATACAAAGTTAATATCGATTTAATGCTTGTCACTGCTCTTCTGAATCTTGTGGCATTGCTAATTCGCTCAGTGTTGAGCAGGGCTTTTGCGCCGCCTGTGCCAGATGCTGCAGGGACCTTTAGTGCTGCCGGTGAGTCGAGGTGAAGCCGCGGCCAAAACACCCCGAGTGGGAGCCACCGCTGAGGTGAAGCCTGGTCACAAACTGAATCCGCTGAAATAGATGTTTGGTTAACTTCACATGGCAGGAGTGAGGATTCACTGCAGCTTCATTTGAAAACTGCCAAACAAACTGTCACATTTAAAGGCATGATGGACTCAAGAAGTATTCAGAAACTTTACTTGAGTAATACCACAATGGAAAATATTTCATTATTCTGAATTGTGTTTTTTCAAATAAAAGTATGGTCAAAATTTGGCATGTTAGCTGCAGGCTTAAGTACCAAAAGTGAAAGTATTTATTATGTAGAATATTATTATTGTTTTTAATTTTAATGGCCACATATCAACAGTGCATTAATGTAGCTGGAGCTAATTTTAACGACTGCTGAGTAGTTTAATCTACAGCAGTGAATCATTTGTTTTGTAGACAAAATCTGAGTGTGCAATGTATAGCCTTCAAATAAATGTAGTGAAAAATGAAATATCACAAAATGGAAATATTCAAGCAAAGTACAAGTACCTCAAAGCAGCACTTAAGCAAATTGTTTTCTGTCATTGTTAGTTTACAAGAAAAAAACCCCATAAAGAGCCCATAATATTCGAAATAAGACATGTCTTTGGCACTCATTCAACTTTCCTCCTCCTTCTCTTTAAGCCCCTTTAATAACTATATTCATAGTGTTACAGTATTCCTGTGATGCTGTTGAAACTTAACAAGTAGTGAGTCTAAAGTTGATCTGTATCTATTATTTAATAACAGTTAAAAGTGGATACTGACTCGTAGTTTTGCTGTGATGTTTTTATGACTGTAACTGCGACAGAAAGTGGCTAAATGGTCGGGATGGATGTGTTAACTGAAATAAAGGCTCTAATTTAGCAAACCCCCGATGGAGTTGGATGCAAAGGCTGAAAAGGCTGCAGGGGTTGAGATGGATGGACTGGTGACCGGTGTCATATACGAGGCTGCAACCAGTCAGCACAATCTGTTCATCCCCGGTTAAGTGAAAAGATGGGGAGTTCCCTTTCCTCCGTGCGTCCACGTCACCGATAAATAATGAGGGAATAATAAACAGTTAACCACCTGTCGGACCCGCGGCACAATGGGACGGCCCATAGAGAGCCTCTCATGCATGGGTAACATATTTACTCAGCCCTTTTCACTTAACGAAGCAGAAAGAGACCCAAGACAATGGTTAAGTTCATCTATTTAGTAAACTGGCATGGCCCTGACGGAAAAAGCACAACAACCTCGATAATCTAAAATAAATAACCTGTATTGTACAAAATATAGCAGCAAAGATCTGCATAACCATAAATTCATTTAGGAATATTCGTCGTCCACTAATGGCCTAATCTAGTGATTAATATGAGTAATCCCATTCCCTGCAGAGATACTATACCACTATAAGTGATAAACATAAGTAGATAATCCCTATGGGGATATTAGCCTATCATATGTGAACATAAGCATAATATGAATATTATAGGTATATAAAAAATATATCTAATACTGTAATAATAAATGTAAGCAGATAGAACAGTAATAATTAAGCACACACTCACAAATGTACCACTTACCTAATAGAATTTGTAATAAACGTGTTGGAGGCTTGAAAATACTCTAAATTATCCTATAATGGCATGTAAATTTTAACTTGAGATGTTGAATCCCTACAGGATAATTATACTACAGTGATGGGACTTGAGTGGGCTCTAACAGGGGGAGGGGGTGGTGGTGTTGTTGTTGGTGGTAATATTTCAGAGATGTGTTTTTAATGGCTTTAATTCAGCCTCAGCCAGCTGTTTTTTACTCGGCCTGGTAAAGGAGCGGGGACGTGGCAAGCTTGCAAAGCTCGTAGAAATTAGTCTCGGTCAGCCAGAGCAGCCTATGCTTCCTGCTAACCATCTGCTTACCGCTCACAAAAGGAGGATTTCGGGCAGCCAAGTAAAGGAATATGGGCTCATAAAAAAGCTTTGAAGGTCTCGTTACTTATTGGAGGTGTAGCTGTGGTGACGCAGCGCTGTGTTAACGCCTGTTTGTGCGTCCTGCGTGCGCTCATAAAGCAGACGCACCTCTGATAAGCCTCGACTCTCTCCAAAGGATCATTTCACGGAGGCGTTCCCTTTTAATTATCGGATTGTGGCCAGTTTATATTAGATTGATGTTGAACTACTTATCATTATTTGAGCTGATCCCAAATGATGCAAAGTGACTGGCTGGTTCAAGTCACTCAGTGAATAAAGCAGAAGGACGAATGTAGATTTTTAAACTGGTCTTTAAATGAAGTAAAAGTTTGTTTACACACAGTTTTAATTAACACTGAGCTTTTCTTCTTATGTCTTTTTTATTGACCGGTGTGACAGTATTAATATCAGAGCAAAACATAAAACAATTTTAAATAATAATGATTCATCTTATTTGGTTCTTTTATATTAGGAGCAGACTAAAACATAACTGCGCGCAAACTCCTTACTACAGAGATATCATAGTGATTTTTTTTTTCCTTAAGCGAAATGAGATGAAAGATGAGAAACATTTTAGTTTCTAGGCCGCAAATATAATAAGTCGAAAGCTAGATGGCATTAAAAGGCACGAATGAAAAAAGTCAACCGTAGACAAATTTAAATACAGATTAAAAATCATATAATCCATTTTAAAAATCTGTTTTTTCGTTTCTTGAATGGTTTTAAATCTAAATCTCACTCTTCCAAATTGTTTTGTTGTCTATTTTAACTGGGTTTCAAACTGGCAACAATTAGTCGGTTTTTTTCCTCTTCGGGTCTGCCATATATTTTCGCCTGATTGCTCTGCTTTAACTGGTTTTCAGGGGTAAAGCTGACAGAACACGACTATCAGGCTCCAAGTCGCTTTAATAAGAGTTTTATATGGGGTCTCAGTGTCCGCTCATATGAATGCGTTTTAAATCAAATCACAGATGCACTTTTATTCAGCCGGTTAAAATAGCAGAACAAAACCGTCTTTAGAAATAAAGCTTTTTTATTCCACTGGGCTTTTTTTTTTTTTTTTTTTTTTTGAAGCCGAGAGAGAAGGAGAGAAAGGCCGAGGGGCGCCTCCTCCGCAGCTGAGGGTGACAGTTAGTTCATGGTTAACAGGATCATGAGCGCACGGCTCAGGCCGCACACTTCTCCTGTGCGCTCTGTGCCGCGGCTCTGCGCACTGAATGAAGCCTGTGCAAAAAGAGTGATATTTAACACATCTGTTAAAGCGTTTTGATAGCAGAAATCCGTTTAAGACATTATTCCATGACGAGGGCCAGATTGAGTGTTGAGAATCCTATGAAACCCTAAAACTGATTTACATTTGAGATGCTGCGCATAGCGTCTGCAACTAATGAAGAAAATGTAGATTTAACCATAAATATACTCGGGTG
This sequence comes from Lates japonicus, assembly GCA_033238685.1. NCBI lineage: Eukaryota > Metazoa > Chordata > Actinopteri > Centropomidae > Lates > Lates japonicus. The sequence goes on along the minus strand of BRZM01000022.1, from coordinate 8,431,698 downwards.
TTGTATCAATAGCTGTAGGTAGTTTAAAGCCTAGTTTATGCAGCCTACCTGTAGACTGTTTATTTTTCAGCTCTGAAAATAGAATAAAATAATAATTTAACATTTTTAACGAGTATATTTTTATATCCTGCATAACAGAAGGAGACACTGAATGGAAAAGAATAACGTATCTTTTTTTAAAGTGCCTATTAAAAGTCCCATAATGACTGAATCTGCAGAGATTGCTCTTTAATTAGGCCGCTTGCTTCTGCCAAACAAAACAAATTGAAAGGAAAGTGGTCAACATGCAAAATTGATGACTGAGCCCCTTTTGTGGTCGGTACATTGTGTGTTGCTTGCTTATGAAGTCTAATGCAATCATAAATTGCGTCCTCCGGCCAATCAGCGGGCCAGGGGATGGGGCATGAAAGCGACCCATGTGGAGAACTTTGTTGAGCCCCATTGTGAGGCTGTCAGCCCCGAGAGGAGGGCCGGGGGGGCTGGCTCCTATAAAACTCCTCTCCCCAGAGTGAGGAAACCAGAGGAGTTAGCAGCCATTCACACGACTGATTCTCTCCCAGCTGACACAAGGAGTATTTCAGATTTCACACACTGTTTTTTTTTAAAACCGGGACCATGATGATCCCAAGCGTCATCGCGCCTCCTGCCCTCTACCCGGGGCTGTACCGACCCGCCGCGGCTCTGCCGCTCCCTCAGACTCTGCCGTCCGCCTTTCCGACCCACTCCAGCTTTCTAGTGGAGGACCTGCTGCGGATAAGCCGCCCGGCCGCCTTCATAAACCGGACTGTCCCATCAGCGAGCGCCACCACCACCGTGTCCTTCAGCTGCACGCCCGCGGAGCGCGCGATAGCTACGACCGCGGTGACGCGCGAATCGTGCTCGCCGAAAACGTCGCTGCCGAGCAGCAAGGACCCAACTTTTCTCAAGTTTGGAGTGAGCGCCATCCTCGCACCTTCACCAAAGACCAGTGAGTAGACTGACTGTTTCCACCTTCACTTTGAGTTACACGTTTCTCTAGATCTATTTTCTCTTTCAGGAATGATTTGTAACATGTCTGCTGTTCCTCCACAGCGTCCTCACCCCCTACAGTCCACAGCCTGCACTCCAAGACCTTCCCCTTCCCCTGCTTTGACGGAACCTTTCACCCCATATTCAGGACGCCTTATTTACCAGGTAGGCACAACTTTTACGCACTTCCCCTTTATGGATTCATCTCTCTTCAGCCTTTAGAATTCTGTCTGAACTAATTGCATTTAAATGTAAAACACTTTCACCCCCTGTCATATATTTTACCCGAAATAGAAGCAGAAAAGGGACAAACAGCCAGAAAAGAAGAAATCACTGTCTTATTAATGGGGACCTCTAGCTCTGGCCCCTGGCCGGACCCACCCACCCACCCCCTAATTAACCAATTATCTCAAATCGTCACGCTCTAAATTTGAGGCGGGGTGGCGAGTTATAGTCCCCCCCTGCTTCCCATTGGGGGGCGTTTTGGCATTTTCCAGGCCCACGTTTTCCCACAGCGCCCGGGGGGCCACCGGGCCGCTGTGGCGGGCAACAAAGCCTTCAGCACCGTGACCAATTTGGTCAGCTCCCACCGGGCGAACCACCCACACACCCCGGAGAGTGACTTTTACCAGGCGGGCCAAAGGCGTGAACCAGTCATGCACTAATTTCCCTATTAGGCGCTATTGAGAGTTTTCAATATTCTCACAAGACCACATAGCGCGTCGTTGTTCTTGATTCTGCTGCGGCCACAGGGCAGCTACAGTCAGGAGGAAGTCCAGTCAGCAGTCAGCAGAGAGGGAACGTGTCTTGCGCGGTGGGATTTTGAAGTAAAGCGAATTTTTAAAGGCCCCAGCTGCAACTAAAATGTCTCAGCTGGGGATTTTTTCCCCCCCTGCATGCTGCCCATAGGATAGGTTACCACTGACCTCCAGTCCTCACTCTCTCTGTGCCCTAAACGTTCCTCTATTCTCCAGCCGGGCCAATCAACGAGTTGAGATAAAGAATAATCTCTTAGAAAAGTCTATAAAGTCGCTAGTCCGTGCTTTCATTCAGACAAATCATAATGGAGATGGAGTCTTTTCATGGGCTCAGCTGAATGCCTCAACAAAACAACTCCAGCGTCCTGAATAGCTTTTCGTGTTCATTTAATGAAAATGATTTGAGGGCATGAAGAAAAAAAAAAAAAGCGCCATTCCCCTCCACTCTTCACTCCCCCCTCCTGGCATCAGTATTCTGGTATGCAGTTGTGTTTAGTTTGAAAGTGTAAATCTCCTTTTGTTGCGATAATATATGGCCTTCGCCGCCTGTCCAGAGTCTTTTCTGCGTTAGTTCATTACTACACAATTACCGTTCACGGTTTATTAACTCCTCTATCCGCCCTCACAGGGTTCCTTAAAGGATATGCTACCTCTTTACCATACCAATGCGGTTGGGGACCGGCCAATGTGCTAATTAGTCACCTCGTGCCATTTCACTCAAAACGGAGACGTATTGCACAGTTCCAAAGGGAGAAAACGTCCAATAATAACCGATTGAAAAGTATACCAGCCTTAAAGAGAAATCATTAAATTCATATAGAGGCTCCCTGATGTGGCTTTAAGTTTAGATTTAGGAAGCAGTGAGACAGCTGGTTCTTTTCTGCCTGCAGATTCGTTTTAAAGCTATTCTCCGTGACATTTGTTTTTTTCTAAGTTGCCACAGAGAAAGCGAACAGTTTCCAATTTCTCTTGTTTGTTTGTATTGTAGCATCTTCATCCGTTGTTCCCATCCCCGGGACTTTTTCGTGGCCTCTGGCCGCAAGAGGGAAACCCCGGAGAGGGATGCTGAGGAGGGCGGTGTTCTCCGACGTACAGCGGAAAGCCTTGGAGAAAATGTTTCAGAAACAGAAATACATCAGCAAGCCCGACAGGAAGAAACTGGCCTCCAAACTGGGCCTAAAAGACTCACAGGTAAAAGCTCTTCTTAAGTGCTCACGTGACTTTAAAGTGTTCACTTTAAAATGTGCGTCATTTGCGCGTAAAGACGCCGTTGCGCATCGCGCCGCACCTGACGCAGAACTTTTAAACTCACCATTTTCTCCCCGTCAACAGGTGAAAATCTGGTTCCAGAACCGGCGGATGAAGTGGAGGAACTCCAAGGAACGAGAGCTGCTGTCGTCCGGTGGCTGCCGTGAGCAGACGCTGCCCACCAAAGCCAACCCGCACCCGGACCTGAGCGACGTGGGTAAGAAGTCCTCAGCTGAGGATGATGAAGAGGAAGAAGAGGAGGAGTTCGGAAGAGAGAGAATGAGAGCGACAGGCTCCAGCATCTCCTCTCCTTCTCTCTCCAGTAAGCACTCAGACTTCTCAGAGTCAGATGAAGAAGAAATAACAGTATCTTAATTTATTTAAAAAAAACAAAAAACAAAAAAAACAAAAAACAAATATAAAAATATAACCCATGTTTTGTTTTTATATGAGACTGTGACCAGATTTGTAAGAAACAAACCCCATAAATGTCATTGTTCAAACAATAAGTTTCACTCAAGTTTGTTGCTTCATCAGGATCTGCTTCTGAGATACAATTTGCTGTTTTGCACAGCTTTGTTCAATTGTACAGTATTTTGTACAATTTTGTATGGAAATTTTATGCCAAGAATATTAAGTTACTTTTGCCTTGACCTTGAATAGAGTTGTTTATTGAAGAAATGTAGCTATTTCGTTAATAATTTATATGAATCTGTTTAATAAGTGTTGTATTATGTGCTGTATATATGTTTATTTCACATTTTTTGTACAAACACCAAATAAAATTGTAAACAAGTCCAAGTGAAGAACGTGTGTGTGCTGTTGTTGAAAAAAGGGCACTGTTTCACAAAATTAAATCATAAATAATCATTAATTTTTATTGAATCACAATAACTTAAGACTAGTACAGTGATATCAGATTTAATTCTCCGAGCCCTGGACAGACCAGTGATGACAAGCAATCATCAGTCTGCTCTGTTGTAAAGAGACTGTACACAAAATACTCCTTTTCAAGTACTGTAACAAATCAGCTAGAAAAAGTCATCAAAATGCTGCAAGATAACCAACTATTTACAGAGTTATGTTACATATAAAAAATGTACATAGCAAAGAAGGCTAAACATTCATTGAGTTTGTGAGTAATAAACAGACAGACTGGTCAAATGCTTAGACAACATCCACACCTCTCAGAGCAGGCTTTTCACAAGACAAACACAATCAGTCTCTTTGTGCTTACAAGGACTGTAGCAGGAGAGCCTCTATGAATTACACAGACACACATATGGACAAAGAACATTTGCCACAAATCCGAAAAGTCTTTAACAAATCTGGTTCCATGCTGTACGTCTCGGCAGTGCTGAAATCTGCGTGGGGGGGGGGGGGGGGGGGCAAATGCATGTTGAGCTTTTGGCTCCCATTTGGAGATCAGAATGAATGTTGCATAGCATCGGTGACAAAAACACTGAAAGTGATGGAAGCCGCGCTGAACTACATGACCCCCGGCTTTTAAACGTCTGCCTGCCCTTCCCAGAAGGCAGGCTCGGAGGTTTAAAACAAAAAAATAAGTACAATAACTTTTATTTCTTTTAAGCCATAGAAATGATGTCAAACCGTTTTACATTATCATTCAACCACAAGTACCTTTATACCTTTAACCTCTGATTACTTATATCACTATAAACAAAGCAGCATATACACTAGTTTTCACTTAATTAGTTCAACATGTTTGTTATGACAGTTTTGCTCATCACAAATCACATAATCAGAACAGACCATGAGCGTGGCGAAAGCATAGTTAAAGGATGGGGATGAGGTATAAAATCAACACATTTTCTTAAACTTTCCTCACCCAGTCAACCTGCAAAAAGTTCTGATTTCAAGCACCAAAACACTTCTTTATATTTTTCTTTTCCTGCTAGTGGTCCACATATTTACACCAGCTTGTCAGCAACTGGGTCATACATGCATACAACTTAATTTGAAACCCAAAGTACTGCTTCTCATTCACGTCTCTTCAATCCCATGGCATCGGTGTTTGATATGATGAGAGGTCGACGCTGCTCCTCAACAACCGGAGGGTGCTCAAGGGGAGAGTCGACTCAGAGCCCTGTTAGGTTTTACAGCCATTTAGACAAATAAAGAATCAGCTAATGCACATAGTCTGTTAGAAAAGAGTAAGGCATTGTTTGTTAAGAGTTCAGTCCAGCACCAAAAGAGATTTTTGCTACAACAGCCTGTTTGGGCCAGTGTGCGTGGGGATCTCAAAGGATTATGAGGGGTTAAAGCGAGAACTTAGAAATGGTTTGAGGCGTCATATTTGTGAAATTACACAGAAAGTTACAACACAGATAGAAAAGGACATTATCATAAATATTATTAAAGTTAAAAGGATTAATCAAGCCGTAGTGAATGTTAATTTCCCAGTTAGCACCATATCCTCCTGAAAGTTTTTTGTGAGAACTAGGTCTTTAAAGGGATCAGATTTTGTTCTTGCCTTTGTAAAATTATCTTCAGATGTACTGGGTAAGAAAAGCTTTTTATTTCCAGTAGGTCTGACTGGTGTCTGTGTTTACAGTTGTGTTTTTGGCTGATAAGATTTGTGCATTCACTATGTTATTCTGCTCCATTTCAAAGGAGCTGCTGTCTGGTGGAACAGCGAGATGGGATCTAACCACTGGGCCATATGATGCGCCAACTCCAAAAGAAACATGTCGGCAGGACTGTGGTGAGAATTTTTGGTTAAACCAAGACCGGGGGGATGTCAGATATTGGCATTGTTCTGGTGAAACAGTGTTGCTGCTGTGTTTCCCAAGTTTATATAATTGATTTTCATATATAAACAAACCAATTCTCATCCTTTGTGTCTATTAAGGGCTTGGAATGCAGATATTTAATTCAAAAAACACTCACAAGAGCTATTATTAGTGCTCTCTTTAATTATTTGTTTGTGGACACACAATACTTTTACATAAATGATCTCTCTCAGGAGTTTTTGGAGGTGAGAGGGGGCATTCTGTGGGACTTAACATTCACTTTGGCCCAGTTTGTCCCCCAGCAATCACACATGCAACTTCAGCTGCAGAAGAGGAGGAGAAGCAGAAAGTAGCTGGCTGTTTATCCATCCATCCATCCAACTAGCAGCAGCCTCATCTGTGCTCTCAGCAGCCAGTGGCTCAGGCTCACTGACGCTCAAGAGACGAGGGCCTGTATTACCATCTGCTGGCAGCTCAGGTGCACTGCGGCCCAGGAAGGACCAGGAGTATCTCCGACTGATGATGAGCTGGAGCTGCTGCTGCCACTCGGTTGAGGATGGAGGACTCCTGGCTGGTGTTTAGGTATGCTGATGGCTGGATGATGATGGTAATGATGATGCCTCACCAACAGTGACAGGCTGTGTGCTTTTATTCTGTTTCTCTGAAGTAGATGTCAGGCTCCTGACAGGAGCCACGGGCCACAGCGGTGAAAAAAAAGAAGAAAAAAAGACAAAACAAAACAGCGCAGTGCAGTAGAAACTCTTGTTTGCCGTTTTTTTTTTTAATGCAATCTTAACTTTATTTTCTCTTTTAAATATTTGGGTTACCTGCACCCAAATTAAGGTGGCTGGATTTTGTGGCATGAAATTATGCTCTCAACAAGACGTTCTCACAGTGAGAACATTTCTCATAAAAAGTCTCTCCTGAAAACTGATCCCAGTGTTGCGTTTCATAGACATCACAAGGTCGACTCCAGCGACGAGTCCAGGATGTCGTCCTGGTGGCTGTTGCTGTTGGAGTCGCTGTCGTAGCTCTGCGGGCTCGACGATGTCGCCGCCTCCTTCAGACGCATCAGCATGTTCATCTGTTGGCAAAACACGTGTCAGTCAGCTCGAGCTTTCCAACTCCGAGATGGAAGAAGCCCCTGAACTCTTCAAAGATGGTCCTGCTACTAAGGTTAGGATTATTTTATGTGTTTTGTTGTAAATTTCAATGTTATTTGTACATCACTAACTTGCCTAATTCTTTAAATGCTCAGTAACAGATGTTCTTCATGTGTGTTTTTACTCACCAGTGGGTCTGCATCGCTGTCGCTCTGTGGGGGCTCTTTCCTGACTCCTTCCCTCGGGGCAGAGTAGCCATCGAACCCCACATCCTCTGGGCGGAGCTGCAGCAACGGGGGCCAATCAGCTGGAGTTGGTGTGGCTGACCACGGGTAAGTGTCAATCACCCAGGCAGCCGGGTCCTCCCATGCAGCCCGGCGGCCATACAGCTACAGAGACACGGAACGTTAACACTACGCTAACACGCTTTTGTTTTAGAAACATATTAATAACTAAGGATCATTATTCTACTTTTTGAAGAACTAGATGCCATTTTAAGTTGTTGAAGTGGTTGTTGAAGATTTAGTCTCAGCAAAAAAAATAAATAAAAAAAATAAATAAATTTCAGCATCCCGAGATGAGGCAAGTTTATTTATATAGCACCATTCAGAGACAAGGCAGCTCAAAATGCCAACAAAATGCTTTACAGTGGTGTAGAGATGCATTTAAAGTAAGACATAAAGATAACATTAAAAATACATGAAAGTGCATTTAGAAGCTTAAACTATAAAAATATAATTTAAGTATGTATCTAAGTATGTTTAACTTACTGGTAAGCTGCAACAAACAAAAATGTTTTAAGCCCTTGTTTAAATGAGCTACTGGTTTTAGCAGACCTCAGGTGTTCAGGAAGCTTGTTCCACAGGTGGATTTGATTCTGGGAACACTGAATAAACCTGTCCCAGATGACCTGATGGATGTGGATGTTTTGTAAGGTACAAGTAGTTCAGAGATGTATTTAAGCCTGATATCAGACTAGTTACAGCATTTTAAAATCTATACTTTGACATAGAGAAAGGCAGTGAAGTGATTTAAGGACCAGTGTAATGTGCTCCACTCAGCTGGTGTTAGTGAGAACTTGGGCAGCAGCACTCTAAATAAGCTGCAGCTATCTAGTTGATTTTTACTAAGACCAGTGAAGACATCATTACAATAGTCTAGCCTTCTGAAAATAAATACATAAACAAGTTTTCTGTGTCTTGTTTAGACAGAAATTTTGTTATTCTTTGCTGTGTTTTGTGACAGCAGTAGGCTGATTTTGTAATTGTCGTTAAGTGGCTGTTGCTGATGAGAGACAAATTCCTCTGCTGAACTGGGCCTTTCAGGATCCTCTTCACTCCCACTCAGAGACTGCACTGTGGTAATTAGCTGCCTAATTAAATCAGATGCTAATAACATGCAGCTTGAGTACAAATTGAATCCATTTCACTTTGATGAACATAACCCTAGTCCTCTAAGAGGGCAAATCTGAACAACTGTATCAGGCTCAGACTCATTACACTTCTACTTAATTCAGATGGATCTTTTAAAAAGGATGTCGAATCAAGTCTCTTTAGTGATTAGTTTATTGTTACCGCTAAAAAACATTGTGAAAATCCCCAATCTGCACCACCAACAAAAACAGACAAAGTGTGTGTTTTTGTTACCTGCAGTCCCTCCCGCACAGCCTCCAGCATGTAGGGAATGATGGAGTAGTTCCAGAGGTCAGTGAACCAAACCCTGGATCCCTCAACGTCCATGGGACACGACAGGAAGAGGCGGGGTCCTGCACACCACAGAGCAGAGAGGTAAGACACCAGTTATTTCTCGACTGACTTGTATTTAACTGATCTTTCATCATATACAGAGCCCTGGAGTGTTGATAGAGAGAGAAAAATAAATATATATTTATTAAAGCCAGGTTTTTACTTCATATGCACTGATCAGCCACAACATTAAAACCACTGATCGTCTCGTCATAATGTTCTGCTGGGATGCCTTGGGTCCTGACATTCATCTGGATGTTACTTTGACTCATACCACCCACCTAAACACTGTTATAGACAAAGCACACCCCCGTGCCCAGTGGCAGGGGCCTCCCCCAGCAGGACAGTGCTCCCACCACTCCCACTCTCTATGACCACTCCATAATCATTCAATATCCTCTTACCAATGGTCACATCAGAGGAGCTGTGTGTCTCCAGGAAGCGGTTGAGGTGGTGCCAAACCCGCGGGATCCAGTCGATGATCTTCACCAGCTCCACGTTGCGCGTTCGACTGCCGATCTCTGTCTCGATCAGCTTCCTCCTCAGGTAGCGACCGAGGAAGCCTTTAACCGGCTCCATGTGGTTGGCACACAGCACCCACCTGATCAGAGGACATACAGGTACGCCAGGGTTGAAAAATAAAAGGTAAAATTTTAAGACCATGTAATTCTTTCAATATCCAGCTGTCGGGGGAGTGGGAGGAGGAAGAGGAGTTTACCTGAAGTTGTGGTGAAGCTGCAGGTTGGGGGCAGATGATGTGGCTTGGCTCATGGTGCCGATAATGTAGGGGCTGACAGGAGAGAATAACACTCATTATTACTGTGTCTTACTGGTTAAAATCAGTCTATTCTGAAAGTTTTCAAATAGACAGGTTGAGAGGGTTTTACAGTTCTAACAGCCTCTAACTCTACTTTGAATTGAAAATGTTTGAAGTCACAAGTGAAGTGAAACATCTCTTGGTTATCTGTATCCAGATTCTTCTGTGTGTGTGTGAACTGACCTGTGCTGGTAGTTGCAGTTGAAGAGACCGTTGAAGATCTCTCCCAGGGAGCTGACATGGTGCAGGTTGTCCAGAATGACCACCAGAGGGCTCTCCGCCCCCGGGACACCGCTGCACTGCTCAGCCAAACCTGACAGGTACTGACGCAATTCCTACACACAGAGAGAGAGAGTATTTGGAATCACGTAGCCTTGTCCTGGTATGTTAAATTACCCACTTGGTTTACCATACATTACTAATGCCAAAAAGCTATTTTTGACCACACATTTGAATATTTTTGGTCATTAATTTGTATTCAGTGTATTTTTCAAAAATGTTCGGTACATTCCGGTCAAATCACTATAGTGCTCTCTTTAATCAACTTAGGTATTTTTTTTACCATGTTTAAGTTTCCAATCAAAAAACAAGTAATCTATTATTTAGGATTTCACCTTTTGAGTCTGTGTGTGTTCAATTCTGCGCGAAATGTCAATTTAAACAGAGCTTCTCAGTTTGAACAGTTTCACGTTCAGACAATGACATACAGATGATGATGTGTACTTACAGCGTGTTGGAGTGTGTGTTCCTGAGCATGTGGCTGGCGGCTGTGGTGCCATTGTGGGGCAGTTTGGGGGAGGACGGGTCATCATCTCGGTCCCGGGTGAGGCCGACAGGAGATTTCTTCTTGCTGAACTAACTATTTCAGGCCGCTCTGGGTGGCAGACAGAGAAGCCGAGACAGCCAGGCATCATGAGACTGCCCTCCCAAATCTCGCGTCGGAGAATAAAACAGCTGTGAAAAAGTGCAAGTGAGTCAAGGGGAGAAAGGGAAATATGGGTAGACTGTCTTATGACTTGAGCTACAGCTCTAAACGCAAACACATTACACACACACAAACTGTTTTTAATGCATTTGTGTTTAGCTTTTCAGACTTTTTCAGGAAAAGGTTAAGTGTATAGCTACTGAATTTTATTTATTTAGATTTATTTTTGGCTCTTAAAAAAAAGCTATTTTTTAAATTCAAAAATGAACTGGATGAGAACTGGATATTAGTACCTTTCTCAATGTATTTTGTTAGCTTTCAAGGGGAGCAGGTAACAGTGTTTAGTGCTGTGATAGCCAGTATAACAGTACTACATGTATATTTTAGGTAAGAGCCATGTCAAAATCAGTTCAATTTTGTCATTATTTAAGCAAGAGATTGTGTTTAAAAAGAGAAATCCACGGAGAATACTTTACATTCTTATCATCATCATTTCATGAGTATTTGTGTCTTATGCTCTCTGTAGTATTTTTGAAATTGGTATTAAAGTGAAAAAAGAAAAGAAAAAAAAAAAAGAAACATCTTCAATTGTGGAGAACATGCAGCAAAGCCAGATATTATTATAAAATATCTCAACATTATATCATGTGTGTTTGAAAAACCCACTACAAAATGGAGCCAGAGGCACACGTTTTATCACTAATACCCTTTTTTTTTCTTACAGTGTTTATGTATTTTCAGGTGGATTTTTCCTTTCAAGAGCTGACTCAAGCATCATAAGAGCAGTTTTCAGGGAGAGGCAGTGTTGAAGAGGGGTGGAAAGGCACTAAAGTGGCAGCAAAGGGCAAGAGGAGAGCACAGAGGTTAGTAACCTAGAAAAGGTGCGGGGGTTAGGCAGCTTTGTTTCTTTCATCTCACGCAGCATACCATTCTTACCTCATAGACCTGCCACATGAAGCGAAGCAGAGGAAGACAGAGAGACAAAACAGCACATGTTCATATGGGTGTGGGGGTGTTAATGGAGGGAAAGAGATTAAACTAGTGGCCCCTACAAGACTAGAGCTGATTTTATTTGACTTCCAGGCAGCTGTAAACTAGAAGGAAGGCCTTTCATGATCCATTATATACTCTCCAACACACACAGCCCCTATACACTCCATATCACACACTGTGTGAGCGGCACCTGCACAGAGGGGCCCTTCTGTGGGGTCTCATCTACACAAACACTGACAGCTAGCACATCCACACTCTCAGGAGGGCCATTTAATATCACTGGGACCTAAAGCAGAAAACTCTTTTAGTAGCTACCACACAGCACCATACTACCCTTCCCAAAAACTCAACAACATCAGGGTCAGAGGGGACAATCACAGGTGGCTAACACATCAGTCTACTGGAAACAGAGAGGAGAAAAAAAAACAAAAACGCGTACATCATCGTCTCTGACTTGTCCTCCGGTGCATAAAAAAGTCTTTAAACAACAAGAAGGACATATTTGCGTCTTTAAAGTGAGTGAAAGCATGTAAAATGTTTTGTTGTATTATCACTAGTAAGAAAAAAACAACTAATGAGCTAACATTAGGACTACACACTATCCATTGATTTGGTAATTTGCAGGTAAGAAATGACAACTACAGTACAACCAAATTTAGTCCACTTCTAATCTAAATGTGTCATGATTTTTTTTACTTGCAAATCACCACATCAGTCTTTACTTGATATTCAACAGGACAGAGTCTATGAAGATCCTAAATGTATTCACCTTTTCTCCAGTGAAAGTTGCCTAAAGGGGCAGAAACCCAAACATGTGACACCAACACATGGAAATACACAGACAAAGATACACAGACAAAAACAAAAAGCAACCTCAAGTCCTTACTGGCTGCTGCTTCTTAAACTTATCACGTGCAGAAATCATATCTCTTACAGTTCATAATTTTTTAATTTCTCGACTTACCCAGTTCTTCTTGTTCTTCTTCTTGTTCTTTGAGTCAGCGTCCATGTTGGAGCCCACACTCGAATGACTGGTTGCGCTGGCGACGCTGCTGACACTGTCAGAGGAGTGTTGTCTCCTGATGCGCAGGTCCGGCTGCTGGTTCTGCTGCTGCTGCTGCTGTTGTTGTTGTTGTGGACTTCCGTTACTGCCGGCTGAGGAGAGACAGGAAATGCATGTGTTTGTCTATGTATTAGGATGAAATATGTCTTCCATAAAATCTCAAACATCAACTACTCAGTATTGTCCACTGTTGTGCTTCCTCCACAGAAAACCAGGCTGCAAATTTTGGAACAAAAGTTCTGTATTAGTTCACTGTTATTAAATGGGTGGAGTGCAGATAACACCACAAGAGTTTCAAACATTTTAGTCCGTTTGCCGACCAACTATCTACCACTACAACTGTTAATTAATAAAGGAAGATGCCAGTCACATCAAGACGTCTGTTTGTCAATAAAACATCCTAGTGCAGAATAATGTTTTGTAGGAAAACACAAAATATTCCTTTCCTTACTATAGTCAAATTCTAAAAGTGTTTGTACCTGTCCTGTCCCCTTTGGGTGTGAGCTCAGGTGTGTTGATGACTCCGTTGATGGCGGCCTGAGCAACAGCATTCTGCTTCTTCAGCAGCTCGATGGTCTTCCTCAGCTCATTCAGCTCAGAATCCTACAGAGAGAAAATGACAAAGGGGATCAAGTCAACTGAGAATGAGTTTGAATGTGCAGCACAGTTTGTTGTAAAACAAGAGGAGCTGTTTTCACCTTCTGCTCTGCTGTCAAGGTGAGACTTTTCAGTCTAATGGTCATATTGCCCAGACTCTGCTCAAACGCTGCCACCAGGTGAGCCTGTGGGAGAAATACACGGATTACAAATGTATAACGTGGTGTCTGTGCAAACTGCAATACAGCAAGAGTAAAACATAAATTGTTAACAAACAGATGGTTGTTTTAAGAGATTTCATCTCAAGGGACTTCCTGTTTAAATGTAAAAATAAATAAAACAATGATATGCATCCAACCTTGTTCCATTTGTCAGAATTTCCAACTAGTACATCAGTACAGCAAAGTCATTATTCTCCAGTATCAGAATCTACTCAGCTGTCCAAGAAAGCTATGTCCACCAGTCTATAGCCAAGTTCCAACTTTTTCAGATAAAGGAGTGAAGTGAACCTCGTTCCAACTTTAAAAGCCATTAATTTTCTCATAAACCTCACTCACAGATGTATCCATTCTGTGAGGAGCTGACCCTGGATCGCATTTTAGCAGTTTCTGCGACTGGCTGCAGTTCATGGAAGGTAAAAGTTTAAGGGAAGCCAGCTCCCTAAGCTGTTGATGGCTGCTGGACACTACTGAGCTGAGCTTGTTCCCTGACAACACAGCTAAAGGTCCTTACGGAGAGCTGACTGGGTTGTTAATGACCAAATGACTGTGGAGAGAGTTTAAGAACTTGAGGGAATAAAGATACATCTCCACTGAACTGTGATAACAAGCCTTGAGCTGAGAAAATGAGCCTAAACAGCCTACCCCAGCAACTGCTTCAACCTTGGCACAAAAACCCAAACATGACATCAGTGGAGCAATCTTCATGCCAAAATGAAAACATAACCAACCCAAATAACCTTGTAAAATAATAATGGCCTGTGACAAATGACTATCCCCTGTAGGTCAGCTTTGGACAGGTTCTCACACTACAACAACAACACTGAAGCCAAACGGTTACATCATCTTTACCAAAAACAGTCCTTGGAGCTACATCCATTCATTCATGCTAAGGCCAGTCCTGATGACAGCATGAAATCATCTTTGGTTAAACCTCTTTTGACTACAGTCTGTGTGATTTTATGACAGATTTCTGGCTGAGATTGTGTAAGAATCGGTCGACTTTCTGGCAGATTGAGAACAACATGGGAGGCTTCAGACTACATGGGTGGGACTGGGTAAAAACAAGTAACAGACACTGATTTCAAAGGAACATAAAGGCACAGAAGATGTCAAAAGAAAATAATAAAATATGAAAAAAGGGTTGAAAATGTATTTGAATACATATACGACAAATAAGAATTCTAAAAGATTCGAAAACATAATTTTGAAGGCGACACTGCTGATTTTTCTGTTTTAAACAAACCAGTTAAACAAGTGTGAGCGTGGCTATTCACTATATTGTATAAGACTAGACTACAAATATAAATGATCTGCCTGCAAGAAGTGTGTATGAGAGTTGAATGAGGTGTTGACTGAAGTGTGATTCAAGTGATGACTTTTTACAGCAGAAGATGTTCTTAGATTCCTGGCCTCAGGGGCTTCAAGGTGTGTTTGGATAATTCATAATCTGTCTGCGGTATGTTATCTAATATTTGAACTCCCTCACCCCTTATATCCCAACTTATGACCCCCCATCCCACTATCAATGCCACTGTTCTCTATATGTGTTCCTCTTTCAACACTCTCACTACGCCTTCTTGTATTCAGGCGTCATTAGCTGTAAATCTTCAGTCCACATCTGGGACAGTTCCTCAGCAGTGTGCTGAGACTTGACTCCCTGCTGTAATCTAACACCTTTGCCTTCCTTCCATATCTCTAATCCACTGTTAAACTGCCAGCGTGCACCCACACAGGCAGCAGATTACAAACGGAGCGTGGCGAGACTTGTGCAATACAGAAGGTAGGGTGGCAGAAAGGATCGTGTCTGGAGACGCTTTAAGAGATTTTCTGATGGTTCTGCCAGATGTAAAATTATACCTTCTGTGAGTAAAGTTCTCAGTGGGAGCTATCTGTTTAACATTTGATGAACATCACAAAATGTTCTCTCGTGAGTTTGTGGAATGTTTGGGTGCTTGTAAGAGACACTTTTTGGCAAAATTGTCTGCTTCAGGTCTTATTGATTACATGTATGTACTGAAATTGTTTTAGACTTAAAATGATTACATTACTATTAATCTTTCTATTTTTCAATTACACACTTCTATGGGAATTACATTTTCAGATCAAGAGATATGTTGTGCCTATCACAATTGGATGAAAATTTGTCTTTGACATGCCTCATGATTTAAAAAATAAAATAAAATTTTGGGCAAATTTGCAGCCTTTTGCTGTCAAAAAATGCAAAATGAGCCATATAAGTGATTAAAATCTTGGAAGAAGTGTCCAAATAAGCTTGTTAAGGAGTGTGTGTTTGTGTGTGTGTTTGAGTGCTTCACTTACATTTGCACTCAGCTGTGTCGTCAGGGCGGAAACCTTTTCCTGGGAGGCATCCAGCTCCCGGCGCAGTTTGCGGATCTGAAGACGTAAAAAAGCACGACATCAAAAAGCACCAAGACAAAAGCGTACATACTTGTTTCATAAAAGCATTCAATACCAAACACACACACGCATCCAGACACACGATGGAAAAAAAAAAAAGTATAGTAGCAACAAATGAGGGAGGCTCCCAGATTTGAACGCTGATATGTTCAGATTAATAGATGAAACACGGCACATGCATAAAGGAGGACATTCAGGTGTACACAGGTGTTCAGAGAGGAACAAGAGCCTGTTACAGGGTCAGTCACAATACAGTTACACATGTAACTAGATACAACTGTGAAAACAACCCCGTGTTCCAACAAGTCCAGCAACTGCACACAGAAAATTAAAGAGGACAGAAGTTCTGTGGGCGGGTTGACGCTTACCTCCGACTGAGACTTCTCCTCATTCTGTAAAAACAAACATCAGAAGAAGAGAAAATCATTACAGGACATACTGACTGAATTCTGACATGCTTTAATGCCGGAGGTCAGGCTGCACACATCCCGACTCCTGTTTGATTTATTAGCTCCATGGAGACGAGCTTTATAAACTGTGGAGGAGATCATCTGGTGTAATATGTCTGGAAAGCAGAGATCTCCTCCTGAAGGCATTTCACTGAGACATATGAGTGTGTGAGTCTCATTGTCTTCGCAGACTGCACACAGAACAATAGTAAGAAAAGACAGGCAGGCAAATACATACGGAGAGCACGCAAAACAAATGCTCGCACGAACCCAACACACCCTGCTGCTGCTGCTGAGCACCAAAACACTGAAACATGCAACACCCACATTTACATGTAAACAGGCTGCACCGGGCACTGCAACTGTATCAGGAAATGTTTTTCTTAACCTGACAGAAGCTGTTTTAACAGCTTGTTTGTCACTAATGGTGGTCAGTTGATGGTGAAATTTACAGACTCAAAACTAGATAATTTCTTAAGTTCATTAAGATCATTTTTGAGTTAAAAAGAATTCGACGTGCATAATTCTACCATTTATTGCTTTGGCGCCATCCAGTGTTAGCATCAAAAAAATATTTGAAAGAGGCTGTTCCCATGTAAAGATTGTTAGATTTGATGATCATTTGAAACAAACACAAAGGTAAAAATGTAATACTTTCAATTCACTAATTTTAGTGAATCTTATCTTAAATTTTGGTTCATATCCAGAATTTTTTTGAGGAGATACATTTTTGAACATTTTCATTATGAACTTCTGCATTTACTTCTGAATTTACAAATCTGACTCATTTACCGCACAATTGTTGATCACTAAGTTTTTTAAAGTGTTAAAATATCTTAAGAGGAGGAGGTTTGGAGGAAGTATGTGCTCTCTCGTCTTCCTTTAATTCATTTTTAGTCAGTGATTTTAAAGGCCTGAACACAGCAATTGCGTTTTGACAGAAGAAGTGAAGGAGAACTTCTGATAATTAATGATTTTTCCTGTGGCTCCACCTACGAACCACTAATCACCAAAACAGGTTTCAGCAGTGTAATGTGTCTGTGCATGTATAGCGGTGTAAAAACACAAGCGCTCTGTGGCATGAGTGGATGGATTACAAAATGGATTCTGTCCACACATGGTCTACACACCCAAACACAGCTGTCAATCACACACACATGACCAACTGATCCTAGGTACACAAACAGAGCAGCCTGTCTGTCTTGGAGACGCAGACAAAACAAAGAGATCTCAGACCTGGACCTTCACAGGAGCTATCAACACCACAGCAAATTAAGTATTTTGGTGAATATATAAGCAATAACCAAAAATGAACAGAAGGAAATGGATCTTAGGAAAAGCAAATCCTTAACTGGCAGCAGCAGAATTGATTCATCATTGCATTGGTGTGGCATTTTCAAACATAAGATTAGTTTTTCAGATAAAATCATCTGAACATCTGGCATATTAACCCACATCTGAGGAGACTTCAGCCTCAGACATGTCACCAAAGAAAAAAAGACATAAAAATATCTGCTACTGTGTAATTATACATTCGACTTACAGCTGTATTTAACTCCAACAGTGCACAAAAAACATGTACTCCTGCATCCTACAGCCCTTCTCTTCCCCATCCCTACCGTTTGTTGCCAGGATGTGACGGTGCCCGTCAGAGATAAAGTCGCCATCATTTTGCCTCCACTCACTTCTCCGCTCTGATTTCAAACCTCTGACTCGAAAGGACCAGCCAGTGCCGAGCAGGGATCTAGTGTCTAGAGAGTTTCTCTGCTACACCTGCCCAGGTGAGTAAACCAGCCCACAGAGGGAGGAGGGGCTACATTGTGAGGCACTACGCTCTGACTGGCTACAGTGTACACATGTGAGCTGTTTGCCTGTGTGACTGCAGTCAGAACCTTTTTTCTCACGAGGTGTTTCGGTCAGATATCTGGATGGATTAGAGGGTAAACGTGTAACAGTGTATTTACAAATTCAAATTTCTCAATATTTCATAACTCCATAGGAACTAGCTGCTCTGGTGTCTGCATGTATTGTGCAGCTATGTGAACTGTGGAATTCTCACTGCTGAGTAAAGATTTTTTTCTAAAATGAAATGTTGCCATTTAGATGCCAGAACAGTGCAGGCTGTTTACTACGCATCACTTCCCTAATGTTTTTTTTTTTTTTTTTTTTTTTTAACAAATATGTTAAATTAATGCTGATGGTGTTCTATTACTGAAATATATGGAAATTGGTAAAATAAACTGCACTTCTAAGGTGCTTTTCTAGTCATATCAACTGCTCAAAGCCCCTTCATGCAGCACTTGTTCTACACATACAAAGTGCTCTCTATCACATGAACACACATTCACACACCAGTGATAAATTGGGGGAAATTTGGAGTTCAGTGTCTCTCTCAAGGATACTTCAGCACATGGACTCGAGGAGCTGGGGATCGACCTGCTCAACTCACTGAGCCGCAGCTGTTGTCACTTTTAATATTATTACACAGTTTTTATTAGTGAAAGAGACAGGAGACATGATGTGCAGCAAAGATCCTGGTCAGAGCTGAACAAAATATGTTGTGACATTTCTGACCCCATAAATTTGGTTATGAAAAGGATGTGACCTAGATATCCAGGATATTTAACAGTAGACATTGTCAGTGCTCTCTAGAAACAAAAAAAGCACTGGTTCTATGCGCTGTTAGTACTGAAAGTATCATACACACCAGGATAAAAAAATATTTCCAGCCTTTAATTATATCCAGCCTTAATTAATTGTTAGCATTTTTTGTGAACTCACCGTGGAGTAAATGGAGGATGTGCTGGAGACCAGAGACAGAGATGATCCATGAACTGAAGAGACAAAAACCACAAGTAGAAGTGGAGATTAGAAAGTACATCTGTACAAACAACAGTACCCTAATTATCAACAGACCCCCCCACAGTCTCCCCGCACAAACCACCCACCCTGCTCCAACCCTGCCCACCCGACACCGTTCCCCCAGAGTTCCCAGTTCCTCCCGCCTGCCCCAACTCAACTACCCACCTCCTCCTCCTCGCTGAACATAATGACTGCAGCTCTGCAGTCATAAAGATAAAACTCCTACACGTTGCAGTTCGACTGTGGCGCAACTAATGAAAGCCTGAGCTTTACTGCACTAATGACTCAGCCACTAATCACACATCAGAGGCCGGAACACAACGCCAGTACTGTTTCCTGCCTGGGAGCAGATCAGAAAGGATCAGGAGCGTGAAGTCATCAACCACACCAAGAGGTCGGGCTGATCTCAGCAGATTCATTTATTCATTCATTTACCTCATAAGGAGCAGACAAGAATTTACTGAGGACTCACTTTTATCTTAATGTGGTCTAGACAGCGAGGTCTGCTGGGAGCCACATGAAAAGGTGAATTCACTGCTGTCTGGTTTAGATCTCATCAATCAGTACGTCATATGCGACAGGATCTTTTAATGTGGACTCATTGTCATTGGTTGGAGACCTGAATTGACCAGAGCTGCAACAATTACTCGACTGATAGAAAATAAACTGGCAACTTTTTTTTTTTTAAAGCCAAACAATCTCTGGTTCCAGCTTCTCCAATGTGATGATTTGCTGCTTTTATCCAATATATATGAAAATAAAGCAAATATGTTTGGATTTACACAAAGCAATTAATCAAGAAAATTGTTAGCAGATTAATTGATAACAATGATAAAAATTATTTAAAAAAAATAACAATATGATTTTTAAAATCAGTTGACCTGGAACTTTTTTATGAAATATGAGTTGTGCTTTTTGGTTTCACTGAGCCATTTGCTGTTGTTGATTTTGTGCTCATGTTACAGCCAGTTATAATGAATGTTTTTTTAAATCTCTGAATTGTTTTTTTTTTCTTCTCAGCATTTTGTTTTGTGGCATTTTCATGTTTTAACTGATGCAACATGTGAAACTTGGTTGTATATAACATTCTGTATAACTGTCCTTCATTGAAAAACCAATGTATTGTTACCATATAATTCCCATCCAAGTAAAATGCAGCACTGAGTCAAAGGCTCAGCACAAAATAAGGATAAAGCAGCAGGTTTATTTCTATTCCTTATAATGCTTTATTCATATAAGTTGTTTTTTTAATGTGCAGGATTATAATGCAAGATAAAAATCCCCAGTGACTTCAACTATGCTGACTGTGCAGAAAAGGGGAACAGAGAGTAATCACAAATGTAAACACTGTTAATCTCCTTTAAGATTAACTCCAACTACCTTTCAGTTTTAAGAGTATTGTAAGTAAGTGTCTTTAAGTTAATATGGTTTCTACAGACATAAAAGGAAGGTGAGCGAACATATAGGTAAGTGTTTGTGGGTGGGGGTAGGGGGAAGATTGTGGGGAGAGTATGAAGTAACAGTGTGCGGTGGTGTTGCTCTCAATCAGGACAGGCCTGACAAAGTGTTGGGTGGATGATGTGACTTTTGTCCTGTCAATCTAACAACGGTCGGGTAACTCTACACTTGGGCAACATACACATGTACACACAAACGACATGTCCTCACAGACCTACACGATCCAATACACACACAGAGGGAGAGAGAAAGTCATGTTGGAGGTTTCTTGTATGTCATCACCTCTCTCTCACGCCTCTCACTGTGATCCCTGTAATTATCTCCTCTGCTGAAAGGGAAGACAGACTCATGGAGCTGGGAAAAAGAGCGAGACATATGTAACCATGCTACTGGTGGGGGAAGGGGGGCAATAATAATAACTTTGAGTCTGCGTTCTTGTGCGAGTGCATTTGCTTTTCTCCCAGAATATCCAACTTAAATCAATTTCTGAATAAATTTAATGTCAAAAAAGTTCTTAATGAGTTGCTGAAGTGGGTAAGAGGTCATAAGAGTGAATCAAGTGATCACCTACAACCTACTTAACTTGAAGGTGAGCATCTAGATGATTTCCTAGTTTTTTATATTAGTCTTTGTAGAATATGAGCTGCCTCTTTATAGAGCTGTGAAATCAGTTTGATCAATTTGAAACACCTATCCTATACACTATATATATATATATATATATATATATATATAAAAGTAGGCTTTTATTCTGAAGAAAGCAAGATGCAGCAGTGATTTATATAATCATGTACACATCTAGTCAGACTAAAGTGATTCTCAGAGGATGTTTTTTTAGAATCTAGTAAAAAAAAAAAAAGAAAGAAAAAAAAGTGAGCTTTCAAGTTGGAGTCTAGATTTACCAGGTTTCCTAAAGAACACGCACACAGCTGATTCCCCTCAGGCGCCTTTACAGAACCAGTTTCAGTGCCACTGGATTTGATCTCCAACTCTTTGTCCGCCTCTCATATCGTCCTTTGCATTTGTTCATCTACCCTTCAACTCTGCAGGACTTAAACTACTGTTGGGTTTGTTTACACTATCTTGAAACAAAGAACTTTTTGGATTCACCTGTTGATTACTCAGGCTTACAGGTTATAAACAGGTCTTATGGCTGGATTATCATGTGGTTTAATGTTTACATTGTGGTTTACTGAAATGCAAATTCTCTGTCAGCACCTGTTTTTATTACTGAGGTTTTTATGGCTGGATTTTTCCATTTAGGGAACCACTTTCAACACAGAACTACATATTTCTCCCTCTCTCCCAGTCCTCATTTGTTCCTTTAAATCAAAGTGTTGTGTTTCTTTGGCTCTGAGGATTGCGTCCAGCGGAACAACCTCGCCTGAGCAGGGAGTCTGCCTGCTGGTGGGAAAAGCACTGCTGGGTACTTTTCCCAATAAACAAGCTTATGAAAAAAACAAAGCCACACCAAAGCTGATTATGGATTTCTAAGGGGATAGGAGGCTTTTCTTAGAGGAGCGGTTGTAATCCGTCCTAATGTTCTCTAAACACATGGAATAACAATTCTTTTGGATTGAGGGTGTGGAATAAGGAAGGCGAAGCTTCAGAGTCATTGGGAGATGGGGACATGCAGGTCTAGGAAAAACCTAATTACAGATTTCACCAAATGTCTGAAGAAAACATGGCCAAAACTCACACAGAGTCACTGAATATGATTCTGAATATTATACTTGTCTTGTATCCATCCATCCCTCGTGTCCTCTTACCTTCCTCGAAGCCGTCCCTGAATGAGCCCGATCGACTCATGGTGCGAGTCTTCTCGTCAAGCGACATGCAGGAGTTTCTCAGTCGATTGTCGCTGCAGGGGTCAAAGGAGACATCCTGATTTGTCAGGCTGTTGTTGCGCAGACCAGCGAGGTTGATCTGAGCCGCTGAGGTTGGGCTAGATGCTGTGAAAGTGATACAGGAAATTAAATAAGCTGCAAGTGAGGTTTTTTGTTTCATGTAGTTGATGCAGTGAGTATAGAAATTGTTTCCATAAATGCTTTATTGCTTCACACTATACAGAACAAATGAATGTCTGGTAAATACAAGCATAGCTCTGGGTTTTGTGTGTGGGTCATACCGAGCTGTCCAAAGTTGAAGCGAGTGCCGGAAGGGGAGGTGAGGCTAGAGCCGGGGGAGAACGGGGAGTTACTAGCTGAGTCCTGCAGCCCGCTGGTGGAGTGGGAGCGCAGCCAATCACGGGCCTCCTCATGGCCTCGCAGCTGTGGAGACGGGCCATACCTACAAGAAGTCAAAGAAGAGGTTGAAATGGAGGCTAGGGCACAAAATTGGAACAGGTGCACTGTTGATTCTATGTCTTTACAGGACAAGTTGATTTGGATTCAGATTTTTCACAATCAGTGAGGTGGATTGTTTTTTTTCTCTTAAGCAGCCAGATTAGTAGCTGGGATCTAACATTGGATAACTCAGATGCTGAAACAAGAAATTACAACAGCGTGAACATAGACTGATTTTCAGCTGTGGGCAACAGAAACTGAGGGGAAAAAAGCAGAAAAGAAGCCAAAGAAAATTTGACCCCGAAAATCAAGCACAGTGATTGCTCTGTACGACGACAAACTGACATGCCTCTTCACAGAAGCACAACACAACAACACATGTGCCAAGTGCCAAACAAAATCTTTTGAAAGCGTGAGCACAAGCTTCGAGGAGTGTATGCAGACGCAGAAATAAAGAAATAAGAAAAACAGAAGGACAATTTAGTGAACCAGTGTGCAAAAGCGCAACATGTCCAGCAGGAAGTGAAGTCAGTACCTGAGTCCCTTCTTAGGCAGAGTGTTTCTACCACAATGTGGCCCGCTGTGGGAGAGAAACACTTCAGAGGAGGAAAGAAAAGGAAGCAAGGAGGCAAGGAAACATGTGGCTGCATCTCTAAAGGACTACACTAAATCTAATTATTTTAAACCCTTCTTATTGACACCACTTATAAGTTATACACTGCAAAAAATCTATCTTGAAATTAAATTTTTATATTTACTCTTTTAAACTTAAAACGAGACAAAACCGCAATTTTCTAAAACAGACTGCTATACTGGAATAAAGACAAATAACATTTGATTATAGAAAATTCAGAAACACTTTTATCTGCCTCATTGTTCTGGCTGACTATTTCAATTTCTTTTACTGAAAATAAGGGCTAACAAATTGTGAGCCATTCCTTAAGATTGAGATTTTTGCAGTGTAAAGTCCATCATAAACATCCTACTGTATGCTCATGCTATTGGAGGGTAAATCTGCACGTATCAACTCTACCACAAGGTGGCAGTATGTCTCAGTCACAACGAACTAGAGTGGACCACTAAACAAAAGCACTGAAGCTTCCGACATCCACACACACACTCGCTCACAAATTTCCATTCGCACAGGAGCTAGAGGTCCTAAAAATAACCACAAACCACCACACAGAGCAACATCTTCACACACAAAGAACACAAGATACAACAAGCTACCAAACAGAGCTACTCTCTGTGGTTCTTTGTGATGTTTTCTGTGTGGCAGTAGGTGGTGGTTTAGTAGGAAGCTCCACAGCTGTTTCACCAGGAGCCTAACACTGCACACAGGTACATTTACCTGTCCTGCTTCCGAGGTAGCGTGTTTCGGCTGAATATAGGGCTAGCGGAGGGGGAGGAGAGGGGACTGATGGAAGACAGGAAGGAAGGAACGCACAACAGACACACAGAGAGAAGAGTTTTAGAGAGTAGAATAAAGTAGACGAAGAAATCCTTCAGAACAAAAGTCATCTTCACCAATGGAGTTAATATGAAAACTCAGCGAGGAGGGTGATGTCATGGCCTCAAAGCTTCAACTCCAGATGCTAATAAGGTTTCCTTTGAGACATTCCTGTCATTACACAGTCAACCTGTCCAGGATGGAATCTCTGCTACAATGACCACAATTACTGTATAATAGACTGAGGGAGCGCCTGGATTTTGTTTCTCTGCTCGAGCGCAGACAGAGCGGCAAACAAGATCGACACCTCACCGCAGCGAATGCTTTGTGCATGGAAGTCTTCAATTCTAGATTCTTTAAAGGAATTAATGTCAGAACTGGGCAGGATGAAAGAAGTATTTGAGAGCCTTTACTTGGTGAGAATATCAGTATCAAAATCCCATTGATGCACGGTAAAGTTTCACTTACCTAAAACTACAAATGTTTTATCAGTAAAAATATTACTCAAAGAATTAATAGTAAAGTACTTTTTGCTGAATGACCGCTAAAAGCGTTATACTACTGTATGTTCTACTACTGGATTGTTGTACAGATGCATGAACATACTGTATAAACTGCTTTTTTAAATGTTTTAAAACATTGAGATGAGCTATTTTTAAATACACAATTATAATGATTGGGTTATTTAATCTTTAAAAAGTAACTGTATATTTTGTATGTAAAATCTTGACTTACCAAAGTAACTAGTAACTAGACAATATTTACCTCCTAAACATAATGAATTCGGTAATAAAGAGAGGCTATGAAAATACAGCTTATTCCTGTGTTTTTATGTGAAAAGCTGAGCGTAGTAATAAAATGTACCTTTATCAGTTCAGCGTACTCACAGTTTTGCTGCTACAGTCTTACTTGATCTGGTATGACCAATGTATAGTGGCTAATGTTAGATGAGGTTGTAAAGATTCTTTTAAATGGACATCCAAAACTCCCCAGATGTTGTGTGTCACTCCTCTCGAACATGCCGTGCCAGCTGCAGTGCGGCCAGTGCGGGACAAGGTGTCCTCCCTGTGTGGGTCCATGGCCGCCTCGGCTGCCCAGGCTTCCATGTCGATGGACTCGCTAACTACAATTGTGCATGCTGCGACAGAGGGTATCCTCGTACCCGTCCCGTGCCGCCCAGCGTGCCCTCCTGCTCTGGGCCGGAGGAGCTGCTGGTGGTGCCCACGTCAGGCTGTTCGGGAGGGGCGGTGGAGGAATAGACTGAACCAGGACTCGAGAGGCCTGTGGAGCGGTGGAAAATGTTATTGTTTTTAAAAATCAATCAAAATCTATTCTAACCGATCAAACAATTAATCACATAATCGATAAATCATAATTCATCTCTTAAAATGAAATTTAATTTTCTGTATTTTGTAACTGTAAACTCAGTTACAACTTTTTGGACTGTTGGTCCAAACAAAACAGAAAGTATACGAATATTACTATTATCTGACTTCAAAAATATCAAATGATTAATCAAGAAAAATCCATAGATTCGACAAATGAAACAATCATCTCTTCCAGCCCTAATCTCCTCTGTTTGATGGTTTATATACTTTAAGATAACAGACTATTCAAACTTTTTGAACTCTTACTGTTTTGTAAAGACATGCCTATGTGTTACTTCGCTGTGATTCATAACTAGTCTGATAAAACCTTATGAATCATGTGAAAACATGACAGAGAGTTCACGATTAGGCATATTCCTCTTCTCCTGCTTCAATATATGACTCACAGCCAATTGAAACAAAGTGCACCCATCATACTCCTTAACTTTCATTCCACACAGTTTGTGGCATTGTAGGTGAACAAAATCCTCCTTGTGTGTCTCTGCCAAAGCTTTGCCATTAGCTCTGCAAACATTCCACACACATAAACAATCATCTCTAAGCTCAAAGGCACATAATTATTTTAATCCGAAAACCAAACTTAACCTACAGGTTTTGACGGTTGGCGAAAGTTTGGCAGAAACCATATTACTATTTTGTGAAAGAACCAGTGGCTCTCCCTGAGTCAGTGGTCTATTATAGTATATGTGGTGATTCAGCAGTTCTGTGGAGGAGGAGGACAGTAAAATACACATTGTGTGACTTAAATAATCACTTAAGTTATAAGAAATATTTCTGAGGGTAGACATGGCAAATTTCATGGCGATCCCATTTAATATATTAAATATGATGTGTTATTACATTACACAAACCAAAATGTCAACCTCTGCTAAATGATAGCAAACTCAGCAGGATTCATCCTCTGTGCACCATAAATGTCTGTACCAACTTTAACTGCATTCCCCTCTGATAGTGTCGTTAAATGTTTCATCCTGACCAAAGTGGTGGCAGAATGAGCAACAGACCCGACAATGCATGGTTAAAAATGACTCAATGCCAACAAAAAACACTTTCCTCTTTTTCATGGTAAGTGATTGGTGGTGGGCTGTTGGAAATAATGACCACGGCTAAAATAACAACCTAGCAAATGAATGAGCAGCTGCTCCAGGACCTGATTCTAAAATAAACCAGGCTACTTCGTTTAAGTAAGGTAGGATTTATGAACCTAAAAGTACAAGAATAAACAAAAAGACCCCTTTTATTGGGATAGGCTGGTAGTTATCACTCCATGTATGTATGGTCAGGTTTATGTTGCAATTTACTCTCCATGTGGCAGCCGACAGTGTGTAGTGAAGTGTTATCCTGGAGAATAAGAAGAGCTCACCAGTGATTTTAAGTTCAATAACAAACCTCTCTGCCACTGTGTGTTTCCTGCTCCTGCTCGCTGCCAAGCGTCCCGTCCCGATCAAGCTCTGCCTCCAAAGGGGCTGCTGGTCTAGCTGTCTCCGCCTCCAACCCTCCGTGAGGGACTCCAGCACTGTGGCAACTTATGGTTCATGGTGGCTGATGAGGATTGGAATAACAGTGGAGTTCTTCATGTTTTCAGCTGTGACCAGGCCTGTTTACTGGGCTTCCACCAAACAACCTGTTGAAATCCAGGAGGAGAGGAGGGTGAAAAAGAGACTAAGTTGGGCCAGTACTCATAAGAGCAAGGAAAAAAATTATGTAATCTCCATCTGTGACCATATTAGGACAAATTTACAAAGTCATAGATTTCTGACATTGCCAACACATCACATAATTAATCAACAGTGGGAGCATTATGCTAGAAGAAGAGGCATGATGTTCGTTTGAGGCCATTTCTGTCTTAATATGATAACTGAGGGGAACATGCTTAGGAGGTATTGCTCATTAATTAAATCTCTTTTTAATTTCTTGAGTTGCTTCAGGAAATGTATAAAGTGAAATTTTTATCCTGAAATTGGGGTGGGGTGGTATGGTCTTTACTCTCTGTGTGTAACAAGACAGTAGCAGGGCTTTAGGCAGAAAGGTGAGGTCAGTGCTCAGATCTGAATAAGGCCAACATACTACACAGAATTCTCTCCTGGTTCTTTACTAATCCTGGGTTAGAGAGTTAAATGGCAGGCTGGGATGACTGGAGCCGTGGTGAGCGATGTGCTTAACACACAGCAGCCTGCTGAAAGTTATCACTCCCTCACATTAATGAGGGCAGAGGCGCTGAGTAAGACTCAGCTCCCAGTACCTACACCACCTCCCCTGCACCGCCAAGGCTGGGCTTGGCAGCTGATCAATAGCTCGAGCCTGCATTCACAATAGCCTGGTTAACCTCACAGAGAGTGCATGTGTATGTGTGTGTGTGATGTCTGTGTGTGTGCATAACAAGCCCCGTGTGATCCTTACTCACCGCTGCTTATCATTTACTGTATTACTGATTACTGCCTTTTAAATGGTCTGTGTGTGTGTGTGTGTGTGTCTGTCTACTACATGTGGGTAAAAATCAAGCCCATACAAAGAGGGCCCCTCAGTGTGGCTCATCAGTTGGCAAATCACCTCGTCTGCAGGATTACTGACAACACAAATGATGCTGTATAGTGTGTAGGGGTATCATGTGTTCACCTGCGTGGTGGGTATGAGAAACCTGCATATTTCCTGTAAGAGGAACAATGCGCTCCTCACTCTGCATCACAACTCCACTCCTCAAGTTGTCCAATCTCAGAGCGCCCTTCTCCCGATCCGTGATTGGCCAGCAGAGCTCCTGAGCCATTAGCCTTGGCGATGCTGATTGAGTTTTGCCATGAGATGTGACAGCAGAAACGCGGCGGCGACGCCGATGCTGCTGGTAGAGGCGGTTTCCGTGCGTCGCAGCGGCCCTGGCGGCTTGAGATGCTCGGCAGGCTGCGGTACTGCAGCGATCGAGCGAGCACTCGGGGAGGAAGCACGTCGTCGTGGTGACAGTGCTGAAGCCCTCCATCTGTCCACCAGCACAGGCCTCCTGCTGGCGGCCGCCCAGATTTGGCTCTTCCCAGAGTTGCTGAACCGCTGGTGATGGTGGCACCGCTGGCTGTAACTATAGTTACCATCCCACACTGCTTCTTAAGCCGAAGGTGCTGGTTGGGGTGCGCGAGGTAGTGTGTGTGTCTGGAGTGGGGATCTGAGACAGTGTGTGTAGAGCATTCGTTGTAGGCGTAAAACATTGTCAATGTAGAGTCTTAATGACAACATGTGTTTGCCTTCACTTACACTAGAGGCCCATGTGCCGCGGGTGTATTGGCGTAGGAGGAAATGGAGGAGCTTGTGTTGATGTCATCAGTGTCGATGTTGTCGCTGATGCCGCTGCTCACAGAGCTGCTGTCATCCCAGCTGAACACACACACAGGACAGAGGACACAGAGCCTCACTTTAGTTCTCTTTACACAATAAATCTTCCAAAGTGGAGAGGATGGGGGGAGTCCACTTGGCTCTGTGGGAACATGTTTAGTTCCTCTTTGTAGAGACAGACTCTGCATTCGGCAGACTCTCAGTAGAGCCTGAAAACACAGCAGTGAGGTTTCATGCTTCTTATATGAGAAAACATAGTCAGCTGAACTCCTCAGAGACAAAGATGCTCTTTGGAGCTGCAGTGAAACACCTAAATGTTGGTCCCTCTATCATTTTCATTTCCTCTTTCACAGTATGAAGTTCTCTTTGTAGTTGTGTTTCTGATAAATGTCTTTGTATGAAAGGAAAAGAAAAACTATTAATTACAGTGTTAAAAATGGAAATAAAAGTGCAAATAATAATTAAAAAAAACATGAATCCGGCATCTCTGACTGCCTGGTGATTCTCTTCCTTTAAACTGACTTCACACACACATGCACACACACAGGCTGAATGGGGTTGTCTGTCATGTGAACAAAGGCTCGGCGGAGGGGGTGACATCATGGTGTGTTTGTGTGTCTGTGAGTTGTTCAAACAGATCCATCTGAACAGAGCAAACACGCTGGGGGAGTTAATGCGGGATATT
Source organism: Lates japonicus (assembly GCA_033238685.1). Classification (NCBI taxonomy): domain Eukaryota; kingdom Metazoa; phylum Chordata; class Actinopteri; family Centropomidae; genus Lates; species Lates japonicus. The sequence goes on along the minus strand of BRZM01000022.1, from coordinate 8,402,154 downwards.
TGTAAATATGTGTGTGTGTGTGTGTGTGTGTGTGTGTGTGTGTGTGAGTGTGTGTGTGTGTGAGTGTGTCTGTATCCGCTGGGAGTCTGTGGGGGACAGGAAACCTGGCCAGTTGGCAAACATCACTCTGAAAGGGCCAGAGGGAGACTGATGGTGACGGCCAGTGCAGGGTTGGCTGCACCAGAGGACACACAACACACACCACACACACAGAGCTGGTGTTATAAAACTATCTATATTTTCATAGTCATCAGGAGACAGTTCAGTTAAGACTAAGGATACATGAAAACCTATTGAGAAAGTCTTTTTTATGACGACAGTGAAACACACCCACATAATAATGACTAATGACACACACACGCACACAGTGTGAACACACAGGGCTTAAAGGTGTAGTACAGTCTCACACGTTCTTATCTTAAATTGGCACACCGACCATTTCTCTTCCTTTTCTATCACAGTACCTAGGGCTACAGTTAAAGATTATTTTCATTATTGATTAAGCTGTTGATTATCTTCTTTTCCAATAAACCAATTAACTGTTGAGTATAGAAAATACCCATCACATGTTCTCAAATTGAAAGATGATGTGTTAACAACATCCCAAAACAAAACATATTCAGGGATGCAATGATATAAAAGAAAAGACAGAGGCTTGAGCAAGTAATTGATTATTGAAACTACTGCTGATAAATTTTCAGCAAACGAACTAATCATCAACTTATCGATTCATTAGTGGTTTACACACTATAATCCCTGTGGGTTTGAATATTGTTTGACCAAGACAATACCTGATTTATTAGATACAAAACAAGACTTTTTCCAATACTATTCAAAAGTTTGAGCAATTTGAACACGTTTTCCTACAAAATCTGTTTTTTAACAAAATAAACCAGATTTGTAGAAATATCAGTGTTAAACATTGTGGTAACACAGGCCAAGAAGGACTTTTCCTGAATAAAATATGAGACTGGGTCTAGCATCTGACCAAAATTCAATACGTTTTTTGACAGACTGTGATACTTGATGATGCAGAAATGTTTGACTCTGTTCACAAAAAAGCACAAAAGTTCAAAACCGTGTGCTTCATATCAGCCCCCATTCATCACTCATCTGTCAAGTTACATTTTCAGGCAAAAAAAAAAAAAAAAAAAGCAAGTCAGTGCACTGCTGCTCAGTCCTGAATGTTTCCCACCAGCGCATGAACACAGCATCATAATTATGGCCTAAAAAAACTAAACAAAAACAAAGAATGTTCAATGGCTGAAATCCCAGATTCAGATTACCACCTAAATCTAATCAGCTGGTGCTTGGCAGACTTAAAGCCAAATGCGCTTTTTGAGCAACCTTGCAGCTAGCCACCTGACAAACAAAGACAGAGAGGAAACATACGGTATCTTTCTTCTGGATTCACCAGCAGAATAAATCAAACGGCAGCAAAGCAGAGACACAGAGTTTCAGAGTTGAAAGCATCCATAGAGCAGACAAGCTGAGAGGTGCTGAGAGATTTAGAGTGACCACAACCGTCTCAACTCGTCCATACACCCACAGGGGAAAGTCCCACACACACACACACTCACATACAAAAAAGTACACAAAAAGAAAATAAAGATGTGTGGACAGCCAAGAAGAAAGAAACATATACAAACCCACAAGGATCTCAACGCTTCCTGAACACGGACTAAATCAAAGTCATCATTACTAGAAGGACAAATTTTCCTTTACACACTTGTGCACACACCCACACACATCCACACACACACGCATCTACCTGGTCAGGGTGCCTGGGTTGCCGTGGGAACCAGAGAGCTGCGAGAAAATGCCAAGCTGGACAGAGAGCTTCATGACTCCATGCCGCTGAGAGAGTTCACACAGCCAAATATCTCTCCCACTCCCTCCTCTCTGTCTGCCTCTCTCTCTCTCACTCTGTGAGCTTTCTCAATGTCTCTCGCCCTCTCTCTCTCGCCTTGGCAGCCTTCCTAGATTGAGCTCCTTTGTCACTGGTTGCACTGATGCTTCATCCCTCGGGCACTGTTGGTCTCTCTCTGGACTAACAGACACAGAGACTTGAGTTGGGGGGGTTGGACCTGCCCTTCTGCTGGTAACATGAGCCTCCCCCGAGACTGTTAACCACTTCACTGCTGCAGCTCTGGCCACTAATAGAGCACACTGAAACACACCCCAAGCCCTAAATAAGCCACTTCAGCCTAACAAGAATCAAACGGCAACACAAGTCAAAGCCACATGATCATAGACAAACTCTCTGAAACTCAAGGACAATCCTCATCCCACTGTTGCTTTGCTGTGTGTTTCCCAGCTATGGTTTGTGTGTATGTGTGTCTGCGTGTGCAAGACTACAATTTCCCAGACAGATCCACCCTGACTAGCTGACAAGCCAGTGCTAATTAGAGATCAGGCCAAGCAGCGTGGCCCAGCCCACAGCCTCCTGCTGGCAAAGCAACCCGCCAGTTAACAACCACCGAGCCCTTTACGGCCAATCACAGGAGACGGAGACATTAACTGCGGGCTGCCCCCGGGAGGAAGCGGTGCCAAACGCGAGCTGACGAGGCTGGCAAGTGATCTAATAGATCATCACACTAAGGAAAAGGGGTGAAGGTTTGGGATTTCCTGCCTCCACCATAACACAATGAAGATGAATGGGATTCACAGTTCACTTTTGGGTGAAGTGACCCTTTAAATCTTCAGGAGTGTGTGGTAAAACTGTGTGAGGTGGCTTACCATTCACCTACTCCCTCTTTGTAGAGGGGACAGTAGAGGAGGAAAAGTGACCCAAATCAAGACATTCCTGAGAGGAACCTCTCCTCTTGCCAGGACGCTTTAGAAAGCTTTCTGCTTTCCCCAAGGGGTCAGAGATCAGGGGCCAAACCTCCAAACTTTTCCCTAAAGAGAAGAGCAGAGTAGGGGGAGGCAAGGGGACCAGTGAAAAAAGGGGCTGGCTAGTGGGTCAGCCAGTAGGAGTGACTTGTAGTGTCCTGAGAAAGAGGCTGTGGTTGTGTTTGTTTAACTTCTCTTGTGTGTGTCCCTGGGGACTGCGGTCGGTTGGTCTCTTGGTTGGCCCCACAGTACTGTAACCCCCCCCCCCCCCCCCCCCCCCCTGAAAACCCCATCCAACTCTGGCACATGCACACAGGCTCCGTGCCGCAGAAATATACACAGAGACATGCGGCCATAACAGAGCTGTGAAGCAGAAGTAAGGGGATTTCCTGTGTTTGAGGGGCGACTACTGGTCCTCATACTGTGTCTGGATCATATAACCCCAAATCTCTGTCTCTGTCCACACAGACAGGCAGACAGGAGGGGAGGAAGAAGGGAGGACTTTGACTTTAAGCCCTCTGGGCTGGGGGGGGGGCAGAGATGACATTGCGGACAAGTTGCCAGGTGAAGTTTGCGTAAATTGTACAAACACAACATCACAACAGAGGAGCCAGTGTTGTGACTTCTGCCATATCAGCACCATCAGAGATTTGCAAAACACTTTATTCCTATCAGGAAATATTGTTTGCATGAAGGTACAACATGAAAAACAAGTTTTCTCATGGAGTTGGGCCAATACAACATGACTGATCCATATTTTCACTGGAATCATCTCTTACTTTTTTGATGCCACACTTTAAGTTAACAAATATATTTCTCTACAAAAAAATCTATTTGTCATTTAACAAAAGAAACCAAACTACAAGAACTTTCCCTGAATAAAATTAGGTCTAAAATTGGCAAAGTATTAAAAAAAAAAATCAGGAAGTATCAGATCAAATGATGTGTAAACAAGACTGAGTATCTGAGCAGACATGTGATGCCAGCTTCTGATCCATGACAGTTACTGAAACTCTGTGGATACATTTCAGTCAGATCCAACTAAGTATTGAGGTTCAATGTCTGGTCCAAGTGATGATAAACAGGAAAACAACTTAAAAAACAAATGTTGTGATACTGATTTAAACCATAACACACATACAGTATATTCATATATGAGTCACATTCTTCTGCAGCTGGCTTTTTGTCACTGTCAATAAATGCTGCAGAATGTCTGTTTTTAAAATGTGTTAATTAAAATCACATTAGGTTTTTAAAAAATCTTGGCATATTGTGTTGTTAAACTTCCAGTAGACAATATAACAATTCAAACATACCACACAGTTTTCTGAATACAAAACACAATCATGCATAGAACAGATTTTGAAATACTGTTTAGTGTTGAAACCATACTGCTGCGTGTTCAGACAGGCACAAGATGGCAAAAATGTAAATGAGGCCTCTGGCAGTGGGAATGTAAAGCAAAAATATGACATAAAGAAGTAGTAAATACACAACTGCAGGTGTTTCTCCTGGTTCTGAAAAGTTGTTCTGCCAGTTTTACTGTATCACAGGGAAACATTAAGATTTCTTATTTCAGTATCTGCACTTACAGCTGTTCTTTGCTTTCGGGTTCAGAAAAATTTATGTTGGAGTTTGAAAGTTTATCAGTTTGAGAAAGCTCTTGGCTACTTAGATCTGAAGTATGACATCATTACCTGAACTGGATTGATTAAATGTTATGTTTTTGATATTATTCTCACAAAAAATAAGAAAATGTTGCACTAAAGAAACAGCTTCGATAATAGAAACCTGTTTACGTGGGTTATTGTCTGTTTCTGATTTTTACATTTTGTGAAAAGTCACAATAGTCAGGACTAAACGGGCACAGTGTGTGAGGGTGAGGGAGGCAGTGAAGGGGCTGTTGGGACAGGACCCGACACATTCCGGGCCGGAGCCCAGAAGCCGTGTGGTACGAAAATGACACAGCTGTCCCTGCAGTGACGAGAAATGACAGGACTGGACTGGACAACACACTCAGGAATGTCTCTCTCTCCCTCTGTCTCTGTCTTTCTCTCTCCCATGTCTGGTCCCATTGTCTCCTGTCTTGGGAAAACATTTGCTATCTGCACTCAGAGAATTTATCAAAGCATTTAGATCCCTCTGGCTGCCTCTCTTTCACACAGATTTCCTTTGACTCATCTCTTTCTTTCTCTCTCTCTCTCTGTTTGATGTGTAAACACACACTCCCTTAGATTCGACCGACTGACCCGGATCTATGGTAAAAACACGTCAGAGTCTTCACACGTGTGACACGCATCATTGAGCACAGACACGCATCTCTTCCATGCTGCATCCACTTGTGCAGCAAAACAGCAAAATGTGAAATCCTACTGGGACAAATGTGGAATTTCTCATGCCTGTGCAGACACACTATTTGAATACACACTGCATACAAACCAACCTATTGTCGCGTCAATGCTAGATTGAAACAAAGGCGGTCACTGCCTCTATACCTGTGGTCTACAAAACAGGTTCATGGGATCCCAGGGGGCCATATCATAAAAACATACCAGTTTTTTGATGTGCAGCTATATTTTATAGGCAAACTTTGCCCAAAATCTGTCCTTTCTCAGGCTCATCTGGTTTGAAACCTTCTTTAAAAGTGTCTCCAGATGACAGACAATGATCCACTTTAAGGAAATAAAGTGTTTTCAGTAGTTTCCTCTCTTAAAGTCGAGCCATTTTTTTCCACTTTGATCTGTTTTGCTCTCAGTTGCTTCTCCATCTGAACTTAATTTTTAGCCTCACAGTGAAAAAATGGGCATTAAACGAAAGTAATTACTGAAGTAAAAGAACAAGTTTTTAAAAATCTGGAAAACTCTCCAATATCATTAAACTGCGCAATTTTTATAAGAAGGGGGACAATAAATCAATACACTGATTAATAACACTACAAGAAAACAAAGTTATTAAACTCAATATCAACTCCAAACATAGTTCAAACTCACAGAAAATTAAATACAAAGTCTGTCAAATATGTCAGGCTGAATTTTGGGGATAATGTCCTAGATTTAAAGATTTAATTCAGTGTAAACATCATACAGCTACAATGAAGTGCTGAAATAAGCTGATCCAAAATATTATGGAGACTGTCAGACAGTGTGGAGTAGGAACATTTTCTAACCTTAAAGCTTAGGGGAAATAGAAAAGGAAAAATAATTAAGGATTAAAGGGTTAAAATCAGAAATTAAAGTCATTTTCATTTTTCATGGGGTAAATCTTAGCAATATGTTGCTCTGTAGCCTGTTTCAAGAGTCCATGACATGAAGGGTCTGGCATGCAGACTTTTGTCCCTGAGCCTTTCCTGCAGCTCACATGGTGAAACGTGGATAATCAACATTATCCAGTTACTTTAAAGCTGCAACCTGCACGAACCTGCTGACTCCCTCTGACTTCCCACCCGCACTCCCAGCCTCATGGAAAATGTCAGTCAGGGGAGGATTAAAACTTACCCTGTGCTGAGCGCTCTGCAAACCACTCACTGTAGAAGAATTAAAGTCCAACATCCTCTGCTCCTTTTGCTGTACTTTCTCCATCTAGTGTTTCCTCCTGTTAGTCTGGTTCAGATTGCAGACTGGACCAGAGACATTGGCCCAAGCCTCTGACCTCTGTGCTCCCCCCTCAAAAACTGCTGGCTCAGTGGCTAGTTCAGCTGGCTGAGGCTCACGTACTTTGCAATCAAGACGTCCTTTTTTGTCCAAATTTTTTCTCTCTCTGTGGGTTACTACATCTCACTGCTTTCATATGAGTACTAGCGCAAAGAAACTGGACAAAAACAAACAAAAGAAAAAAACACAACCAATCTTTAACAAATAATAGGGAAGAACTGTGAGCACAAAGACCACGAGAGAAGAACTGTGGATCTGCAGTGTTCAACATAAAAAAAAGCAGAATGTGTGGGAGAGAAACCCTTTTTTATCTGAGTGAAAGCCCCACCCTCTTTAGTGTGTGTGTGTGTGTGTGTGTGTGTGTGTGTGTGTGTGTGTGTGTGTGTGTGTGTGTGTGTGTGTGTGTGTGTGTGTGTGTTTCCTAAGGTGAGGCAGGTGTGCTTGTTAGAAGCCCGAAGGGAGGGAAGATGGACTTCTGATACAGTATCCTTGGCAACCAAAACATAATCTCTCTTAGGACTGTCTGTTTCTCTGCTCATATCAAACCTCTTATTAAATTTTCACCATTGATTCTCTCCCATCTCCTCTTTATTTAAATCAAGACCCTCAACCCTAATTAATGCCGCCTCCTCCCACATGCATGCAGGCAGCAAGTTTCCTCTATGTGTGGTACACTGTAAAAAAATAAATAAATCTCCATCTTGCCGACTAATTTTGCCTCTTACTGACATCTAAAACAAAATCTAACTGTGCAGTAAGATTATCGCGCTCTTGTTCATATACAAGTCAACTGCTTTTTTAGAAATGTTGGTCAGTATCCTGGAACAACATTGATTTAATGTTTGTGCTTTTTTCAATAAGGAGTTACCGCAGTAAAAAGTAGGCTTACTTTGCTAACACACTAATTGTTATTTAGATAGCTTCTTAGCTCGGTAGTTAACAGGACAATAAGGTCACAGAAGTTTACCTCCTGTTTCACAACTGTCTGGAAAATATTTATCTTTTCTGGAACAGTTTATACTCTTCTTTTTAAGGGAAATAAGATTAAAATGACTAAGATGGAGATTTTTGCAGTGTAGGTTGAGGAGCATTCTACAGCAGCTGGCGCATGTGGGTGTATGAGAGCGTCATTAGCTTGGGAACATATTTGGCCTTACAGCTTACACGGAATAGCCACAGATTGTGGGTCAGACTGCCTCAGACTGAACCAGCGTGCCCCAGAATGCCTTGCCGGCATGGCTTCCTTTCAGACACACAGACACACACACACACACTACATGGACACAGCAGAACACTGCTTTCAGCTTGAACATGGCTTGGAGGCACTTACAGTATTTAGTATTCGAGGGGAGTCAAAGGCTGTGTGAGAGTCTGGATATCAGTGGAAAAGTATTTGTTTGGATAGTGTTTTGTTTGAGTGTGAGTGCAGAAGATAAGGAGAGAGCAGACAAAGGATAGGGGTATTGCAGACCAAATGTTTAACACATTGTCCTCTGGGTGAATGTAGTATGTAAGGTTGATAAATATACACGCAAAAATATTGCTTTTTTTTTTTTCTTGACAAGACCAAATCTAAAGGAAGACTCCATCAGTTTGCTATGACTTGAGGACGCCACTGCATTATTAATTTTTTTCTTTCATCATCCACAGCACATTTTGGGCGGTTTTAAGTTTGAGAATCTTATGAGAATGAGAATAAGAATCTAATTATTTTCCTCTTCAACCTGTGAATGAACATGATTTACTGACATTCATGTAATACAAAGGGAATGGGACGGATCTCATTTGCCAGCATGTGGGAATCTCTCAGATGAATGGTTGGTTTATCATGGTCTGTTATCAACATGGAAGCCAAGTGATAACATAAGTTAAACAAAATGATGATGAAATGATGTGTTTCTCACTTGAAGATAACAGTCATGTTGCTTTAGTGCAGCATTTACTGTCGGCATGTTGTTATGTGTATTTAATAATGAAAGGGGAAAGAATGAGGAGAATCTATGACCTCATTATGAGAGTACATCCTGAACAATGAAGGGAATAGTTTATGTATTTATTTGGGCATTCTGCTGCAAGAAGCCCAGCAAACCGTCACAGAAAAAAAAAAAAAAAAAAACAGCAACAAACTTGAAACCTCCTCTGACAACCACAGATGATTTAGGTGTGTTCATCATTATTTTCCCTGGTGCCACTGATCCTGGTAACCTAACACTAACTCAGCCTGCACCCCTCTGCCATCATTAACCAAACACTCCTGGTATTCCAGAGTGGAGCCGAGGCCCAAAACACACACCGGACTGGGACAGAAACACACACACACACTGCTGAGCAGGGTCTGTGTTGAGGAAGTCATGAAACAGCAGCTGTGATCAGCCCTGACAGGTTGATGTTGTCTCCAAGCAGAACGGGACCAATCTGAGACAGTATGAATATGACCAGAGAACGTCTGGGGGCTTTAAAAGTGCAGATGAGGCTGTGCTCCTGTGATTATCATACAAATAGACTCCTGGTTCTACAGGGAACAGGACTGCTGCCTCATGAAACAACAGCAACAGAGGGAGGGGGAGGAGACCGACCCAGTGATTATTATTACAGTGAGAGCCCGGGGGGCAAACCACAACATTCACTCTGCTGAACCAGGGGAGCAGGTGGAGGTGGGGTTACAGAGGACAGACAGAGAGACAGACAGGTAGAGGGCAAGACAGGTGGAGTGCCAGGTGTTGTTGGTAGCTGAGGAGGAGAGTTGATAAGGGAGGGTGCACCTCTCTCTTTCTGCCTTAAGGCCAACAGGGAACCTGCTAAAGTCCAGACAGAGGAGATAACATATTGGAGCTAGGGGCATGTTTGTGTTACAGCGAGTGTGTCTGTAATGTGTGTGTGTGTGTGTATGTGTGAGTGGTATAACATGCTCTAAACAACAGTTCTGTTGCAGGTGGGATTAAAACCCCCCTGAGAGAAAAAGATGCTGCTAACATACACATACACCCCTACAGACATTCTGTGATTCAGACAGTGAACCATCAACGCTGGAAGTATTATCAAAATCTGCTATTCTTGCAGCTCTACAGTGATTCCACATGATAAGGGCAGACAAAATAATCTGTATCATAATACCATGAACATTTAATCAAAAAGGGCTTTTAAATACACCTGATACTGAAAGAAAAGAAAACTGCTGGTAACCGGCTGTGCTGCAATGTTAACAGTCATTTGAAAACGGCTCTATGTTATAAATAAAAAAAGAGGCTGTGAAAAAGGTGAAGCATTCTGTTTCAGGTATCGGCAAGAAGATTAATACGATCCAGGAAGGCTACATTGAGTAACAGATCCATGGGTTTGAGTTTAATAGATGCCAAAAGACTGAACAATGGTATATAATAAGAGAAGAATAAGAGAAGGGACTTTACAACTTGGGAAAGTTATCACAGTAGAATTACACAATTCACACTGTAGAGTAACCTGCCAGGAATGTGGGTTTGAGTGTATTTGATTGGCCAATGTATTGCCAGATGACGTCACATTGGGTTGTGGTAAACGGACTCTTGCAGGGGGTTTTTGCCAGAGTGTTGCTCAAATAAATTAGAGGGCTGCGTCTTTTAATGCAGCGCTAATGTCGGCCATCATGCAGTCTCTGAAGGCTAGTGTTTAAAGGCTTAGTAGCACAAAGGCGAGTTTATTCATGTTTATTTGTATAATGGCTTTGAAACACAGTTCAAAGTACTTTACAAAAGGTATTAAATCTACAATTAAAAGATCATGAGATGGACAGTGAGAGGTATTAGAATGAGTGACAGTTGTGTAAGCTTTTTAAAAGGCACCTGCTGATGGGAGATGTATCTGTCAGAGGAACATGCTGTTTGTAGTGTTATGAAGCAGTAAGTAAGTGGCAGTGCAGCAGGCTGTAAAGTTTTGTAAAGTTTACAACCGAGTTTTGTCTTAAAATGATCGCGCCACAGAACTAATTATGAATGATGAAAGTAGAGACAGTGATGGAAACAAAGGGCAGAGCAGAGTAGCACAGCTCCGGTGTCTGACTTACAACGCTGTCAGCAGCCCAGCAGAAGAGGCACTCCACGATGTGACAGGATTTCATAACTGAGTTTTGACCAAGACGTCAACTTTTACTTTCTCTGACTGGTTGGAAATGTGATGTTTTCCGTTTTCAAATCATCACTGAAACTAATGGATTGTCTGATTGCCAGACACAGCCTTCTGTTACAGCCTTTGTAGATATATTTAAAATGTTGATCTCCTTGAGTTGGTGTGGTCATTTTTTTCATACATTTCATTTCATTACATCGGATCAGAGCAAATGAACTATACTGTCTTTTTAGTTCCACATGCTGACCAAACAAAATGAAGACTTTCTGTGATGACTTATCTTCCGCTTGCAGATCTTTTTTTCCCCCCATACTGCATATATGTCTTTGTGCAGACACCAGCAAGACAAATGTAGCAGAGAGGGATAAACCGTTCACAGAAATGTCTTAAACATTAGTAGGATCCTTTAACTACCCTGCTCTCATTAAACCGATTTATATACTTTTTTCATGAGAAAGCATCAGTCATCAGCCTCAAGCAGCCTCTGTTTTGTTTTGTGTCAAATTCTCAGTTGGAAAAGAGAAATGATATCGTTAACGCCTGAGCAAGAAAGGGAGGGGCTAGGGTCTAACACTCACAGCTAAAGCGGTTTCATACCACAAAGACCTTTTTCTTTGTCTGCTTTAACAAAGAGAATTCAAATCACAGGACAGACCATTATAGATCGCTTCCTCTTTCTCCTGCCGCAGAGATAAATGACAGGGATAAGCGTGCTCTCTCTCACACACTCACACTCACTCACTCACTCACACACACACACACACACACACACACACACACACACACACACACACACACACACACACAGTTTCTAGTCTCTATTGTCTCTGCCTTTTTATTCAGCCTCGCAGGTCCTGTTGTCCCATGACTCAGTGTGACCCTCTTTTACTTCCATGCGCTGTTTTACATACTTTTGACAGTTGGTAAAACGAGTTTTGCATTTCCAACAGTCAACATCTCAGCTTATGTTATGATACATACTTTTAGTGGTTGTCTGTTATCGGAATGAGTCGTTCGACATTGTATTTTCATAGCTGCCTCATTAGTCCACAGATGCCCTGATCCGGTGTGTTTTAGCGTTAGGACTTTTTAGCTTTTTAGAAAGTTCCCAACTGTGACCCTCGACCTTTTGAAGCTTGCGACCTCCTCATCCAGGGGTCATGAGGTTTTTGCCCCAGTGCCACAGTGACACCCAATACCTTTCCCCCACCCCCACTTCCTTACCGGCTCAGAGAGGCATCTTAAACCAAAGAACATAAAAAAAGCATTCAAACTCAAGCAGGTTTACAGATGAGTCACACACCCAGTGAGCAAATACAGAACGCACACACCTCTGAACTCATGTGTTCGACTCTGACACTCTTGAGCTATAAAATGTTGGAAGCACATACAGGGAGACGTGCTTACCCTCCTCCACCTGCCCAAACTGCACCATTAAGCCCCCTCTCCTTATCAAATTAGCCTCATCTTTTACAACAGAAAACCAGTCACCCTTCTCTCCCCTCCAGCTTCTCTGGTTTGGGTTTATTATGCTAATGCATTTTATCTGCTGTCTTCCCCAGCTCCCCTAATTAATCCCAAACTAAAGAAGCAGTAAGCACATTTATCAGACATTCCTTCAGGGGGGGTGAGGAGGAGGTGTGGTTGGGAGGGGGAGTCACCTCATCCCCTCTTCATTTTAAAAACCCTCTCCTTGCCCTTCTCTCTAATCTTATGAAAGTGATAAAGCAGACGTCTGAAGATTGTGAAAGAAGAAATGAGAAGTTTCTGGGGAAGAATAACCTGCCCGCTTGTGTCAGTTAAACCTCAGAGAAGACAACATGAAAGCACGAAATCAAACAAATTTTTTAAAGAGAGAGAGAGAGAAATCCCTCAACTTTTATTGCTTAATTGCTTTCCAGTTTCTTCTACTCGCTGCACTCTCTAATCAAAACAAGGTGAGAGGAGAGACAGAGTCCTGCATGGATAGAGGGAGTGAGAGGCGGGAGATGAAAGGTGAGGAGGAGGACAGTTTGTATTTAGCTAGATCTCAGGGCTGCAGGAGTTGATTGCGAAGGACTGAGCGTGTGTGTGTGTGTGTGTGTGTGTATGTGTGTGCAGGGTAAAAGCCAATGAGAGGGAAAAGGTCAAAAGTCTGGAAGACAGGAGATTAGCCACACCTGAGGATTAGGGGAAAAGGCTACTTAAAGCACTTGAAACTACTACGGCATGTCTGTCTGTGTCACACATCAATTTAAGACTCAAATAATTGTAAAGCTTCTGTTTAATTTTTTCTAAAGCATAAGAAAAAGCTCATGATTGCTTGACTTAAAGTGGGGAAACATTCATTCATCATTCCACCTATATTTTTTCCCCAGTTTATCCTCCATTCATTTATTTTTTTAGCCACCATTATCCATTCTACAGTCCATCTTAATATTAAGTCTATTCTCTCTCCTGTGCTCTGTTTCTCTGTCTCCTTCCTTCTCCGACTTGGCCTTCATCCATTTCCACCTGTCAGTTAGCCAAGGACCAGATCCCTCTCCATCTCTGTGACAGGACAAAGACGTCTCCCTGAATCATTCACCCTGACACGGGACACTCTGGAAAGTCCCACAGATACACAAATACTCTGTCAATTCTCTCACTGTATGTTGCATGTTGTGGCCTATATATCCAGATGACACCAACAGAAATACATGTCTCACTGCTACTCTTCAACAATTAGGATCAGTTTGTACATTGGCGGTGTGGTGTATTGCGTCATATAGTGGTACAAGTCTGAGCAAAACCTGTGCAATATCATTCTGAGATGTGGAGAGGAAACATTTTTCATATCATAAAAGGCAGATGGGGTATGACCCAGAACAGGAGAGAAAGAGTTGGTTAAAGACAAACACAGCCTAAAATTGTGCAATATTCTGTGTATAATTCTCTTAATGCATGCCAGTACAGCAGGATGTTTTCATGTTGAAATTTCATGAACTGAATTTAATTAACATTAAGCAAGACACAGGACATAATGATGTGTCCGCTGTTTTTCACTTGTTTTTTAATCAATTTTAAGTGCATCTGAACACACATAATGCCATTTTAACCATGACACCACGCTTGTAGGGAAAGGAAAAAACCAACATATCTTCACTTACAGTTAGATAAAGCTAAACTAAAATGCAGGAGACAGCCCAGAAAGCATGACAACCACAAGTCGTGTCCACAAACTCATTGGCAAACTATATTTACTGTATATACCCAAACTCACACAACCAGCTGTGCCACAAATGAGCAAACACAAGTCGTTCAGTATGTTCAAGGAGGTGTATAAAGCTAAACGTATCATGTAGGTAACCAGTGCAGGTAGTCAAGTACACTGAAAGATCACCATAGTGACCCTTGTCAATCTCATGCATTTAAAAAACCAAAAACGGGAATTAACTTAAGGTAAACTGATTTTCTCTCTCAGCTGGAATTAATAAAGGTGGAGAAAGCAATATCACTCCTGAAATGAACTGGACATTACATATTGATCACCTCTAAGTGTAAAGAGAATGAGAAGGTGTACCTGTCAGCATCTCCCTGTCCCGACGATGTGTTTCGATGAAGTGTCTCTCGGACGGCGGCCATGCTGTCAGGCAGGCGGTTCAGGCGTCGCGTGTACAGGCCCAAACCTCCGTCAGTCATATAGCTGAAAAACACAACAAAGTATATTATATACAGGCACCATAAAACACGTCTAAGACACACAATTAAAGGGCTCTGAAAGGATGATTTGACATTGACCAGAGTTAACACACTCTGTTCTTCCTTCTCTGAGCTGCCTTTGTTGTGTATAGAGCAGGAGGAGCCCACATCCATCCTAGTTTTCCGGCTGAGGCAAAGTTCTCATCAATCAGGCCTAAACGGTTGACAAAAAGCTCCCACACAAACACTGAAGACAGCAAACTATCTGTGTGAAGACACATTTCTCTCATGTGGCCAGTGGTAAACAACAGTGGTAGCTCAGCAGACAGAGGATGAGTCTGTTCTTACTTCCTACAGGAAAGATATCGCCCTTCATCACCAACACAGAGTCCATCATCTACTGCAGGCTAGGATCTTATGATTGACTAAGTAGATGAGCGTTAAGAGAACCTAAAATATACTATATATTCAAGTGCAGGCTAAGTAGGTCATTCACTTCATTTCATAATGGAAAATTTCATTTGAAGGGACCTGATTTATTGGTTGTTGGAGTCAGAGGCTGACCGTTAGCAGCAGTTACAGTCTGAAGCTGATGCTGAGGCCCTCAACACTAACACAAACATTCCCATTCAAACTAAAACAACACTAACTAATTCTCCAAATATTTACCCGAGGAGGAGATTCCTAATGGAACTAAATATTGACTCATTTAGCCCAGGTGTAATTTAATGAAACGTTTGCTGTTTTAATGTTGAGGCCAAGTCATTCAAATGGTGAATGCTCTCTGTGTGGGACTGTCATGTTTCTGTTTCTGCAGTTAAGTGGGTAGAAAAATAAGCCCTGCCAGAGTGCAACCACTAAAACACTTTCTATGCTATGTTATCTCTATGTGGATCTCAGCAAAAGGGAGCCCAGCACACACACATGCAAACACACATTTATACCTACATGTATATACAGTACACACACAGTACAGTGTTTCCTATAGACAGAGCCTCTTTGTGTAGCCTGCAGTCAAACAGAATCAACATCTGACGTGTGGCACAGAAACTTAACACTCAGCAGAGAGCAAACCTGTACAGATGCTGAACAAACTGCAGCATTTATAATGTTTACAGCTGCATCTATGATTATGAATTCATTATTTTCAAAGTTGCAATAACTGTTTTCCTTTTTTGGCCACAAGCTGAGAACACTACAATGACACATTGCCACACTATAAATCACAGATCCAGCAGATCCACCATTCACACTATTCACACTCTTTTAAGCTCTGGATTGGTCTCCACCAGCCTCCTGAGGAAAAGAAAAATCAGGCTTTTTAGCTACTAGATCTTTCTTTTCTTCAAACGTGAGGTTGACGAAAGCTAGGTTTGCAGGCTGAAAACCCACAAGAACAAAACTCTGCAGCAAACCTGAAAGTACCAGATGTTGTACTTTCTCACCAGAACATGAATGAATAACCACTCTCTGCAGTCATCTGGTAGCTGCCTGCTAATCATTCCCATGAGTCCAAACTAAACATGGAGATTCTGCATATTTTGGAATAGCTTTTGGGTGTACAGTGGTTAGATGCACAATATAAATAAACCCTCCTTATGCTGCAGAGTTACACTCAAAAATCCTGACCAGCACCAAAGTTACATAAAACAATCTATGGACCACCAAACATCAGACAAATCAATACCCATTTCTTAAAATCACCCACAGACAGAAACACAACTTCATTCACTGATATAAGACTTGTTGTGTAGCAGATTTCACAATAACAAGAGAGACAATAGACAATGAAGACAGATGAAAAATGCAGGGATCCTCTGACAGAGAATCTGCTCCGTGGGGGGTTAGCTGTCCTTTATGGGACGCATCCATCATCCAAAAGCAAAGTCACCTTGAAGATGGCGGGGCAGTCTCTCTCTTTCACACACACACACACACACACACACACGTACGCACATGTATGCACGCAGACACACACATATATTACCCCTTCATACTAATGAGTAACTAAGCCTCCTTGTCCTGCTGCTTCAGATGCCTGTTAACATGTAACCTTCTGCAGCAGAAGAAACGTGTCCAAACAAGACAGTTTATGAGCTGAAACTGAGCTCTGAGGTAGAGTTTACACAGCCGTGCGACTAACAGAGGTAAAAGTTCTTGAGTGAATGAAACTGCAGAAATATTTGACTTGAAAAGAATGTGGTGCTGAGGAAATTCACAAAAAGAAACCGTGCTCTGGAAAAAACAAAACAAAAAAACAATCGACTCTAAAGCCTCTGATTTCTGTTGATGGTTTAAAACACTCTGACATACCTTTCTGCCTCAAACATGGCAACAAGTCAGTTAGTCCAAAGCAAAATAAACAAAATTCCAGGTGAGGGTTGATCCCTGTTGATAAAAGTCTCCAAAGCAGTGGTTTCCGTTTTCAACCGTCTGGCTACTGTCTGTTATCACGTCTGAATCTGTGAGCGATATCTGCTGTTGTATGAATAGTATCACCAGGTAAGAGAGAGCGTGACCATGGTGATATCAGAAGGGAGTGCACGCTATCAGTGAAGTCTCCATGTATAGATTATTTCTCAATGTGTAGCCTGAGTGTGTGTGAAGGTGTGTTGCTCTGTGGGAGCTCAGTGTCGGTATGCAGCCTCTCTCCTCAGCTCCACATGCTTTTCCCTCATAGCTGGAGGTTGGGTCTGTCTGTGAAAGGTGGAGGTGGAGGAGGGATGGGAGGAAGGAAGGGAGGGAGGAAGGGAGGGAGGGAGGAAGGATGGGAGGAAGGGCAGCAGAGGCTGAGGGGTAGATCAGGCAACATACCCCCTAGCCAAGGAGGTAGAGAGGGGGGAGTGCTCGTCTCTATGGACCAGAGAAGCCAAAAGCAAAAACAGAGGAGGGGGATGGAGACTGAAGAAAACCACTGCAGATACTAAATGATGTTGTCTGTGTTATACTATTTATAGAACACAAAATAAATTAACAAGACAGATAAATGTTGAGCCTATTTTTATGTCTCAATTATCTTTCAAATTAATCAAGATTGATCTTTTAGTCTATAAAATGTCAAAGAAAAGTGAAACATTTGCAGAAGGTGACATCTTCAAATTGCTTGTTTTGTCCAACCAACAGTCAAAAACCTAAAAAATATTCAATATAAGATGATATAACAAGAAGAAAAACAGTAAACTCTCAAATTTAATAGGCCAAAAATACCAAAGGTTCAGTGAATTTTTGGAAATGATAAGTTAACATTTGTTATAGTTATAATTGTAATAGTTATTGTTGATTGATTTTATTTTAATCAACATCTTGATTCATCTATTAATCATTTCAGCATGAGAAATTCAGACAGTTGAAGCAAGTCACAAAAAAGAAAAAGAAAAAAAAAAAAGAAAAGCTGAGATATCGCTCTCTCACCAGTCCCAAGGGAATTAAGGGAATTTAATTCGTGGTATGGGCAGCATTGAAAACTCAGTGTGTATAAGATTCATTGGAAGTAGGTTTTTCAGTGGGGTCTGCAGGTAAGTCAAGAGTAACAGGGACATGGTTTCTGGAAATAGGTGTTTCTGCTAAATTAAATTCCATACACCTCCATTACACTGGGTTGGAAGCCAATGTCTCAAAACCCCAGAAAACAGAACCCAAACTATCTGCATGTCTAAATACCACCAGAGGTAAGGGAGAAAATATGCTTCTTTTATATATGTTTGACTCTGTTAGGGACATTTGAGAGTTGCACTGTGAGAGTGAAATGCCAGCTCCTCCTCTCTGGGTAAACATCTCACCTCTGTGTGGAAGAACCAGTTAGTCAGTAGATGCTAAAAACCTCTAGAAGAGCAAACTGCTAAATGGCCTGAGGACACAGAGAGGAGGGGGAGGTCATCAGTCTGTGTCTGTTTTAAATGGTTAACCCACAGGGCGACTCCACCCACCATACACACACACGCACGCTTGTACCCACACACACTTCCTCAGATATACACAAACACGTATAAACACAAACACACTTTATGCCCCTGCAGGTTCCACCCCCCTGAACACATGGAGCCTAATCTAGTCAACCTGCTTCCATTTGAATAAAAGCTCATTTTGCCAGCCATCCATCTTCTTCATCCCTTGGGTTCATATAGCTTGGAGCATCAAATACACACACATGTGCTGTATGTGTCACACACAGACAACATGTAACACTGATTACAGTGCCGTTTCCAAACACAGACCCCAAGCATCCACCATTTAAACCATTCAAATCCAGCTCAAAATAGCCTCAATACTTCACTCTGTCATAAAATCTGCTAAATCTACTATAGTGTGGAAACAACAGAAAATGAAGTGACATACTCTATCATCTATTAATCACTGAAGTCACTTATGAAGCAAAAATGACGACCTGCAGATTACAGCTTCTCAAATGTGGGTTTTTCTGCTTTTCTTTGTATAAACTGAATATGTTTTGAGTTTTGTTCAGACAAAGCAAGACTTCAAAGACATTAACTTAAGCTCTGGAAAACTGTAACTGACATTTCTCATAATTTCTTACATTTTATAAACTAAATGATTAATCAGGTGATTGAAAAATGGAAAACTGATCATGAAAGTCATCAAAGATCAGCAGAAAATTCTCTGAAGGATATCATTTATGTTTTGCCTTGCCTACCACCTTGACTCCAACCCAGCCTGGATATCAAGTTTTCAGAGTGAGAGAATAGCCCTGCTCACCTGCTCACATCACTCACCTGTCCAGGTGTGGCTGTGGCTCGGCCTTTGTGTGCTCAGCCACAGATTCAGACACATCAAGCACTTCAAGACCACTTAGCTCCCTTGACTTCTACAGCTGCCTCAGGGCTGGTGAATCAGTGCAAATGCATCAGTGCCAGAGGAAATAATTTCCACTCAAGAGACAGGGAGAGATGTGTATTTTGTTTTTTAACTGCCTTGATTCGCTGAGTTCATAGAAGCTTTTCTACATTTACATTTATCTCAACTTAAACTACACACTTAAGCAGCTCTATCACCAGATCCTGCCGTCTCTGTATTTTTGATGACATCTTAAGGCGAGCTGGCGCTGTTTACAGCCTCATCTGATGATAATGATGACAGCAGAAGTTTAAATTGCACAGTGTGACAGCCAAGGTATGCAAGAGGCCTGTTACAACATGGACACTGGCTTTAAGAGAGCAAATAAACAGGTTATCAGCGTTTCTGCATCTGCAGACAGGGAGATGGGATACTTGTGGGATCTGGGCTATAGAGAATAAATGTTGCTTATGCTACTGAGGCTTAACTGTGGGATATCATTTGACACTTGGATCGCAGGAACATAACCTATGAGCAAGGGACACTACTGCCCCCTTCTGGCAAGCTTGCATTCAAGAAAACTCAGAGCCAATAGGGTCACATGAATCAGTTATTATTCTTTTTCTTCCTTTCTTTTTTGCTTCATAGTTTTCTAGCATTAGACAGTATAGACAAAGTCAGATGCTGCTTTAGCATATGCATTAAACAAACATATATATGTCACTTTTTTCAGACTTTTTGATGACTGAATACAGAATCAAGTGCTGTGTTAACTGGTTTACTCAGACACATTGGATCAAGTTAGCAACAGCTCAAATTACAGAGGAACAATTTAAGTCAGCCAGTATGCTGAGTGTCTCTCTTACTTGATCCCCAAAAAGACTGCATTACTACATGGTAGGTAGCAATTTCTGCAACAAATGTTTATTTTTCATTATTGATTAATCATTGCTAATTTGTTTGATTTTTTATTCTATAAAACCAGAAAACAGTGTAAATAGCCTGTCACAAGTTTCCAGAGCCCAAGGTGATGTCTTCAAATTGCTTGTTTTGTTCAGGCAACAATCCAAAAATGAAACTTGTTCTATTTACAATGATAAAACACAGAGGAACACAGTAAATCATCACAATGGAGAAGCTAGAACCAGCAGATGTTGGAATTTTTGCTTGATAAATGAACAAATCAGTGTGACCATCAGTGTAATCTACTTACCCACTGGTCACATCATCGGTGCGTGCAGCATTCTTGCTCAGCACGTCTCCATCGCTCATATATCCAGTGACCTCCATGGCAATGCCGTCCAGGTCCATGTCCTCCCCGGATCTGTCTCCGAGTTCCACGCTACAGAGGGTTCCTCCCCTGCCAGCCAGCTGCCGTCGCAGGTGCCCAGGGTATAGGTAGCGTCCACCCTGGCCACCCACCGCCCGGCCACCGTAGCCGTTCCCCATAGAGGGGGCATCGCCTGCCTGCAGACGAGGGCTGGACTGGCCCAGACGCCATGATGCCAGGGAGGGGCGGGTAGAGGTGATGCTGAGGATGCTCCGACCCCCTCCGCTGTTGTTGCTACCACCTCCACTACTGCCGCTGCTGATGTCTGTGGTGACGCTGCCATCAAAGGTGGTTTCCAAGGTGCTGAGAAAGACAGAGAGAGAGGAGATTAAAGGCACAACCAGCTCAAAATCATCACTCAAAACTGATTGACATGTCTTTTAACTTACAAGTAAAGTTGTATAGTGTCACAAGGTGACATGTTTTCTGGTGAGGTTTTCTTTTAAAACTTCACCATTTACAGTAACAGAAAAGGCCATGACATTGCTGAGAAAATAAACTGAGCCAACAAGGAGCCACTTCACAAACAAAGACCCCTGAATGCAGCTCCGAGCTAATTTAATGACGTCAATAGATGAGTTACTTGGTATTAAATCCCAACCTGTAGATTTATAGTTATAGAAAGTTACTTTCAATTGTCTAATAGTGAAGATCACACATTTGAATTGCCATTAAACCCAGATCAGTTGCTTATTGGCTCAAGGTTGACCTGTCCACAACATTTTACAGAAATCTATTGGAAGAATTTTGAGATATGGTTCAGGCAAACAAACTTCATAGCCTCCTCAGTTGACAGAAAGGTAAAAAGTAAAGATATGGAAAATTTGTTGCAATCTAAAACAGGATAATAGGACCTTTCACCAGGACCACAGCTGAATCTAGACAACTGGGTCATGGACATAGTAGAGGTCAAAACTTCTGTGCGAGGGAACGTGATTATAGAGCTAAACCTGAGAGACATGCCCTGTGATCAAAGTAAAAGATCCCTCAAAAGAAGGATGAGACAGCAACAAAAAGAAAAAAAGAGGTAATACCTGTAAACCTAGACAGACATGGTCTGCTGATCATGAGGCAGTTCAGTCAAGGACTCAAATCCCCACCAGTTAGCCCGATTTAGCCTGTTTACCACTCAGCCGTAGCAGCCATTGTAAGGCGCTACACTTTGATGATCCCCAAACAGTGGAGTGTTGTTTTCCACTGGAACGCCTTTTGTAAACTTCTTTATGAGCAGTGCAGACTTGACAACGTGAACAGAAAATGCTGTAGGAAAATCATTTTTACCCAGATTGATAAATTACCGATAATGCTCCATTTACTTTTGCTTACAAGTGAATCTTTATGTTCACTTGAAAAAACATGCAGGGTGCAGTGAATAATATGGCTTGTACCATGTCTGCTGTTGATAATTCCTCCGTTATCTATATTCTTTTTACCTGAGGTACCACTATATTTTACTACTCTATTTTACAAAACTTCAGTGACATAAATGAAACAATATGGGATCAAGCCACTGTAAAACTGACAAGAATAGTAAGTACAAGAATCCTACAACAGACTTTTTAAATTACCACTTTCATTAGTCAGTAAAAGGTAAAACTAGCTGGAAAATGAATAGATTTTATTTTTACCTGTGTGTGACCTGAGTTCCTCGCAGGCTGGACATGGTCTCCTCCAGGTTTTGCCGCAGGTCTGCTATGTTTTTGACAGTTCGCAACCGCCTTGTCTCTGGGTCTTCACCTGAGTGAGACGATAACAAAACAGTCTCAGAAAGATTTGCCAGAATGACAAGACATAAGTTGTCTCTTCTGAACAGAGACAGACCCTATATTATAAGTGATCCCCCACCTGAAAGGTCCTCGATGGAGGTCTGGCTGGTCTTGGTGAAAGAAACGTCTCCACCTCTTCCTCCTGAGCCGGTCTCAGCTGTTCCCTCGCCGTCTGTTTGGGATCTGGGGCAACAAAATTGTGCAAGGGATCAAAGTGGCGAAATCATCAATGGTGAATTATTGTGCATTTAGTGGGAACCTAATATTCAGCAAATTGTCACGAAAGAGGGATAAACCTGATTAAGAATGAAATCTGCTCTGTTTCACGTCTTGTGACCAGGGTCCAAAATGAACGCCTGCTAAGCCCTGAATACCAGTTAAGTTTATCTTTGAAGGATAAAATCAATACAGTTCAGCGGCTGCACTGGCTCATAGCTTTTTTGAGGCGATGACGTTTGAATGCCTTGGTTATATGCAGCCTTTGGTCTTTGCCTGATCCCAGACTTTGTCCTTGTTGACTACTGTACACACTCTCAGAGCGTGAGCCAATCAAAACCACAGACTGCCTCCTGCACTGCTCCACAAGAATTGACACAAAACTTTGTTAACTGACTTAATATTGCTTGAAACATCAGGATATTTCCGTGTAATAACAAATGAGAGAAAAAACTTTGATTATACATTTCTAATTTCTTACATTTACCATCAAATATGCTCTTTCTGACAAGTGGAGGTGGTATAATCCTGCTGGTAATGATATTTGACAGGTATACGGCAGAGGAGGAAGTAGTACTGAGGATGGGGGTGTTTTAGCTGCAGGTCAGAATGTACAGAGGGAGAAAGGGCAGCAGTGCAGGAAGTGTCAGGAGGCTAATGAGTGGTTGTTAGAAAGGACTCATTGAGAGAGTCAGAGGGACCTCCTTCCTTATCACAGTGGGACCAGGACAGAGGTCAGAGGCACACAACATCCACACATATTTGCCCAGATAGTGTGTGTGCACAGGCAGACAATATACTCCACACTCCGTGTCCACACTCCGCGCTCACTCTCTCTCACACACACACACACACACACACACACACACACACACCAACAAACACAGATGTGACATTCCTGGTTAACAGTTCACAGATGGCTGTATTTAGATTTTGTGCTTTCAGATGCTGTCAGAGAATGTAGTGTTATGCATGTGATGATATTTGTACAGTGCTAGACTCACAACACCAGGTTATACACAGGGTTACACACTGGTCTGTAGTTATTGAAAGTAAGTAAACAGTACAACTTCAAATAGTACTCAGTGAAAAATTCAACTGATTCAACCAAATCTGGAAAATGTGCTGTGTGTATGACTTTTGGTCAGAGGAAGATGTGCAACATGCAGTGCTTTATGACTTTTTTTTAATCAGTGTTTTATGAAGCCTGATCTTACTTGCTATTTTGTGGCCAGCGAACACATCTTGAACATATTTAAGTGACATTAGCAACCTATTAGATCCTATGCAGAACTTTCTGAAGCCACAAAAGGCTGTATATTATTTTTCTACATATGCAGTAGTATTACCCAAGACCTTCATGAGTAAGATCTGTACAGTTCCCCTTTAACCTTCCTGATCACCCACTTCATAAGGTATCGGACCTCCTTCCTTCCGGAAAATGGTACATAATGCTCAAAACAGTGGCAGGGTTTCATCTTTTAAATTAAGTCAAGTTAGGCCCAGAATGTGTGATCTTACCTGTACATGAAAGGTGCGACGGTGGCCATGTTGGGGTGGCTGTGGTGCTGTTGAGTCTGAGGTAGCTGCACACTGACCGTGTTGCTGGCTGTGCTCTGTGTAGTGCCTCCTCCTGCCACAGGGGCGGCGCTGGTCTTGCCCTCCGTGGAGGCCAGGCTGGAGGTAGAGCTGGAGTGTCTGCTGTCCCTGTCTCTGTCCAGGGGGCCGCGGTGCATGGCAAGACCCCCTCCTAACCTCATGCTCCGAGGCCTCTCCCCCGCCTCCTTCACTGAGGAGGCCTTCCCCCCAACTCCTGGGCCTTTGCCTCCTGGCTTTGGTATTCCGCTGTGTGCAGGGGTGGAACTGTCTTTTTTGGCCACTTTACCCCCCTTGGGAATGAAGCTGGCAATTTTAGAGGTCCTTTTGTTAGAGCTGTCTGTGTCTACAGCAATGGGTGATACTTCCTCCTTAAGCTCCTCCCCCCTGAGTTCTGTCCTCTCGGGGGCCGAGATGCGTTTTCCCACCTCCTTCCCTTTCTCCTTCTCCTTCTCCTTCCCCCTCTCCTTGTCCTTGTCTTTCTCAGGGCCTTTGACAGAGCCCTTCTTGGCAGTCAAAGCTCTGCTGAAAGTGCGCTGGGCAATGCCCCTGAGGGCAATTTTGGGGCTGCTGGCAGTTGTGGAGACAGTAGTTACTGCTGAGGGAGCTGCACCAGAGGCTGTACCATTGCTCGTCCCGTTCATTCCTGGCCTGGCATTACCATCGTCTTCCTCTAGGATGTCGGTGTTGGAGCCAGTGTCGGTCCTATCCACCTGCCCCGCCCCAAGCTGCCTGGCTGGGGGAGCATTTTCAGTCTGGGACCCTACTCCATTGGAAGAGGAGGAGGAGGAGGTGGATGATTTGGAACCTCCCTTACTGTTGAAGAGCTTTAGCTTTTCCAGCATCGACTTCTGAGTGACAACCTTAGGAGGAGCTTCAGTTGCTGGAGCAGCTTTACAGGGGGTGTCTTTGTCCTGCTTGACAGACTGCATGGCAGATGAGGGGGTGCTGGTGGAGGAGGGAGAGGGAGAGGAGGTGTGCTTGGAGCTCATAGACTTGCTCCTCCAGGGCTTGCTGTTGCTGTTTGGCTGGGGAATGGCTGTGGAAGAGGAGGGTGAGGACGACAAAGAAGATGATGGAGGAATCAGGGCGGAGGTAGCAGCGGGGATGCTGGTGGAGGAGCTGACGGTCACCGCAGATGACAGAGCATGCTCAGTCATCACCGAAGGCTGTGAGGTCATGCCCTCTGAGGAATCTGTATCAGAAAACAGACATTTTATTAAACAATGAGATAGGAGGGTGCAGATGAGAGGAAAAAGTCAAGCAGAGGGAGGATCTAGGGGGAGAGAAGAGAAACCAGATGCTGAGGGTGAGTCCTCTATGACCCCACACCAAGTCGCCTTATAAGGGCCTGGAGGTGGCCTGTGTTGATACAGCCAAACGGGCCATTACTTTTCCTTGGGCTAGCCACCAAAACTGTTAAAAACCCCTTAGCACTAACAATGAGAGGAGCCCATCACAAGCTGTTTATAAAAACAATGAGGAGCAGGCTCAAGTGCTTTAAAGTCTTGCCAAGCAGGCCAAGTCAAGAAGCAGGGCTGCTGCGCTTATAAGGCTTGGACTTATATGGACTGTTTTTGGTGAGCATCCCTCTGCTTTACAAAGAAACACTGTCTGGTTACATCTGGTTACAAGCACACAGTCCCTCGTAAATTAGATTCATAAACAGGATAAAAAAAATACAGTTTAACTTGGAGGTGGACAGAACAGAAACTCTTTTTTTTGCAGTGCTCAGCATCATCTCAACAAGTAAACTTACCAAGGACTGAAGGAGCAAGAGGAGAGCTGAAATTCCTGGTGTAACTCACTGCACTCAGTATGAAAACTAGAGTATCCAGAGGGCTGCAGAGGTTGTCAGTCTGTATGCAGAGTGGTGCTACCAGCAGCACAGAGTTCAGACCAGTAACATTTGAATATTCAAACACCAACGGCCAGTGAGAGAGGGCCTGTGAAGGGAGCGCTGGGTGGAATGATTCATAACAGTTCTGTTGCAGCGCACGCCTCTTACTTTATGAACACACATAAACACACACACACTCACTCACACTTATATTTATTTTAAGTTACTGCTGCTGCTGTGCTGTGCTTTCTCATACAAACTGCAGTGACCTTAGACCTACTGTATCTTAAGAAACCATTTGTGTTAACTGTTAAGTCCTTAAAGTACTGTGTTTTAAAGACAAGTTATACAACACATCTCAGACTTTATTCCTGGGCTGTTTACACGTATATATTTAGGGCCCCGGTTCTGTTTGCTTGTTTGATTTTTACCCGATGACTGTTTGAGGACCAAAACAAGTGAGTACAAGTGATCGACACTCTGTAAGAATGTTTGGTTCTTTCATCTTTGCCTTTACAAATCAACCTGTTTAAAGAACTTGACACAGTGGCAGAGTCTAGACTAATCATACTTGATTTTAGAAAATTCTTGAACCAAGCTGGTTTGTACTGGAAAAAGAATGAATTCTCTCCTGCCACTGGAAGTTTTTTAAAGAAAATGGCAAGAAAATGATCATATAATTTACATTTATAATTTAGTGTTCATTTGTTTATGAGTTAGGTTTCTTCTAATTCACACCATCTACATTAAATCCATATTTATATGTTACTCATATGGTCTGATTAAGTCAGCATTTATGTGGAATATTCACTCAACCTGTCTGTTTACCTCTTTCTCATCTGGCTCTCCACTTTATTTCATTTTTACTGCGTCTTTCATGCTCTAATTGGAAATAGGCACCCGCTCACTGCTTCTCGTTTCTCTCCCTGTTTAGCATTTAGTGAGAGCAGCCTCAAACAATGCTGCCATTAGGAAGTGATTAGGGCCCAATTAGCCGTGCTAGCAGTTAGCAATCGGAAAAGTGGGTCAGGTTGCTAATAGCTGGCTTCCTATTGGAAGCGACTGAATGAGAGGGGGACCTGCTGTGATTATAGAGCAGGCAGTGAGAATAAGGGGACTGGCAGTGCAGGTTTGGGATGAGTGAAGCTTTGATGTGGGCCAGCAGGATGGTCTGTGCTGTCCCTGAATGGGGTTAGCTTGGATTTCGGGTCAGAAAGGAACAGAGGAAGAAAGCCAGGACATAGAGAGGCCCTGGACACTGGGACAGCTGGCCATTGTCATGACTGGACCTAGTGACTGGGACTGACATGTTCTAGTTATGTTGCCAAGGGTGAATGTGGTCAATCTACAACATGTTAGGTCAGAAGTGACACTGAAGTGATGGACTTTGCATCATAAAGTCAAATAGACTCAAATAGAGTTTCAAGACAAGGTTCAACACTTTAAAACATAAATCTGTCTTGAATAAAACAAATGCCAATGTGAGATTAAAGCTGCGTTCACACTTTTCTGCTGTTTTTACGCTGAACCTTTCATTTGTACACTTAATGAAGCAGCCACAAGGTGGAGTAAAGATTTCATTGTGGGAAAACATGCTGCATGTGTGTTGTTTTGTGACACAGCTGTGTGGTTTCTCAGGCTGAGAAAAGTTCCCATGTTTAAGAGGAAAAAAACATTTTGATGCTACTCAGAAAACACATGTTCTGTGACAACAACCACAACATCAAACAGATGAGAACCTAATATTATGTTCATAAATAATCACACAAGATGAATCTAGCTCTTTCTGGCTGTACTTTGAGAAACCGGCTTTTGATTACCAGCACAACTGCACTTGTGGAACCACTTCTCCTTGAAAAATAAACAAATAATTGTCTGAACATGCCCTAAGAATGGGTCACTGACCTAATGACCCTGTACAGCCTTGGGCCAAATCCTGGAATAAAACTGCTTGTTGCCCCTCGTTCACAGCACTAGTCGGGCTGTCTGCTTGAGGGAACATGTTGAAAGAATTTTCGTATTTACAACTAAACTGCTTAATTGCTGCAGTCCTTAAGAGATTAAAATAAAAAGCAGAAAATGACAGTAGAGGCAAAGCCACAGGGAAAAGAATGACAGACCACCCTTTTACTGCATGTCTGCCATCTCAGAGTGTCCTGATAACATCAAGGCATTTTAGGAAATCAGCTGAAGTGGACTCAAAGCTCCTTTCACGGATTGTCACACTCAAGTGTCTGTGTGTATGTTTCTGTGAGTTAATGCCTGTCTGCAACTGAGGAAAACCATGTAATTTCACACAAGTGTCACCACTCTTCTTTCTGTGTGTGTACATGTCTGTGCGTGCATGTCAAAATAAGGAGAAAAGGGGGTTGTTTGTTCTGCTCAGCAACATCAAACACTGAAATCTCTATGTATTTGCTGGACCTGGAAGAGGAGCAGACCCACTCTGCAGAGCTGAGTGAGCACACTTGCATAGTTTTTAAAAAAAGGGGGGAAAAAGCAGCAAATTCATTAGAGGTAGCATCGGCTGACACTGTTTAGACATCACAAGCCCTCCAACCCCTCTCATGGTTGCACTGGTCACAAGACATTAAGCTAAACCCTCTCAGTCAGTCAGCAACCAAATTGCTGACCTGAAAATGCCCTACTTACATACAAGTCGATCACATATAGCAAGACTGAAAACTTAAACACTTAAAAACCCATGGTGTTTTGACATGTGCTGCAGAGAGAGAGAGCAGTGCGAGAACATTTCCCCCTGATTGGTCAGCTTTATTTAATTTATAGAGATCTTCATAGAAATGTAATTTGTAAAATATGCACAAATTATGTCAGACTGGCACAAAGTTTGAGGCTGCAGGTCTCTGCTTACTCATCATGTAGTCTGATTTCAGAAGCTGGCTCTCTCTCGCTCTCTCCTCAGTCATTGTGCTCCAGAAAGTGAGAGGGACAGCCAGCTTTTGTGTGGAGACGGAAACTTTTTAAAGTTTCTCCACATGAATACACTCAAACAGTGACGCTACAGCTCATCAGAAGGCTATTCATTCAGCGAGGGCACCAGCATAGAAACAAACACACACACACACACACACACACACACACACACACACACACACACACACACACACACAGAAATACATGGGTGACAGAGACGTGCACATACACAAACACACAACCACAGATTCCCCCTGCTCTTTCTATCTCCCTGCTCTGTGTCACTTAGTGGACACCCAGACGCTGTCACCTTATGTTAACACAGAGCAGAAGAGAAGATTCAGGTCTGTGTCCTTCACTGTACAGCCGTGCAGTAACATGACTCCATTCTGGTGTCACAACCATTGACACAGAGTGATCTGGGTGGTTGTACATGAGGCCTACCTTTGTTCAGGTGCGAGTTGGCTTTGGTCTTGTCACTGAAGCCCTGGCTACGTCTGTTCCCAGCAGCACTGACCGAGCCTCTTGGAGGGATGTCACCGCCGGCGGTGGACACCCTTGCTGTGGGGCCGGGAAGTCTGATGGAGAGAGACAGAGAGGAGAGAGGCGAGAAGGAAGAGAAAGAGGGAAAGAAAGGGGGGTGTAAACAGGCCAAAACATTTAGTTTATATCAGTCTCTGAAGGTGATGAGATTAGGAGAACATCAGTGGTATAAAGCCTTCATCTCACACACAATGGAAACATACCAGGTTCCTCCACACTTTCTGCAAAGACAAACACACATTTAGTTTACAGCTTCTAAACTCACACAGGAGGGTATCAGTTAAATGGGACTGAGAACACAGGGGCCATGCAGGCACTGCAGAGTTGCAGTTTTTCTGGAGAGGTAAGTGGCACATGTAGAGCATCCTGCCTTTTTGCATTTGCAAATAACAACGCAGTGCAACGATGTTCCTTGTGTTCCTGTGTAGTCAAACGTGTTGCCCAAACTGTAAAACACAATACTAACATCAACTATCACATTACATGTTTCAGGCAGAGGCAACTACAAATCAAGAATTTGTTTTCAGTGTAAAAGTTAAAAATCTTCACTTTACTTTTTCTATTCTTTGTCTAAGCACTATGTCACTATGTTCAGAAAAATGCTGCACAAATAAAATCAATATTTATAATCTGTTTAAAGGATATAAGCAGCCTGCCAAAAAGATAGGCATGTTTAATAATACCACACAAGCATCAATCTGGCTTTGTGTTCCATGTTGTCAATTTTCCATTTTTAACCTGAGGACTCTGACATACCTCAACATCCAGTGTGTTATTGAAATCATGATATACACTTAAAAAAAAAACAACCTATTTCATTGATTTCCTATGGGAAGAGTTCTCCTCTTGTCCTCTGGTTAGGCTGCAAGGTCGAGTCTATCTACTGATGACTACAGTTACCACACAGTCACACAGTTCTCTCTGCAGTGTCCATTAATGCTTTGTACTATTTTAGACTGCTTTTGGTAACAATGAATGCTCCCAAGATAAATGTTTACATCTGA
Organism: Lates japonicus; assembly: GCA_033238685.1. NCBI lineage: Eukaryota > Metazoa > Chordata > Actinopteri > Centropomidae > Lates > Lates japonicus. Next base: position 8,371,888 of record BRZM01000022.1, on the reverse strand, counting down.
CTAATCCTCAGTCTGTGGCTTGGATGTGAAGCCACACACAGTTTAATAAATGTAAACTCAGCTATTGTTTGCTCCAGCTCTGCCTTCTCATATACACCTATAGTAATCTAATGGAGACAGATGAGTTCACAGCAGCATGGACGTATGTGAGTGGGCTGGACAGGCTGACAGAAGCCATGTCCCAGGAGACCTGTGAGCTCAAAAGCCTCAGATTACACATCCTGCTCCTTTATTTCTCTGCATGGATTAGACAGGATGTACTGGCTGTGAGTAAGCCTCGGTGAAACTTATGACACCTTTTAGTTCATGTTGTAAATCGATGGTGAGCTCTGTGAGCCTGGCTGTAATCTAGCCAGGCCATGGCACAGAGACTGTTAATGAAATGCTAATTCACCAGCAGGCGACATCATCATCATCCTGGGACTGGGAGGCGGATGCTGATAAGCAGATTACAGCGCTCTCTTTCAGCTCTTGTATACATTATAGAAACTCTCATTTCCGGTATGCCACTCATTTTGACTGACCATTTATTTATTTAGCCATTGCAAGGTAATAGGTTTTACCTTATTATTTAGTTGAAAGTAGGCAAGGCTCATTTGATTTTCAATTATGACAGAACATGTCAGTCTATGACAGACAGAGATGTACAACTTGATGGTTTGAAAAAATACATATACTTCAAAATTTCAGTGATGGCTGGGGGTATCCTAGTGATACTGCGCATCTCTGGCCATGTTTCCTGTAATTAAATCTCACACTGTATTACTGAGAATGAAGCAGCAACTTACACAACACTGTAATTTATGTCTCATCTTTAAAATTTTTGGTATTTCTCTAAATATGTTCAGTAAGTGGAATCGAGTTATTCACTCTTCCACTTTCCAGAAAATTTTTAAATAAGTACCCAGAAGTTTTGATTTAGTCCAGAACCAGACATTATGTGTGCTGCAAGCCCAGTTTTTAGAATTTTTATTTAGAAATTTTTTAGAAATTGTGATATTTCTCACATTTCACCCTTACTCCAAATGAAACAGCTTTACTTCCTTTCCTCTTATAAAACTCTTACACATTAAAAGTTATATTTACAGTCACATACTAGAAGTTAAGCACATTTAAAATGCTTCTCCATTTGAGAAAGTCTGTATGCTTTTTAAAGGAAAATGGTCATTAAAAGAGGACATAAGAGAGAAGTCAACAGTAGGTTTGAGTGGAGAGCACCGGGCAACTCCCAGCTCTTCATCTTGTAGTTACAGATCGTGACCAGAAGGTAGAGCCATTTCATTGCTCTGGAGAGCAGCTGGTGTTTGGCAGGTGCAATGCAAACAGAATCTGGGATGGGCAGCATGCAAAAGTCCATCCTAAATCCAATTTCAAGGTGCATCATCTCATAATGTGACACTGCATGCCGAAAAAGAGTCAAATGTGAACGCAAACAGACTAGAGGGCATCACAACGAGCACAACTGAAGCTAAATTTGAACAACATTGTCATATTATAGATACACATTCCAGCTACAGACTCTTGCTGAGTTAATTATTAACGTCACATTATATGGGGGATGTGCTTGTCAAGCAACCCCCCGCCCCCACACACACACAAGCACACACACACTTACTTAAGGGTTATCTAAAGGTCTTTCACAGCCCATTTAGCAGGCTTGCCAAATGAGGCGGCGCTGCCAGACAGACTGGGCCGTCCGAAAATGGAGCCTGGAGCTTTACTTCCTATCTGCTCAACACTACCACTCATGCATATTAGATAGTGCTTGTAGTAGAGATTGCCCTTAACCATAGACAAAGAAACAACATGAGACTCATTACACTACAAAAGAAATGTTATCCTTGATTAGGGGCAATTTCTACCTTCCTATTTCCTGGAATGGGACGGAATAGGAGGTGAGGTGGAGGAAAGAAGGGGAGGAGCAAGAAAAAAGAAATGCAGAAGACGCTGACCTAGAGGTCTTTTTCTGACCAAGGGAAAACTTGAGTAGTTTACTCTGAGACCCATCCCTAGAGGAGAAGAAAAGAGATATGGAAGAGGACAGAGACAGAGAGGTCAGGTTTACAGTTATAAATGACAGGAAGTGTGAACAGGAAGACAGAGGTGACAAAATGATGGATTAGAACAGCAGAAACAGCAAGAAAAGGGAGAACAGAGACAAACCCATTCACCCAGTTTCAAGGTTACATTTCTAGTGTTTCCAGGGTTATCATAAATGAGCCTGGGAGCCTCACCTGGACTGCATCTCGGCCTGCGCTGCTTTCTGGGCTGTAAGGGCAGGAGTCCCATGCGGAGAGTGGCCGAGCTGGGCCGGGGCACTGCTCTGCTGGCTCAGGGGAGGGTGTGTGCTCTGGGACTGGGCAGTGGGTGGAAGAGAGGGCTGGGAGTTCTGCCGCTGAGCCTGCTGCTGCTGCTGTTTGTAGCGGGACAAGCTGAAGAAGAGGCCGAGGATGGCTTTCAGATTACCATTCCGAATCTCTGTGGGTCAGGAAGAAGGACAGTGTGGAATATTACAAAGGAACAGGCAGATGATATGAAGAGGGAAAAGGGGGGTAGATTAAGGCAAAACTGAGGATGAAATCCTGTCACTTCAAATCTTCAGTTACCTTGTGTCAATACACAGCAGCTCACTGGGGCTGTTCAACATCGTCATGTCATTTGTTGCTGTTGCATAATTTCCGCTGGTTCACACAGACTAACACAAGTTTTAGAGGAACGTTTTGTTTGTGTTCCCAAGAAGATGCATTAACCTGACTTGCTAGCTCCTTCATCTGGCATTAGTAAACAGAGTTGTAGTGTGTACACTGGTATTTTTTCTTTTAGTAAAGTTATATTTATCATCTGAATTGTGTGTTCTTGGACTACAAGTTCAAAGTCACAAGGAAATACTTGGAGAATATGTACTTCTTCCAGAATACAGAACTGACCCCATGTCTTTCTTTGTATTGGGGGATATTGCTGTTCACTGATCCACTGTTCTGCCCAATGAAAACACTATCAGTATCAGTGCAGTTACTATAATTGTTCCTAAGTTCCCTGTGTGAGCAATATGATGCAAAAAACATCAGCCAACATAAATCTTTTTTCATGTAGTCTATATTTAAACACAATTTTACACTGTGAGTTTTCTGGTTCATTAGTTATATGTATGGTATAATCAGCCCCTATCAAGCCAACATGTTTTAATGTGTATTGTCTGGTATTAATCTAGTGTGTCCTGACTAAATAGTCTGCCAATATAAATGCCTCTGTGTGTTGCAGCTAGGCATGGTCTGGTCTGGCCTGACCTGGCCTAGGTTTGGGTCTACCTCTCTTGTTCCAGTGAAAGCAGAAGTGCAGGAGTCCAGCTTACCCTCTGCAGACAGGCCCTGGATGTTGACTCCCTTGGCTGCCAGGAAACTGAGGCAGGCATCAATGTTCTCAATCTGGACAGAGACACAGACACAGCTGTAAGACACTACATCCTGCACATTTCCATTCAAATTTGCATATTTGTATAATGTGAGGAAGCATGCCGGTCTGTCTTTTGCACGCTTCTCCTCAGAGTGTAATGGCAAAACTGAAAGTGAACATCTACAAGTCTATCTAGAAAGGAAACCTGGCAGCACAAAATGTACTAACCCGTTAGAATTTCTGGAAAAGACGTACTAGATGTCAACGCTGACAAGATTGAATATGTTGGGAATACAGACTGTATAACCTTCAATATTTATTGATTTGATACTGTTGGACCAGTGAAAAATAGGCTGTTATGATGGGAAACTATATCTGTGTATGTTTATTGGATTACCTTTAGCAGTAAATATGCCAGTAAGAATACATTTGAAATACTAGAAAGTATTCAGTATACACCTGCTAAGGCCTCACAATCATCTAAATGTATTACTTTAATACATTATGCTGACAAATGTTTAACAGACACAATAGACAACAGAGAATAATGCTGATTGACTGATGGTAGCCATGAGTTTTGGACAATGTATGAATCTTGCTCAGGAATATTAGGACCTTGTGCAATGATGATTTGTGCAAAATTTCAAGTGAGTCAGACTTATAACCACATAAATTTATCATGTTGTTGTAGCAGCAACTGTGGGTGGAATACCATCAAATCACTTGCAGCATTGCTCAAAGCAGATGTGTCAGATGGGCTACATCTATAACGAGTTACAGAGAAATGGTATGGGATGAATCCAAATATGCTATGAGATTTGGGAGGAGTGGTGAAATGTGAAAAGTGTTTTCACCTGATTTCATTTAAATCTTTGTATTCCTTTTCACGGTATGAAGCTGGAATACAAACAAATGGTACCAAAACCACAATTTCTTTGGCAGACATAAATGTATAAACATACCAGTGTTGGAATGTGGTATGAAAGCTTCATACATATATGAGTGACCATTGATACTGTGCTGTGCAAAGCTCAGAAAGCAATATTGACCACATGGTGACATAGTCAAAACAGGATTCAAATGAAGCAGACATTCGTCAGTAGAGGTAACTATCTATACTGACTCAGTTGCTATGACAGCAGCCTTGGCAACCTAAGCGGACTGCTGAGCTGTCACTGGACTGCGAGAGGATTTGATAGGCAGACAGGCTTTGTTTAGAGCCCATGTGACCCATTATACACAGAGCCTGCCGGCTGGCCCACGTAATCACAATGTAAACCACATAAAACAAGTCATCAAGCAGAGTCACCGCAGATGAATGATTGTGCGATCAAAGTTTACCAACTGTTGTTTTCAACGAGCAAACACACCAAGTACAACACAAAAGATATCAATAAGGCACGGCATATTCTCATATTACAGACAGCATGGACTATAAGGTGATACTTTACTCTAGGCAGGGCAATCAACTAGAGAATTGATTGTGAAATGGACATTTAAAAGCATTTTACAGTATGCACGAAGGTTAAAGAGGTGCTAAATCTTCTTTAGTATGACATTTATTACAATACACCAAGGCTAATATGCAACAATGCACTCACAACAAACCTGTTTTGAGTAGTATAACTGCTTAAATTTAATCTCACAGGCAAGGGAAAAAAGATGTAGAGCATTGATACTCCAGTTGTGTGTGGTTTCTAAACTAAAATACATATGAACTGTGTCCTTTGTAAATGAGGCCGGGTGTGGGCTGCAACCGGGAGGGTCCTGCTCCCTAAAGATTAATGACATGATTACACTTAATATGCAGCGACTAAATATAGCCTGACCTACAGCTCCCTCTGTGTTTCTCCTGTTAAGAAGTATCCGGCTGTGAGGTGAGAAGCTGAAGTAAAAGCTAATTTACATCTGCCTCTACTAAACTATGCAAACGCCCACGGACTGCAGATACTGTAAGTAAATCCACTACTGTATGATTACATTTATTAATCCCAACAAAGCCACAACAACCACATTACTACTATTTACATCCACACTGCTGTATTGCTATGAGTTACATTTCATATCAGATTACTATTACATCTACCATATTACTTTTAGTTACATTCATTACTGTACTACCCCTTGCATGACACTAGTACCGTATTGCTATTCGTTACAGCCACTACTATAATATTATTCATTACGTTCACTGCTGTATCACAGTTAACTACATCCACTAGCAATTATTATTAGTTACATCCAGGACCATAAACTGACATTACTATTACATTACATCTACTACTCTACTGCTATTACTTCCATCCAATACCAAAAACTTGACAGTTAACATCCTTTACCATATTAATATTAGTGACATTCATAACGTATGCAACTAAATGACACCAAAAACCAGATTATTAACTACAGCAACTACTAATAGAGTTAAGTCCACTCCCTACCAAACTATTAGTTATTATATTCACATACTACTTACTTGACTACTACTTACTGCATCACCTTCTGGATTTACCTTCATGACCATGTTATTATTGTTCTATCCCATAAACGATTATTACAAGTAAATTTACTTCTAGTTTGAACTCAAATACCTGTCTGAGCTACTCTAGTGTGTGTGAAGAGGCCGGCAGACTTCCGGTCAGTGATTGAGCTGAAACAGAAGTGCTGCCCCTGCTGTCATTTCCACGACCCCTGACCCCAGAAACAGCTGTTAGAGGGGCTGACATATGCTGTCCTTCGAGGTGATACAGCAGAAAGCTTGGGAACAGGAGGAATGCAGACTATGGCCCTTTGTGAATACCAACAGCCCCTTAAAAATAAACCTCTCTGAAACAGCCTTCCAACCCCACTGAAATATCCAGAGTCTTTCTTTAATACCCCAGGGCCTTAACTTCATCTAAGTGACCGAACCACTCCCTGGCTGACCCAAATTCCCTGGTTATAGTTGTTGCCTAAATAGCAGCAGCCTACAGAAAACATGCTTCATTAAGATACCCCATCACAAATGCCAAGCCCATCCTGCTGAAATGCACCCCAAAGCCCCGCCTCTCAGGGGGTATAAATACTGAAAGCTCTTGCTATTTAAAAACCTGTAGACACCAGAGCTCAGAAAAGCCAGAGTAACACTATTCAGTCATAATCTACCATCAGCTCCAGAGACTGAGGTCTTACTCAGGTTATGTTTGAAATAGAGGGATCAAAATACAAATGACAAAATACAAAATACAGTATAAGTATAACTTCTGCATAGAGTAACATTTCATCTATGACTTGAAGATTAACCATATCTTCAAAAAGTCCCTCACAAAAATCCCTACACTTTGTATTATTTAGTTATGTATCACTGATCTGTCTGTGATGGTCAATACATTTGTTGAGTTAGTGTATGATCAAGAGTTACAACTGTACTTTTCCTCCAGGGCGCCCTTGCGGCCTAGGAGTTTGAGACACTGTTCATGTAATCACAACTTCCGCGGTTTGAGACTGCCTAAGGATCTGCAAACTGAATAAATAAAAACCATCATTAGTTACAGGCACACCCAGACGTCTTCACTTGACGTCATATAGTATATCACATGTTTGCACAGTTATCAAGAGGAATCATACAACATACAACAAAAGGAAACTAGAAATGCTATGTGTTTCGCTATTTTTGCAAAAAGAAGTAAAAGTTATTCAAGACTGAGTTTTTGAAGGCCAACACTTTAGGCTCAGCGTTTGATAACTCATAACTGAGACAAATGGCTGACAGATGACTGAAAACATCAAAAATAGCCATGAGAGTGAGGATCTGACCACCAAATTGATATAACACTGAAGAGAATCTAATGATCATCAGAACAAAATACCTACAAAATATCTAACTCAGAGAGCAACCTGCAAAGTAAACAAATCGCCTGCAGCACTTGGTGAAACCACTGCTGCTGTATTTACACTAACCCTGGACCTGTATGAAAGCTCCTACCTGCCTGGGTGTATGATCTGTCCCAGCAGTGTGACTTCACACCTCCATCCATGCCACCGTCACCTCCTGCTCTGCTCCGGCTCCCGGCAGCAGCATGGGGCCGGCCAGCCAACAGCCCTCTGAGCAAACACTACCTCCCATCACAGGGATGCTATTGTTGTGTGTGTGTGTGTGTGAGAGAGAGAGAGAGGAGAGAGAGAGAGAGAGAGAGAGAGAGAAGGGGGAGAGGGAGAGAGCTAAAGAGAGGGAGGGAGGGAGGGAAGGAGGGAAGGAGGGAGTGTGACCAAGAGTGTTACGTGTCTGAAGCAGGATATGACAGATAGGAGCTTTTGAAGACTGATACTGAGGCTGATATTTTTAAACCAAAGTTGCTGATAGACAATCTTAAGCAGCAATTTTCTGTGTTTAAATGTGACTGTTTTGATGCCAAAATACCACGAATAATTAGTGATTTGCCCGCAGTCTTGTTTTTGTCAAAATGAAAATGCCCCTGTAACAGCATCATGAGCATCAAGGAAAAAAAAGTCTCAACTTATCTGGACTGACTGTTGTCGCTGCATGTCTGTGAAGCCCGCAGAGACATGGACTGTGATATTGAGATATAAAAATAAACTAATAACTACTAACAACTGATGCACTCTAAGTATTAAGCAGTTCTTTAACCAAACCAACAAAACTATCCAATACTAATTTAAGATCTGTGATTCAAATATGCCTTTGGCTGATAATAGTTTATCAATGTTATCTACACCACTTTATTTGGAAGAGAAGGTGAGCGCACCAAAAATGCCCCTCATTGCACAGGTAAGTACAGGAGGTCAAAGCTGAACCAGAGGTCGGTCTGTAGACTGTGATGGATGTTTATAAAAGGTCAGTCTGGGCTAACCTGGAGGTTTCTTTAAAACCTGACTGTACATCTGTCAATGTGCCCCGAGATCTCAGCTGCGAACTTAGTGAGTTCAGTGTTGTTGTTGTAAACTAGAATTACCACATCGCAGTTGTATGTCTCTGCCGACCTTTGGTCACCAAAATCTAATCAGGTCATCCTCGTACCAAATTTCAATAAATACCCTCAAGGCTTTACTGAGATATTCTGTTAACAAGAAGGGGACGGACAGACGGACATCCCGAAATCATATCCCCTCTAGCCACAGTTGTCGGCAGTGGAGAGGCATAAAAACACAACAATGCAAGTGTTCTGATCAGGGAAGAGCTTCTTTCACCCTGTCACTAAACAACATGATTGGTCTGACTGTAGCATGACGACATCAGCGTCATTGAAGAAAACTCTCCATCATTTGACTTTCTGACTGTTTGGTCTTGTCAAATCTGGTCACATAACAGGGTTGTGGGATAACATATTCGTATTGCATCAGTATGTGTGTGTATCTTTATACCCTATGTGTCTGTTTGACTATATGATTCAGTCTCTCGGTATCTACCTACGCACACTTTCACTCTTTCAGGAGGTTTCACAGATTATAGCTACCATTTCAACTTTGACATCTAACCTCAATAAGTCTCTCTCTCTCAACTGAAAAATGTCTGCAGAGGTTTCAACACCTCAGAGAGCTGCTGGTTTTCACTGCTTATTGATAAGAAATAGATACACACACTACAATGGAAAATGTTCCCACTTTAGGCAGCATATTCTGTTTTACTGCCTCTGCAAACGCATGCTTATAGACTTGGTGCTGTGTGTCTTTCTTTCGATTTTAATTCATCATATCTACAGATGTTTCTTACTGTTATTTCTTTCTAAGACTTACTAGTTTTTGATTTTCCTAATTATTCTCAGGCTGATGCTAACTGCTTTCACAAACAAGAACAAAAATTTCCTCTGGCTACATCAACATCTCCCTGCTGAACTGTGTACAGAATGATTAAGGAAAAGCTGCTCTAATTTGTTGTTTGAAAAACAAGTTTTGGGTCGTCTTTGCTTTTTACAGAAGACATTTGCAAAATTGTTTTCATTTTTAAAAGGCCACATTTTTCCAAGGTTGAGGTTTCTGGAATAATTTCCTGTAAAATTTACACTGTTGTATAAACTGTTGTCTTACATCTCCTGTGAATGGACTAATTGTTATTGCAACACATGACTGACTTATGCAACAAATGAACATAGTATGTCAGTGCGTATGTACTAGGGTGGACAAAATAATATGAATTCCTCACTGTGCATCATATGATTACCTTTCTGTCACAGTCTCAAGAGAAAAGTTTCACAGAGGTAGCTCTACTTGTAGGAATGCTGAATGATTCTGTCAAGTGTTATAATTAATTTGTCCACCCTTGTAGGTGCTGATTCTTTGTTTCCCATGGTTCAGCAACCAAAGAAAAACTCCCTTCAGAACCAATAAAGATTTGGGGTTTTGGTATATTTGGTTGCTAAGAAACAGTAACTGATTGCTCAGTTGTTTTCAGTCAATCATGTGATCACCTGAGTTCTGACCAGCTGACACAGTTGGGGATTTCTCTCTCTCTCTCTCTCTCACACACACACACACACAAACAGATACAGAAAGTACCTCTCCCTTTGATCAAATATTAACCACCCTGTTGAATCATTAATAAAACACATCCTGCTTACCTGTGTAAAAAGCTTCACCATCTACCACAACACTAAAACTAATCTGTGTTAAACCAGTAACCATCTACTCATCAGGTTGTCAATCTGTGATCTTCACAGTTATACTTCTTCAAAATAAAGCTGCTTTCGCCTAGGTTAAGTACTGAGTATGTTCTGATCAGGTAAAAACTGTGTGCCAGGTTTAAGAAACTCTGCACCTGAAGGTGAAGAAGGGTGAATGATAAATAAAAGGCCTTTTTCCAGGCTGAAGTATCAGTGAAGAGCCTGACATGAGGAGCAATGGCTGTATCCTCATTTAACATTCTGCAAAGGCCTTTATGTTTCCTTCAGTCTGTTTTTCATCAACCCCATTTAACACCTGGTCCTGCTGGCTTCTACCTGTGTGGCTGTCTGTCAGTCTGACTCCTTACCTCCTCCTCTCTTCTCTGCAGCAGTAAACAACAGGCAGATTGGAGAGGATAATCCAGTCCAACAAGCAAATACAATCAATGAATTTGTAAATATATTGTACACGTAGTAGGTTATCCATTCATTTCCTATGTAAATATAGGTATAACACGTCCCGAATCTCATCTATCGAGGAACATGAGATAATGTCACTTAAAAGGCCAGTTCATCCAAATTACATTAAAAAATACATGTATTTTCTCACTTATATCATGTGGACCTTGCCATGCAGAAAAGTTGGGTTTTATTTGTCCAGGTTCTGACATAGGTATCACTTCAACCCCAATACAACAGAGAAGAAATTAATTTAATTTAATTAATCTACAATCTATTACCAGATTTTATGACACTGAATCAAATGAAGATGATGAAATGTTTGGCTGATAAAATATTTTTTTATTATTCAATTTCCCTGCCACAAGCGGCTTCTGCTTTAACATGTGATGCTTGGACGAGACACACCGTGCATGTTTGTTTGTGTGTCTACTGTGTGTGCGTGGTATCCTGTGTGGTTTTAACAGCTTAGTGTCAAATCAACACCCTCGCTCTGGGCTGAACCCACACAGACAGACACAAACACACACACACACACACACACACACACACACACACACACACACACACACACACACACATACATTTACACACAGACAGACATTCTGCCTGGGTGGCAAAGGAATGACCCGATGATGGGGCTCCGTATAACGAGGATGTGACAGTTGTAAAAACAGCCATTCACTACAGCCTGGGTAGCCAGCATGCTAATCAACCAGCGTGAGTGTGAGGTGAGAGTGCTACAGTTTATTCCACTGATGGAGCTTCTTTGCATGGAGGTTGAGTTAAGTGGTGGTAATTGGCAGCAGCTTTGGGGGGACTGAAAGCAATGAAATCAAGTGCACTAAAAGTGGGCTCTCATACTCCTGCACCCCAGCTGCCAACTAAACTCTCAGGACCTGTGTGTGTATGTGTGTGTGTGTTTGTTTTGACAGTACTACAAAACACAAAGCATGCATTTGCATAATGACGGTTGCACCTGCCCTTAGCGCTGCTTGACTGCATCAGATTTTGCTTTAAAGCTGACAGACTTACTGAGATTACACACAGCAATCCAAAAATATTCACAGACACACACACACAAACACATACACGCTGCAACATCTGAGCTTATCTTACAAAATAAAAGCAGATTTTGATAGCCGCTATCGAATGAACAACATCACACTGCTTGACTGGACACAAAAATAATTTTCTGCCTCCCTGTTGACTGACACACACACCATCTCTGAACATTCAGGTCACAATCACAAACATACTATATATTTGGAAGCACTTCATTTGTCTCAGCAATCTTCTTCCTTTTTTTTCAAAGCTGCTGTGTTTGCAGATGACAGCAGGGCTGGATGTAAGAGAGGCTACACAGGATGTCGATAACAGCACGACAAAACCACAGAGAGAGACGCCCAGACCACTGAGACCAAATAGCGCAAAACGCTCAATTACAGGCGACTGGAGGGCATAATCAGTGCTAATGGGAAAGGCCTAATTCACAATCTGGAGTAAAGTGGGAGGTGAGCCATTTTCAAGTGTGAATTATTATACTGTGTGTATTTATATAGTAAAAAGAGAGAAGTCTTAAGCAAATCAACATTCAAACAGAGGTACATGATGGAAAAGTAAACATGTATGGAGACCTATGGATTCTTAAAGAAGTCTGTTCGAAAATTCCATAAAACTAACATGTAAAAGTAACCAGCCTTCAACTAACCAACATTTTTTTTTTTTTAATGCAGGAACAGGAAACGGCAATTAACTGTTTTCTTATTATGTGAAAGGTTTGTTTACATTTGTTATATCTGTAAACAGCAGTACTGTATATCAAGTGCCTGTACCATGAAGCAAGGTTAGTGGATTACCCAGCTATTTTTTGGGCAGAAGTCAGATTTTCCAGTATCACAAAGCTTTGTCACTCTTTACTGGGGAAGATCACCATGGTAACCTATGCTGCACAGTTAAGCTGCTCTGGTGCAGGTAAACACTAAACGGCATTTTAATTGGGAAAAGTGTCTTTCATCATTAAATTCCTGACAGTGCAGAAACTTTAAAAACTAATATTCTATCACTACAGCTCAGAATAACACGAGGCAGCAGAAATAGTCTGACATTACTATTTCACATGAACATGCTCATGTTCGGATAGGAAGACTGAGAATTAACCAGGATGAACAATGTAAAGCTCAGTGAAACCAGGTAACCCCAAAAGAGAGAGACTACGCTGAATTTGTTTCACGGTGCAGGCCCCAGCTCTGTATTTTCAGTTGTAATAAATTGAGACTAAATCCTGGCTGACGTACTCTGAGGCTTTATTATCTATAAATATGGAGAATTCATGGCAGAACATGAAAACAAACCACCATCAAAACACGAAAACAGAGCTATATATAAAAAACTGAGAAGCACTAGAAATCAATCTGACCAACAGGGTGACCTCATAAGTATAGTTATACTGGTCTATGCGGGTATGTTATGTTTGCAATGAGGAAGAAGGGTTCAGGGATCAGCTGTGCTTCTATTTCCTCCTCAGTTGTTAGCCATGGGTGTGTGTGTCTCTCCCTCTCTCTCTCACCATGGTGCTCTGGTGCTTTGAGAGGCCTCAGTAGTCTGGCTGGTGGCCAAAAATAGCCCCCTCAGCTGGCACACTGGCCCAATTTATGACCCTTCACATTCAGCGGAGGGCAGCCCTGCCTCGGGACCGTCGGCTCATTTCCCACAGAGAACACAAAACTGTGAACACTGAAACACTGAAACACTGAAATCCCGCCAGAAGCACTGGGAAGGAAATCCCTCTCACATACCTGCTAAATGTCACTGTAGACATAAACCCACATCATAACTGGCTGTAAAGATTTTCTTTGTCATCAGCGCTGATGCTCCCCCTGCCTGCTTTCACTGCTGGAGATGAGAGGAACGATCTCTCCTTTCGCAAGTGTAATAAGACGAGGTAAAGCTGGACCCTAAAGACCAAAGCCAATGATGCTTTCAACTGAGCGCCAACTGCCAGAAGTCTGAGCCAGAGGTTTCACGAACAGCAGCCCGCAAGACCACAAAAGTAAAAATAAATGGACTAACCATTCCCATCTACAACTATTCACCAGTGACTTCTGCGCCACAGCTCCAAGCAAGGCCCACATGAATCAGTGAGACAGGACATCAAGATGTGCGTTACTTCACACAGACACACATACACACACAGAGGTGAATTTCACAACATCCTGCCAAAACAAACTTAGAAGGTCACTTACCATCTGAGAACAGCTCTTGGGACAGCCATTGATATCACCAATCTTCTCATTGGCTGAGGAGAGACAAAAAGAGGAGGCAGAGACAGAGAGGTAAAAGAAGAGAGAATGAAAACTCTTGTCAGTTTTGTTTGGTTAATGTAATCCCTTCTTTTACTTCCAGTGGATATCCCGCTGTGTGTGTATGTATGTGTGTGTGTGTCCCAGACAGTTTCTGGCTGAGTGAGGAGAGGAGAGGTGTTCACACCGGTGACTTTGACCACCTCCTCCCTCCCTTCTCCTCTCCTCCCACTGAGACATGAAACACTATCTGGTCACAGCAAATGGGAACAGGGCCGCTGAGGGCTCGACCGGGATGGCAGTGTTGCACAGCTTCTTTTCAAAGGGGGCGTGTGTGTGGTGTCAGGGATTCCTCCCGTCCATTAGAGGCTCAGCCCGCAGCAGCTGAGACACGGCCGTCAGCTCACAGCTGACAACTGTGCCAACAGTGCCGCCTCCTGCATCAAGAGGTACAGTGGGGTCCACAGTGCAGCTCCACCTCAGGACAATCTACTGTATCACCTTCACTCCTACCTTTTATGGTGAATAAATCAATGGTACCTAAACTTTTTTGATCAAAACAAAGCTATGTTGACTTGTGATCCCTCATCATAGGTTGCATATTGTAAGTAGTTCAAACAAAAAGTGGTTTTCTTTTCACTGATTTAATTTCAAGTTTGTCTAAATTAACTTACTGTATCTGTGCTGTTCTTGTCTTTTCTATAGATTATTTCACTCCTCATAACAAAAGGCCAAATTTGGCAGAGAGATCTCAGTGACTCAGTAAGTTAATTTACTGCAAATTACTAATAATGAGGCGTATGGATGGCCAGTTGAACAGTGGATGCATTCAATATACTTGAGAAAAGCTTGTTACATTCCCTGTACTGCATGAACATCCCTATCACATCCCACAATGCATCCCTATCTATTTACTATGACATCTGTGAAATAATGAGATGTAGAGAAGATTTTAATGATCCTTGGCGAACATTATTTTACAAAATGTATCATTGTGATTGATTATGTTCACAAAACCCTTGCAAAAAACATTCCACACTTATAAAAATAGCCTAAATAAATGTGTTTGCATAACTAAATGATGAATGATTTAACACTGCTACTGTTGGGGATGGTTTGTGTGCTTCCTGGAATATTGCACACTGTGGTCAGTGACACCCACAGGAGACAGCTACTCTGTGATTTTGAGATACACACTTTAACTCTAAACTAAATAAATGTTCCTAAAATAAAAACACACAATAACCAGACACATTTTGCCTGGTTACAAACCAGCAGCCAGACTGTATCAGGGATAGAAAAGTATCCCAAGACTTAGAAATGAGGACAAAATAAAATATATCAATAAATTTGCTGCACAGCTTATCTTCAGGGTTTTTTCATAAGAACTTCATGATGACTTTGATCTGGGTTTTTTTCCCTCTATCAAAATCCTGTCAAATGACTAAACAGGTGCCATATCCAATCAAGCCTTTGTACCAGTATGGCTGTTCTGACACCAGCCGGCTGCTCCAGTTTCACCAGTGAATGTGTGGTGTGCAGTTTCCCCAGCGGATAAGAGGCAGTGGGTAGTCAGGGCAGAACAGTGGAATACATGGCTCTGGTTTGTGTTGTTTTAATATGAGAGCAGAGCTGCAGCAGTCAGCTGTCAGAGCGTATAATATTACATGTGGACTAGATGTTATGAGAAGGAAAAAAAGCTCTGGATGAAGGAGATGATGCCAGGGTTAGGGTTAGGGTTAGGGTGTTAGAAGTGCTAGGAGAGGAGGTGCTCTCAGAGGAGATGAGTCCTCAAGAGATTCTTGAAGATAGAGAGTAAAACTCCTCCTCTGATAGCATTTGGGAGCTTGTTCCACCATCGAGGAACCACAAACAAGAACAGTCTGGACAGAGATGGCCTTGTGTGTATGGATGGAAATGCCAGACACCGATCCTTGGAGGAATGTAGATGCCAAGAAGGAGCATAAGGCTGTATGATTGAGTTCATCTGTACGGGTGCAG
This sequence comes from Lates japonicus, assembly GCA_033238685.1. NCBI lineage: Eukaryota > Metazoa > Chordata > Actinopteri > Centropomidae > Lates > Lates japonicus. The sequence continues at coordinate 8,356,137 of BRZM01000022.1, read as the reverse complement.
ATCCAGAAGGCATCATGACTTGAATTTGATTCAGGCAGGCATGGGTACAGCCATTGGTGCTGTGGCACTTTTAAACCATGGGAATGTTTTTAGGAACACATGAACTTTACCTGTATTTTGACTAATAAAACCTAATGACAGTTTTACTTCTTGATCCCCCCCAAAAAGTCTCCTCCCAAAAGGAGGAACAGTCTGACGGTCCAGGAATAATTAGGTTCAGTATTAGTGAAGTATGGACTATCACTGGCCAAACATATGCCAGCTGGAGGGACTGCATTATATGGTTCCACATTAAGTCACAAAAATAAAAATTAAACAATCATTGTTACGTTGAGGACAGTCTGACATATCTGGCTTTTCAATCTCACTGTGCTAATTTTTACATTTCAATATCCATTCAGACAGTCAGTAATTTAGAGAAGAGTAAATTAAGTAACAAAATGAGTCTGTGTTGTTTTCACATAAACACAAATACACTAACATGTCTTTTAGTTTTCAAATTTGGTTCCTGGGACTGTTTGAGGAAAGAGCCCACTGTATTTAAACAATCCTCTTCCAGGTATGAAGGCTGGAATAATCAGAAAAATCCAAACAGCCACCATCATGGCAGGTATCTGAAGTCAGTATGGAAAGTAATGGCATGAGAGAAGCATGTGATGTATATATGTTTCAATGTATAAAATGCCCTATGATGCCTGTGAGCCTGACAACTAACTGAAAAAATGAACCACATGCAGCAGCTACAGTATGAGAACAACAAAACTCTTCATTGCATAGGAAGTATAAAATCTGGGTCAGAAACGTGGGAAGAGCTGAGAGCGGAGGGAGTCAGTGACACGCTGAGTCACCGGTCAGCTGGTGTCGACCCGCTTCTGCCTTGAGGCTGTCTGCAGATGAAATGACAGGCTGCGGACAGCCAGACAAAATGACAAGACAGACGATGATGACGATTCAGACGAGGATGAGGGTCAAAAACACAGAGGAACAGCTCACTTCCACAGCATGCTCTGGGTTGAATATCCTTATAGTTCTGCTGTCACGTGGACACATTGTACTGTTTAACTTCTGCTGCAGGTTTACAAACTTTCATATTTCATGTAGGATCACAAGACACTTTGAAAATACAAGTGGATGGATTTTAAAATGCATGTTGGTCAATACGAAAATTAGACAAGTTACATCAGTTCCTGAAAAGCTGATTGAAGTGTATCCACCAGACAGTGTCTACACAGGTAAGACAGGGACTGTAATTAACATATAGCAGCAAACACCTCAGAGATTAGCTCGGAAATAATAATTCCTCTTTAATCATAAGTGCTGTTTTAATTAGGTTTTTTCCGATTTCTATTTCTGGTAGGCAATCACTTTCAGGAAGAAACACTGAAATGATGCAGAAGAATACTTAAGAAGTGTACTCTCACTACCCACCAGATTCCTAGAAGTGTTTCTTTATTTCTGAATGGGAAGAGAACATTTTTGGAGCAAACAAGCATCTAACTTCTTTAACTTCACTCATGAGCTTGAGAGCAAACCTGAAAAAGATGGATTTGAATTTCTACACTAGTGTTTTGTCCTGACTCTCCGAGCATCTTATGGAAGAAATCATTTCACTCCAGCAGCACAAGAGAAACTCTTTGCATGATTCAAACTGAAATTGACATTGTTTCATCAAATAATACAGACAACAGGCTTCATTCAACCCTATCTTGCAAAAGAAAAGCTTGTTATTTAATGATTACATGCCTATTTATAAAGACATTGCGAGTATTTGTTTGGTAAAGGTCAGTCATGACTTTAAACGTAACTACTGACGTTTTTCACATTTTTTTCATCAATCACATGATGAGAGCTAGCTTCCTGTTGCAAGCATTTCAGAATCAAAGAATGCTTTCCTTACCTACGACCTGTATGATCTCAGCCAGCAGCACTCCGTCTGTGACGTCTGTTTGCAGGTCCTTGATCAGACGCTTGTGTCCTGACTTGGCAAGGTAATGGTTGGCCCAGTCCGTGTAGATCTGCGGTCAGACACAAACACAAGCACGGTGTTCAGTTATGAGCCAACAAAAATAAAATCCAGTCCAAAACGGGGGCAACCCCGTCAGGTTGTCCGCATGTTTCAAACTCCATAAACACTTGAAAACTACAAAAGGTATAAATGGTTGAAGCAAATTTACGACTCTAATAAAATAACAACATGGTTGAATGGGAGCAGAGTAGCCCTCTTTCTTTTGTTGGGACTCCGATCTGGCATATATCCGCGTGGTATTCAAATTGGGGCCATTGTGTTCAGCCGGGGCATTCATCTCACAGCGCACGGCGGCTGTTTTCAATGGGCCATGCTGACATCACTCTCTGGGGACAGAAAAGACCCTTCACTGCCTGGGGGAGGTAAGGAGGGGGGCAGAGCAAGCATCTGAATAATCTGAATAGCTTCCTTCATAATTAGTTGCCAAACTCTCTCTTTTACTCTCTCTCTCTCTCTCTCTCATCAAGAGAAGTGAGTTTCCATTTCTGAAGCGATAAAAAAAAGGGCACACAAAGGTTGAAGAGAAGTTGCACAGAACTTTATTCCTATTAATAAAGAGGGTGTTATTTTTGAGAAATGGATACTTCATGAATCTGTGTCTTGATTCGCAGCTTTGTTAGGCTTGTGTATAAACTGCAGAGGCTCTGTTTGACAAGTGCAACTTCAGAGCAGCTTTCCCCCCGCAGGGACGCGAAATATGTGCGACAGCTTGGCTAAATAAAGACACCTCTCCCTCTGTGTCTCACTCTCGTTTTCACAGAAACTCAGAAACAGTTACTGTATGCCAGTCTGGTAAAAAAAGATGACAGGGCAGAGAGAATCAGTATGTTTAAGTAACCAAGTTACTGTCAGCTTTCTGCTGTAATCTGCTTCCGTCAGTGTCATGTAAACAAGAAATGTGACCTCAGTAACGGGGTAAAGGATTAAATAAACCTGACTTCCCCAGCAAGATGTCTCCTAGAGAAAGTAGATTTTTTGGTCGTGTATACATGTTGCCAGGTTTCTGATTTTTCTGATTGTTTACCTATTTATGTACACATGAGCATGAAGAGAATATATAGCTATGACAGCAGTACAACAGGATACTTTAATGCTATTTGCAAAATTCTGTCATTTTTACTGTAGGGGCAAAACTTTCATGTGAAAAGACATAGGTCACTCAAACGGAGGGAGAATCCGCTTACTGGCCTAAACACTGACGTTACAGTTACCTGGTTACTGCCACACCTCAGGGCAATGTCTGGCCTAACCTGATTTCTCCCAGTAACCAGCAACCTGGTTTCTCCTGTGCATAAATACCCACATGGAAACTAGAATATTACCCTCTCTCTCATTACTGTGAAATTCAAGTGCATCTATTAGTGCTGAATGAGAGCACAGTATTGTTAAGGTCGGGCCTTAGCTCAGAAATTGACACACACATGCAGAGTGAGGTGTTTGACACAGTTGTGACCCTTCTTTCATTGTGTTTACACTGTAAACAGACCTCAAGCTTTTCTGCCACGCTACTCATTGGATGAATCACTGCTCTCATGATGGCTTACAACAGGTGTGAGCACTTCAAAGGCACGCACACGCATGCACATACATAAACTCATCTTCACGCACAAGCTCAAACGCAAAAGGTTTATGAGAGTACACGACCACACATTAAACTCAAAGAGCCTCAGAGCAATGCTGAAATCACACAGGCAGCGTACCCAAACAAACACACAGTTATAAAATGAGTCTTGAGTGACACACAGAGCTAAAAAAAAAAAGCCTTTGAGCGGCAGGATTAGGCTCTATCCTTTCAATTCACACTCTCAGCTGCTCACAGAGAAAAGGAAGTGCAATGTTCAGGAGCTTTTGTGTGTGTGTGTAGGCTTTCTTTGAAGTAGTTTCGGGCAGGTAAATTGAGGGGTTGGAGTGTAATTAAAAACGAGGTGAAATGGGTAGCTGTCAGTCACAGAGCTGGAAACCACAGGGGGGTCACACAGCCTGAAGGCAAGAGGGGAGCATGGGCAGGTTATGAGAGGAAAGACAAGGGGAAGTGGGCAAGTAACAACAGGTTACTTTAAAGTCCTAAAAATTTGACTTTTCAGAGCACACTGTGTCTCTGATGTCTTCCTCTACACCAAAGCACCAGGCTCAAATCTTAAATGTGAGAGCTCAGGTATTATATGTTTAATCTTGAACACATTTTAGCATTGTGATCTAGAGAGAATTTGACATGTGAATAAAAATTTTAATTAAGACTTTTTTTAATGTCACATTGTGAAGGTTTCAGTACAGGTTTACTTCTCAGCAAACAAGCTCTGATAAACCCACTGTGGTGTACTCTACCGTATGGATGCCCAGCACCAAACAGCAAACAGATAGTTAGCGACTAACATTAGCGACAAGCTGGTGAAGACAGTCAAACATCTAGCATCAAAAGAGCCAGATGGCTTTCTCTAGAGTTGGAAGAAGGGAAAGAAGGGAAAATATTAGACTCACACTCACCAGTTGAAGAGAAACACAACTCCATGAGAATACATACATTGCTCTCTGTCTGCTAGATGTGTAAAACATGTTAGCCATAACTGCCTTATGAGGCTTAATGTGCCAGGGTTGGGTCTGTTGTGGAGCTCTATCCTTACAAACCACTGTTATTAGTCTGATGGTGACTACAGTTTAAAGGAAAATTAAATATTATGTCTTATTTCACAACAGTGGATTAAATATTATACAATACTAGACTGACGTGAAGAGAACACAATAAAGCAGCAGGAAGATGCATAATAACTGGATGCAAAATGTAAACATAAAGGAATTTAATACTTGTAACCACATTGATAAATAACTGGTAACGAGGTCCATTCCACCACAGACCAAATGTTACAAAATCAGTCACATACAAAGGCCATGTTAATAAGAGACCCAAAAAAACATCAAGAATACATTAATCTGAATCATGTGTGTTTAACCGCAGATTTATTAGAGCGTCTGTGATCTGAAAATTGCTTTAAGGGCCGGCCCTTAAAGCAAAGAAGGATAAGTGGGGGATGATGAGAAGCAGACATTTTAATAAGCTGTATGGTTACTGAAGAGGAGTATTGATAGCATATTGAGTCAGTATCTATCCATCTGTGAGGCTGGAATGAGGTGTTACTAACCCCAACTCAGTTTCTACATCAGAGGGAACCACTCTGCATAATGACCAGAAAATTTAATCAGAACTCCCCGGGGCTCTAAAAGACTGATGAATTGATATTGTCATTGTATCAGAAACTGAATTCACTGAATGGATAAGAGGGCGGCATACAGGCTAAGTGGTCAGCATTGTTCCCTCAGAGGCCAATCGACGCAAAGTAGGAAGTGAGTTTAATGTCTATCCATTTCTCTGTGTATCAAACTTCAGTGCTTTTTTTGAAAAATGAAATGTGTATAATCTAAAACCACTGTAATGGCTCTACAACCTGTTAAAATGTTTCCTTGTATTTGGCTCAGAGCATAATAGTATAGGTTTAAGCATTGTGATCAACATTTTCTAACTAGCACTAAACACAAAGTATGAAGCTGAAATGGAGGGAAATGTTTGGAGGTATTTGGTCATAAACCACCAGGAACTGAACGATGTCTGACGCTGACCCACTGATAGCACCAGAGTGGAGGGATCATGCTCTGGGACACATGACTATTAAGTAGATGTAGATATATTATACTGGATGAGTGAAAATATTGACCAGCTGCTGGCGCTGGATGAAAAGTCAGGGGATGACCAAAACCAAAGGATTCATTCTGGGCACCAAGCAAATCCAAAAGTCTGAAACAAAATGCTGGACTGACCAACAATGCCATCCCTTGATCCATGGGGAGGGAGGCCTCACTGCTTTGTCAGGAAAGTTCAAAATGACTCAGGACAGTCAGATAGAGATTCAGATATCAGAACATGATACCATTCTGATTTTAATAAAAAGAAAATGGTCCCTGTATGACTACATACTGTGCCTTGACATATCATTACAATCTTACTCACCAGTACCCACTACATTCACATCCAGTGTGATGTGCAAATGCAATGTACTGTACAAATACATTTTCTAAAGGGAAAATCCCTCCATTGCCAGAAACTCTGACCCTCTGCTCGTGGGATTAGGGGTCTTTTTTAGGAGCTGTAAATTGGTGCTGGAGTCAGGGACATTCCCGTCACCAGAGAAAGCAACATGACACTGACTCATTCACAGTGTCAGGGCCTTATGGAAAATGTCATGTACATGGCTGGTTGAGTTTTTTGACTTCCTGCTTTGGGAAGTTGTCACCTTTATGAGCAAAATCTGGGTACGTTGCATCCTTTTTGGTTTTAACACTGGCCATTAACAGTGCAGTCTTAAAGTATTTGGACTAGTCAATTCACAAGCACACACTGCATGAAGGCCTGGACCCATGTGCATGTCTACAAAATAATGTCCAATTTAAGCCTTCAAAAATGACAGAGAATCAGTTCTTCAAAGCTTGTGACAAGCAGGGTTGAGTCACTCACTCAGACAGCTGCAACTTTTTTTTCCCCCTCACACAAACACTCAAATCTGCTTCACATCCAGCATCCCTGCTGCCTCGGTTTGCTGAGTCACCAAGCTGGTGTGCGATGTCTACAGAAAGGCATGACGCACACAGGCCATCCCCACAGCGCTTGGTCAGCCTGGGCGGGGAGTGGGTGAGGGCAGCCAAGGCATCACACTGGGAGAGTGCCCTTGAGTTGAAGGGGACTTTCTGGAGAGGGAGGAGTGAAAAGTGAGTCTTCTGTTTTGGCTGGACAGCTCAGCTGCAGATGCGGAGGCGGAGGTTTTCGGCAAATGTCACGACAGGCTGATTATACAGTAAGAGGAGGAGCTACGCCGATGTGCTTTTGTACTTCTTGTGGTCTTGTGTTTGTGTTTTTACGCATCTGTCAAACTGTCACTCAGCTGGAGCACCACTTCATATTACTTTGCTCTTTGAACTCTGTTGTTGTTTGCACTGACACCGACTTGTTAAGTGATAACCTGCTCACTAAGCAAACTCTGCAGTGCAGGTTGTGACATACACATCTGCATCACTGCTGTTGGGTGAAACATTTTAAAAAGTAAAGAACAACATTATTTTCAGGTTCATGTTGGTGCATGTTTTATTTAACCTGTGGGATATGTTTTGGAATATGTTCACTTTGTAAATAGTATCTTTCCTTCAAAATCCCTGCATTTGTTTCTTTAAAATAATCAAATTCAAAGTCAAATACACAGCAAGCCTCAATCTGCACAAATCAAATTCCTTGTAACTGCAATGAGAGTGATTAAGATCTTCTTGTCCTCTCATGTCAATTCAAAAGAAAAGTGGGATATAAGTGCATTAAACTTTGTTGCCAACTGTACATGCCAGCAGCTATGGAAATGCCCACAAATCATACTATATATATGTACTAAATTCCCAAAGTCACACCAGTCATTGTATATTATGATGATTAACAGGATTTTATAGAGGATCATGTCTTAATATTCCCACTTTTTTTTCCTAACAAAAAATAGTGCAAAGTTTTGGAAAAATATTTTGGAGAAGTAGCTGAAAATTTACTCAGAACACCTCCCCAGAATCCTCAAGGAACCTATTTGATCAAAGTGCTGACTACTGACACTCTTTATTCGAGTGAAATCATGAAACTCACAAAACACAGGAGAGAGCCATGTTTTTCACATTACAACAGCAACACGTATTGTGGAAACAGGAAACAGTACCTTTGATCTGTTTTTAGCTTGATGATGACGATGATGGTGTATTACATTTTTTATCCTGTGTAACTCTTTTCCTAGCTGAACTGAGAGGCCTGTGAATTTTCTTAACCTGTTGAGGACCATTTAGTATTTCCATTGAAGTTTAAGCATGAAAATCACAAACCGAAGGCAGAATTTGTCACATTTTCACGACATCAGTAATGCACAACACCTGATCGAAGCACAGTTCTCACATATGTTGACGGCACAGGGTTTTCCAAAAACAATTATGTTGATAACTTCAGGACTATTAGCCTTATTACTTTCAGGGTTCAGTAAGCAACCTAAAAAGCGCTGCACTTAACACACCATTATGAAGTAATCTACCGACATGAACGAGAACTATAAAGAGAACACAGCAGGACCAAAGCTGCTATAAAGTGCTATCTCTCACGAGAAGCTTTCATAGGGAGCCAGAACTTAAACAGCTCTCATTATAATTCAGGTAATGGCACTGAACCAAGTGCTGAGTCTACAAAAGACGTGCTCTGATAACACTGCTTTCTTCTACCTTTTCAAAGGAAATCTACCTTTGAACGCCAAGCACAAGGCGAGTGGAGATGAAGGCCTCCTCCACTGACCATGTTTAGGACATCCAAGCGTTTATGACGTAGAGCCAAGTCCCGACAGTAAGATCTCATTCACTGGTTCAGCTAACTCTGTCTGTTACCTGCTTCTGTAAGAGAGCTTCCAAAATAATTCCTGGCTGCTCCTGGAGATCTGACTCTACCCCTGACATTTCTATTTCAGGCTGACCTTTCCTCTTAAGTCTATTTCTCTCATAACTACCAAGTCCCCTCGGTTAATGCCAGTGCTAGATACAAACACTTTATCTTAACTGTGAATGGTTCCCTCCAAGTCTGTTCACTTCAAAGCGGTTTCAAAATTAACAAATTACTGCAAAATAAAATTCCATCTTAGTTTATCAACAGGTGTGTAGCCCCTCTCTGGTTTCTTACCACTTTGTAGTTTTCGCAGGAGAAGCGGCTGTAGCTCCTGGTCGGCACCCTGAGGCAACCATACTCTGCCATGTGGGCTTGTCACTTTGATAAAGACAACTAACGGGACAAAGCAAACAACTGGAGGTCCAAAAAAGTCCAGGAATCCAGAAGACAAGTATATTCTTAGCATGAAGGTAAAGAAGAGCTGTTTGATGACTCTTGTGTGTCCTTCACATCTCTGTAACTGTTCCGTGTGTCTGTCTGGCTTCTCGTCTATATGAACAGGACATGCTTTACTCCTCTTTATAAGTACTCCTCTTTTACCTCTCTCTCTCTCGCCCCCTCAGACAGCTTAATAGTGAAGCCTAAGACATTCTGACACTGTTTTAACCTCTCTCTGTCTTTCTCTCTCTCTCTCCCTCTCTCTCTCTGGGTGTCAGTCATTCTGTCTGAGTCAGACACCCTGACTCAGTTCCTTCTTCTGCCACTGGTAGAAAGACAGACCAATAATATAAAACCCAGAAATTGATCTTTTTATTTTTGGGCACCCTATGGTTTAGAAAATTTGATTAAATCTCAAGCTGTGTAGCTTTGTACTAAATGCTTGAAGGTGGTTTTTTTTGTTTGTTTGTTTGTTTTTAAGTTACTTGAATGCTTATCTTGATATGTTAAATTAAGCACATGAAGCAGATAACAAATAATCAATGCGCTTCATGTTTCTATTTTTTAACACATTATGATATGACATTTTTCAGCTCCCACCATAGTGCAGACTGCAGCTTCACAGCAGGATATAAGCACTTGGAGCAATACTGTCTTACCTGCTAAGCACCACATGTACTAGTTTTCTAGTACATGTGGTGCTTCACAGCTTACAGTCACCCCCTTTCCAAAACAGGAGTAAACGTGATGGATGTCTCTCCTGTGTGTGTTCCTAGTGCTGACTGACACAACACTTTAATGTCTTCTTCCTGCAACACACCTGGTGCTGTTCATTACTGCAGGCGCCCACACACACACTGACAACCATGAAGTTCACATGCAGGGTTTTACTACTGCAGGGTTTTACTACTTTTTGAATCAAGCCATCTTCTTACATAATTTGGTGATTCAACTTTAACCTGCAAAGTGATTTGCTGAAATCAGCACTATGCTGCTCATACATAAATTCATAGCTAAGAGCTGCCCAGAACAACCCCACACTTCAACTGTAGAGCTCAGAGAAGCTTCACTGAAGAAATTCAACACACTGGTGGCGTTCTGCTCTAGACAGGTTGGTTCTTCTGTACTTAAACATCAAGAGTATGAAAGCAGATGTGAAAATCATTCACAAACCTACATACAACACTAATAAGTAATGGAGGTGTGTGTAATTTTTTAAGGACGGGGGTGAAAATGAAAAAGGGGCAATCAGAGGAGAAATCAGAGGGGTATTTGAGCGTGTCCAAAAATGAAGCATGAAGGTGATACATCAGTGCTCAGACTGTTTAAATTATGGTCTAAAAAAAGACAAGAGTAAAAGAGGTAGGTATTCATTAGTGTGACTAAGTTACCCAATTCTTCATTCATTACGTCCCCATTGTGTGATAATATCTCTTCCTGCACCTCTGTGAATGACGACAAATAATTCTCCACTGCCCTCATCTTCAAGGCTCTTTCACCACAATTCTTGTAGTTTCCCAAGGTGAAGGCTGACCTTTTTAACAACTGGTGTTAGGAGCAATATACTATCACCTTAGAAAACACATATTCTTGTTGGTGACCCCTCTTTCTGCCTGGCCATGCTGAGTCTCATCGATAAGAACTCAGCAGTGCTCCATGCTGCTGCTGCAGGCTGAGGGTGACATGTGGCAACACACCCCCTCTGACCCAGTCTGGGCCGGCTAGCAGATGGCTGGTGGGAGAATGATGGATGAACTAATGCATACACTCACACAATAATCCAACAAAAGGATGCTGGGAGGGGATGGAGTGGTACAAAGGTGTGATGGGTGATAGTCTCCCACTTGTCAAAGAGTGTGTTACTTTTCTCTGTCACAGCTAACATATAGACTGAACCAAGAAACTAGTGGTGAACGCAGGAACCCCTATCACCTTAAATAAGCCAACGGTGGACGAAGCGAATCATCGTCTGCACAGGTCTCAGTGAACGCTAGCAGACACAGACAGATGGTCTCTGAGAAATCAGTGTCCCTGGTCTGTATGATATGACAACAAAGCACTGCAGTCTGCGCTGCCAGCTGCTGCACTGCTGCACTGCTGTGGTGCTATATACAGGTTACAATGACTCCAGGCCTGTGCCTGATATTTTTCAGAGCTTGACCACAGACTTGACTGAGGCATCCTGGTGGCCCTGTACCTCATCAATTTTTCTTTGTTACCCTGCTTGCATTGTGAGTCTTTATTGTCACATTAGCTAGACCAATTACAGACAAGCATATTACCAGAACTAACATTTAGAGTCACCTACTGAGCAGTGATCAAATTTAATTACAGAAACTAGTCCCCCAAGCAGAGCTGAGATAAAAGAAAACACAAGCAGAACCTGTCACATCTGTGCAGTGGAAAAGTTATCAAGGCAGGGAACCCCAAAACAGAGAGAGGAAACGTAAAAACAAGGAGTGATTGAGAGACAGACAAGAGTGATAGTGTGAGAAATTCATTCAGAGTGTATACACATGAGTTGTATGTTCTTCATATAGTAACCACACAGAGCCACCAGCAAATATTTGCCTTCTCCCTACTCCCTCCTCTCCATCACCACTGCAGCTGGAGCTGCTCCTTCTTCTTCTTGTCTGCCCCCAGCGGGATGGACTAAGGATGGTTTTTGGTCTGTGGGGCCCCTGGCAGCCCCCCCCCCCGTTCAATGTTGTACACACACATGAGCCTCTCAAGTGGCTTTAGCCCACAGAAAACTGAAACAGGCCAGCTCTAAATGAGCCCTCGTGTATCTGCTTGCTCCCTATTTGGCACATGAAAGACATGTGGTTTTGTGAGGCATAGAGGCCATACCAGGCACATGGTAGACAAAATGACTTGGCCAGAACTCTGCAGTTTAGAATATGGGAAACAGAGTCATCCATCAGAAAGCCAAATTGACCGAGTTTTCATGTGTGGTCATCTGTACATGAGACACATAAACTAAACTTGATCCCCAAATTGCAAAAATTGAACATTCACAACCAGCAGTGGTTTGATAATACTTGTGCTCACCATTTACCCTGACAATGGCCAAATATTCAGAAGTAAATCCAGAATATGAGAATATTGAATAATGAATACTAGACTTCTAAATCCCCTAAATTGGTGCTTTGGGTTGAAATAGCACAGCTGCATCTGCCATGCAACATCTAATCAGGACAAATCCTGAGACTTGCAGCCTGATGCACATGAGGACACATGAGCACTGCAAGTGTTATTAAAGAGGTCTCAGCTTATTAGTAGTACTGTATGAGTGAATAAGCCGTATGCAATGGCAGAACTGATTTCCCTGCAGAGAAATTCTCAGGCAGTTGGTCTTTAAAAATTAGCTCCTCACTTTCCGGGTGTAGTACAGTACCAGTGACAGTCTGCTCACTATAATGTAACCTCAAGATATAGTGGGAGTTTACCCATAATGCAGCATCTTCGTTAGCTCTGAGCTGTACAAAACTCTACAATATCACTGCTCTTTTACTAAACCACAAACGACTTTCTCATCCTCAAAAGATAATGTGTACCTGTGACATCTTGGATTTGATTCAAGCTCAAGACCATGGCTGCTACACTTTCGATATGCAGCTCATCTGTTAATGTGCAATTGCATGAAAACAACTGAAATGCTGTTGATTCTATGTAACAAGACCAAATTTCAAAACACTCAATACTCTAGTCAAGACAAGTAGCTGAATTTGACTTTCCTCCGGTCAGTGAGGTCGTCAAAAGAATAACTGAAAAGCAAAACTGTAGTTTTACATGCATGCTGTGGCTACTATCTATCTGTCAAAGCTACATACATTAAGTATTACCAAGAAACAATACCACAATGCACCACATGACAACTCTACGCCTTAACTAAAAACAACTACAGTTCTGCTCATTCTTTTTTCTGCTCTGCATACACTGGCATGTCTCTGACCAGGATTAAACACATAAATCATGTATTCTGATTTATGCCGCATGGGTCATATGTTGACATGACAATCAAATAATCAATAGACCTGTATTAGAACAGAGAGGATTATGGACAACGACTACTCTTCATAATAAAGGTCATTCTAATTTCTGGAAGTGTGTGCACACGCGTTCAAGTGTGCATGCCTGTAATCTCCTTTGTCATTCTCACTCTCTCTCTCTCACACACATACACACATAAACACGCGCTGACCCTGTGGCCCACCGGCCTCCTGTCAGTGACGCTGTACAGAGGTTAGCGGTGTGTAATTAAACTAGCCTTCTTATCAGCTTATCTCTAGAGACTCTGGTAATAACCTCCTCTGCTTCCATCTCCCCTTCATCTGTGGGCTCATAGCAGATCCAGATAAGAACTGTGGCTGGAAGACGGAGAGAGACATAGAAAAAGACAGGGAGGAAAGAAGAGAGAGGAGAGAGAGAGAGAGAGAGTGGCCCCCCATCTGCCTGTGTTGTATGTAAACTCAACAGGGTGCTCATTACACAAAATGACTTTTATTAAATCCTGCTTTCTTTTTATCATACATAAGCTGCTATAAGGATGTTTTTCTCATTTGTTTTGCACATGACCTCTCACACTGGCCGGCACTGTTCTTTATCACAGTGTCCCAGATCCTGAATATTTACTGTCGTTGGAGCATTGTACTTGTCACACCAAACAGCAGGCAACAAAGTAAACCCACAGACTTTCTTATAAATGGCAGAGAAAGGAGAATATACACACACATGAATGCTGCAAGCATGCTTGCTAAGCCTATTCCCTTTCCTTACGGGCATCAAAGTGAAAACTATTAATCAGGTGAGGAAAGCAGGATGCATGCCTTCCTTTTCCTCCTGATGGCGTATACCATAATCATTGCATGCCTGCAATCCTAACACCTACAATTACTGTGAGCTTTAGACTGTTGAGTCATTTTCATTGATACATAAACACACAGCTGGAAAAGAAAATCTAAGTGAAACATGTCCTGAAGCTTCAGCATCAGCAAAGAAAGGAGGATAAAATGTGGACACTGTATTCATAAAGGACCGTCAACAACAAAAATAAGCATGAAAAGCAAACTGAAAGCATAGCCATTTTTAACAACACTGGTGTTTGACTTCTGGATGGCCTGGAGTGTTCAGCCTACCGTTTCATGGTGAAATTGTTCTGCTCCAATGACACAGCATCAAACTCATGTTGCTTCTTGCAGCTTTCTTTCTCAGACACCTGCCTCAAATTGAGGAGAGGACTGCTGGATTTGGCCAGCATTTAAAATATCAGCCATCAGAACCAGAGTCCTAGACAAACAGAGATGCAACAAAATACAATAATTCACAGAGAAAAAAATCAAGGTGCTTGAGTGCAGGTTTTGAAATGTCCTGAATAACACTGCATATGAATCTATGAAATGGTAGGGCTGCTGTTTGTGAGCACATGGCAGGTCTCCTGCCACCTGAGGGGGGAACTCAGTGCCTTAGCTTCTCTCCGCACTCCTGGGACATGGAGGAGGGAAAAAAATAAGCACTTGGAGGCGAAAGGCAAGAGGAGCTCATGACCTCTGCTACTGCTCTGAGAAGCATGCAAATACAAAGCACTGGGGCGAGTAGGAGGGTTTACTTCACCACCTCCCTTGCAGCACACATTATGCTGTTGCTCTTCAATGGATGGGTGGTCATATGGGGCCGAAAGAAAGAGAAAAGGACAGACCTCTTGTGCTACCACCCCTCCCCCAATGACCCTCCATGACCAAAAATTAGGGAAAAGGACAAAAAGGGATCATCAGTACACCCTTGATAACAATGACTAAATAGTGGGAAGTGCAGGCTCAGAGACTAAAACCAAGTAGAACTCAACACTAAGCGTCTCTTTCTATTTATTATTTCTTTAACCAACTCTCCTTTAACCTGTTAAAAATGATTTTATTTTCGGCCGGAGCCCAACAGTCCGATCTCTGATCAACCGTCCGCATCACACTGCAGCAGCTGCATGTTGTATTTATGTGCATGTGTACAGTGGGTTCATAACCTAAGCATTTATGTATGTGCAGGAGTGTGTGTGCCAAATCCACTGCACAGGGTGCCCTCCGTTTGGCGGGTTTCCAACCCCTGTGCACACCACACCCCACCACCGACCACCAAATTACAAAGCCGAATTTGAATTTTGGGAAAGGCCCAGGTTACAGAAAGTTCCACAGTAGAGTGCTGATCTTCCAGCAGGCTGAACAAAAATGTTTTAAGCTTCACGAAGAAACAACAATAATACTACAGACAAGTAGACAGTATAAAGTAATGACCTGCAGAAATAAATGTCTCTTTTGCTTCTCTACTGCCAAATACTAAAACACAACGAGAGATGTTGGTTTGTGGCAGCTTTACAATTACTGTCTAGAGGAAACTTGTATTTTATGTTTCAGTTTGTGTAAAGAAATAACTGACATTTGCAGCTAATCCATTGCCAAACTCATAGTGTTGTCGTCACTAGTTTTCTTAACAACATGCTGGGTTTTTTTTTTTGAAATGAGAGTAATGACAGAACAAAACAAAAGAAAATGTCATAAAGATACTCAGACTTCCTTAATAGAAGATAGTGAGGAGGATATCACACATTGAAATTTACACTAATTGATTGATGAGTAGCTAGTAGGTCTGTGGGGCTGTCCTTAGCAGTTAAATGCTTTGATCAGCAGGCTAACATGCTCCTGAATAATGTTAAACATGCTGATGGTCACCATCTCAGTTTAGCGTGTTTACCATGCTAAAAGCTTTAATCAGCATTTTAAAATATAGAGCTGAAGTTGATGGGATAGCATAAGTTTTTCCATGGTCATAAAGCAAAGTACTGGAGAAATTAAGAATTTGACCTGATGACTGTCTGTATCAGATTTATGGCAACCAATCTAATATTGTCAACACATTTCACTCAACAAAATAAAAACTCATTGTGGTGCTGGCAGACCATGGTTCTATTACAAAACTTTGTGCGATCTATGTAATAGATGCTGAGATATTTAACTGGATGAGTGAGCTTTAACCTGCTGGTGGTGTTGGATGAAAGTAAAAAAAAAAAAAAAAAATCACCAAAGTTGGATATCCTGTGTGGGCACATGAATGTCATCATGAACTATCAATAGTTGTCATGATATTGTATAGTCTGGACAAAGTGGTGGACTGGCTGACCATTATGTTTCCAAGAGCAGCTGGGTACCATTACAAAGCTGGAAATCAAACTTTGCTTTTTAAACAGCATCTACTACACACATGCACTTCCTCTATGTCTAAGATAACACACCACAATTCAAAGGCAGCAACTCAGCCTGCCACATCACTGAAACATCAGTTCCACTTCTCTAACCAGCATTGATTTAATGACATTTCTGGCTCTACAAGAGGAGAATATGTCAGCATTTAGTCCTTGTGTTTAACAGTTTTAGTACAGGCCTTCAACAAGCTCATTAATTGCAGTCGCGGTGAATGGGTTAGTGTAGTTTCTTTCACAGCCCCAGATAAACCTCAGTATGTTGGGGACAATAGGATAACCCTGCCATCGAGGGTCTTTGTTTTGGGGACCCCCACCTTTGAGTTCTCGGGCTGGGGAGAAAGTTGGGGTGTTGGTGGGTGGGTGGGTGTGGCTGGGGGTTGGGATAGCCCTGATGCCTGGCTGTTCCATTCCTGGGTGAAAGGTGAGGGGGCTGAGGGACATATGGACTCGCTGGGGGTAAAGACAGGCACAAAGCAGTTGGACAGGAGTCTACAGTGTACAGCAGGTAATAGGAAACTGACTACTTTGTCTTTTTATTGACTTCTTTTTACTATCACATGATTACTTTCACAGTATATGATATGGAATGACAGTGTAAAGTTAGCTTTGTATTGAATATTGTGCTTATACTGAGTCATTTAATGTAAAGTTAAAGCCAGCTGTAGTTTTAGTGTAAATATATTTAGTGCAAATATACTATCTACTTAAGACAAATAAGACAGTTTTGACTGTGTCATCATGGACAGATGCTCTTAACATCATATTCATGACAAAATATCATTAAGGTTATCTGGTGTCCAATTATAGCGTGATTAGAACACTTTGAATCCTGGGATGCCATCTGGGCCTGAATTTACCACAGCTACCAACTGAGACCACCCTTACAAATGAAACTACATGTAAACACACAGCAGTGAGCTCCTCTCACAGTCTGAAATATATCCTATATACTGCATATGGTAAAAGGCGGAACATGCCAGAGTGCTGTAGGTGAACAAAAGAAAGTGAGTTATGAAATCTAAAACTTTGAAATTAACTCGATTGACATATTTTTAATTAGTACAGTGACTGTATCTGTTTTTTGTTGTGTTGCAGAATCTTCTTAAACTACAAAAGAAGAATATATCCTAAAATAATATTAACCCTAAACTAAAACTCCTAATGAAAGGGTATTCATCCTGCGTAATTCTTCCTTCAGGTAGCAAGTTGATCCTTGTCGTGTGTGTGTGTGTGTGTGTGTGAAAGGTGGAAAAGGAGACACTTCGTGTGTCTAGAATCACTGAGAAGCTTCTTGAATGGCAGATTTACAGTCCCATTTTAGGATTTAACTCTTATCAGGGAAGCTTAGAGAATGTCTCTGTCAACTGAGCGAGCGCAGACATGCTGAACAGCACATACACACATACAATATTCACAAACAAATGAACACACACTCATAACACACTCATTGTGATTCTATCCAGGTTGAAATCGGAGGAATAAACTGGCTTGGGAAAGTCCCTGAAGCTGCAGGAGAACAGAGTTGAATGAAGAGATGTGAAAATCCACTGTGTCATTTTTTCACAACCAGACAGCGCTGACAGAAAGCCAAGAAATATTTCATGGCCATATTCATGCCTGGTTTACCGGTGAACAGTTGCATGGAAACTTGGAGCTGGCTGGGAGAATCCAACCCAGACATGTGTGTACGGCGGAAGGCTAGAACTTTGCTAGTAATCTGCCTTGCACCTGCTCGATAAAGCCTGTGGTATCTATTCATTACAGTGTCACTTTACAGTGTACTCCCCTAATAAGTGTACTCTTATCTGCTGCACTAGAAAAACTGTGTGAATGCGCGGCTATAGAACATTTATCAGACAACAATTTGGGATGTTTTAACATTCACCTGACTAGACAGTTGTGTATTTTCAGCAACAACATAACACTGAGTGAACACTATACTAATAATGGGCAGTTCCTCGCTCTCAAACAACCTCAAAACATTCCTTTGAGATTCTGGTCAACGATGGCATGCTGTAAGCATTTCTACCAAATTTGTCAGCTGCACATTCATGCAATCTCATTCTGCAGATACGAGTTTTCTGTTGGACTCAGATCTGTTGACTATGGCCACACAAACACACTGAAGTCGTGAAACCAGTTTGATGTGACTTTTGCTTTATGACATGGTGGATTCTCTCATATGGACAAAGCCATTAAAAGATGGTGAAGCACAGCCATAGCGAATGCATATTCGCACCAGCAGCAGCCTGGACTGTCAGGTTGGGTCCACGGATTCATGTTGTTTGATGTCAAATTCTGGCTAACATCTCGACACTCAGCGGAAATCCAAATTCATCAAGATCAGGCTATGTTTTCCAGCCTTCAACTGTCTAATTTTATTGACTGTTGCAACCTCGTTTCTCTTCTTGGCTGACAGGAACAGACTAATAATAGTCTTCTTGTTTGGCCATCAACCTCAGGTTTGATCACTGTGCATTCTGAGATACTTGTCACCACTCATCACAGTTGTAAAGTGGTATCTGAGTTAAGCGGCACTACAACAAGCTCTAGCCAGTCTGGCCCTAATAAAGTGCTGCGTTGATTTTTCTATTTCTGATTAGCTCTGAAAACTGTCATGACCAATGGCATCATAAACCTCTGCTGGCTCACCAGAGGTCATGAAGCTATCAGACCTCTGAGCTCTAGGTGACCCTCGGCACAGCGGGCCTCAGGAGGATGACTTCAGCTTCACTGACCTCTACCTCAACTTTCCTCCTTTTCACACTGCCTCCTGTTTCCAGACAGAGATGGAGCTGATTGTGTTAGTCTAACACGCCTCTGCAGCACTGATTCCCAGGCGCTGCTCACAGCTAATGGATTTGTCCATAGCTTGAGCTCCCTGTGACAAACCATGAGGAAAGTATAGAAGGAGGCACCCAGGGAGGAGGGCACCTTGGGGAGATCAATGGAAAGGATGTTGACTCCAGGAGGCAGATGCCCATGCCTTAATTAATATGGTTATGTCCTTAGCCATGACCTCACACACACAGGAAGCGATGGACAACTACACAGGAAGTGGAGAATCAATCCCGAGACCCACACATTAGGCAGTGGGGTCATTAAATGGGCCAACTGCTATACGATCACACATATCCTTAAAAAATGTGAAATGTGTGAAAAAATCAAATTGATAGCTATATCAGAACAAGTGTGAAAGTGTGTAAGGTCTTAAAAATATGAATTGATTGATTGATGTTGTTCATGCATGCGTCATGATTTAGATCCAATAAATCCACAGATTAAAAGATATACTTGCCTAGAGCTTTTTTTTATTGAAGTAAAATCTGGAACTATAATATATATATATATATATATATATATATATATATATATTTAAATCTAAGATTCTTCAAGAAAATGCTGCATAACCTATCTTCTAAAAGGTTTTTTTTTTATGCTTAAAAGCACTCCGTTGGATGCTGAGAACCAATCTCTTCATCCTCAGATAAAAGCCACAGACTTCAAGCCTGCAACTATCTCATCGTGACCATAGTCTGCCTGTGCGAAGCTCAGCTGTAGCCATTAGGCCTACCAAAAGCCCAGCCTGAGCAGATGTGCAGGGCGACCATCTCTATGTTCTCTGAGAGAGGACACAGAAGTGTGTTGACAACTCTTAATAGCACAGGCTTCCTCCTGCCTGAGTGCTGAGTAAGTGGCATATGTGTGATTGCTGTTGGGTGAGAAAGTCTCTTATCTCCAAAGTGTCAGCTTTTCAGGAACTAAAACAACCTTAATTTCAGCTTGACAAAAACTGACTTTTGACACTTTGGGACAGTTTATAGTTTGATGAGGGCTCTCACATCTGGCAATGATAACACAACTACAGAGCTGATAAAGCATGTAGTTAGATCCATGAGGATTGCTCTAGACCCTAACAAGACGTGAGCTTTTATCCAGTGCTCTGTCTCTGAACCTTGATCTGTTAAAACCTTGCTTATTCCATTGAACAATGAACGCTGTGCAACAATAGATCACTTTAAAACATCCATTAAATCCTGGCTTTAACTTGCTGTACCTCTGAGAGACATATGTCTATATTGTGGCCTTTATCATGGTAATTTAAAAGCAGCAATATAGTCTTAATTTACAATCATCTTCTCTGGAGCGGGCGGGAGAGCATTAGCAATCAATGCAACACGATGGTGTCGCGCCTTTCCTCTCACCTGGGCTGTGTCTTCAGGAGGTTCGGGCTGAATGTAAAGCCATAAAAAAGTCATTATTGCCTTTCACAGGATGCTGTATGGAGGGCTCAGGACATGAGAGAAATCTCTTTTAGGGGTCCGTGAGATGCATTTAAGGAGTCGATGCTGACATTTCAGACACAAGATGCTGATATTCAGTATTTCTTCCAAAGACAACATTCTGACCATCATAGGACAGCATGAGGGGATACAACTAAAGATAATTGCCATTCTAAGCAATCTCAATTAGCTATATTAAAACATTTGAAATCAAATAAAACAGAAAAGCAACAAATCTTGCACATAGAAGCTGGAGCCAGCAAATGTTTTTGCATTAAGAGGTTGTGTTTATCCAGTTGCGTGCTTCAGTCTTTGATTGTGACTGATAATTTCATACTGCAAATGTAACTTAAGTTAAATTCTTGCAACTGTTTAAGGCTTAACTTTCAATGTTAGAGGGAAATGTGGGCATTGAATTGAAATTACAGTATACTACGAATGAACAACCAGGCTATGAAATATATGTTATTCCCAGTTTTCTATTTTGGTTTCATCAAACTTATAAATCTGGCTGAGTCTAATCTCTACCCTCCATACGCCCATCGATCAATAGTTTTGCCATAAGGGTCATTTAATTAGCTCTGAATCTGTGATAATTAAATGAGTTCTACATATCACTGGGTATGCGTAGTTCTCGGTCAAACCAATTTCTGGGTGAAATTACACACCCCAATTTAAATAATTCAAATTAGGAAATCATAATCTCGGGCAGTACATCTTTGACTTGGGGCATTGAATTAATGGAGCTGAACATCTGATGCATCAATCACACAGTGGTAATTCAACAGTGATGATTTAATATCAGACTATGCTCTTCTATCCTGGATGGGGTCTGTCTAAATTGAGGATTCTGGTTTATTTACAACAAGATCATCTCAGTAAATATTAGCCAAAGGTAGTCGAGACCCTCTTCACTGGTTCATGGTTTTTATGTGATAGGAACTCGGCTACCAGAATGACTCTAATAACTTCATAATGAGTCCTAATAAAACAGTCTTTACACAGAGCCAGACAGCCTTTATCCGGAAAGATACTTATTAAGATAAGGCTCCTTATCACACGGTAGCACAGACAAATCTCTCTGTGGCTGTGCTCATGTATGATGAGCATGTGACTCTGCATGTGCGTGTGTGTGTGAGTGTATATTGTTCTACATGACTTATAAAGGTCTATGCACACACACTCCACAAAGCATCAAATTTATTTTCATGGTCTCCTGCTGCGAATGTTGGCTCTCAGAGATTCTTAGTGAACCTATTCTCTTTCAAAGCTGTAACCCAAAGAAATAATGAGCTGGTAACAATGAACACTTGGAGAGAGAAAAAGGGTGGTAGGGAAGAAAACTGAGGCATTAAAGATGAATAGAGAAACAAAGACGGTGGCCTTGAATGACTTGACAACACACACACACACACACACACACACACTCTCTTTCGCTCTCCTGCTAGTGTTTGTGAATGGGATTGGGTGCAGTGCAAACACCAGCCACTTGAGGGCAGCAGAGTATCTGTGCAAGGATTTGGGATCTGTATGGTAAAAGGCTAAAGGTCAGAACAGCTTGTCATTTCATATGGTGGAAGAAGGAAAGACCACACACACACACACACACACAGAAAGAGAGAGAGCAAACAGCTTCAAATACCATTCACACATTTCCAGACTGTCACCTTCATCAGAAACTGCAGTTGTGTGAACTCTCACTGACACACACACACACACACACACACACACATATACAGCACTGTCCTCTTCACTGTCTGTAAACACCACTTGGATGTTTCTCTCTGCCTCCTGCTGCTCTTGTTGCAGTATGGATTAACTCTTTGTTACAGAATTAGCTGCTTGTATTTTGCTTGTTAGTGCCCGCTGGGCCATCAGCTGGATGTTTGTGAGGCGAGAGCCTCAGCTGCACTCTGCCGACTCCACTAATCCTCTCGGTGCTAATGGCGTGCCCCACGGATTTATCCATGTTACGTTCAGTGGTTTGTGTTAAATGTTTTAGTGTTTCATTTTTTCCTTTTGCCACTGGTCTCCTACATTTCCTACAACCTACAGAAAACATGTCTGGATCAAGCTATGGTTTGTATATATAGCACATTTTGCAATTTTTCCTTACTCTTCCTCATCAAATGTTCTGTTGGTTAGTTTCAGCCTGAAGGTCTTAAAAATAACATTTAGGGCTCAAGAACCATCCTGGTTAAATAACAAAATAAAAATAAGGAGCCAAGCAGTGATATATAGGCCAGCAATAGAAGGAGGGGTGAAGATGACTCAATTCTCAACCTCCTTCGATGACTAACTACAGATGGTGGTCTATTGCTGCTACTGTGGGGAGCTGAAATTGAGTATCTCTGCCTCCAATGATGGATTTTTCTCTCTGTATGATTATTTGAAAGTTGGTGCAAAATGACAGCTCAGAAAGATGTCCTCCACCTTTAAATAATTCTGGCAGCTTCTGCCTGACATGAGTGCTGGATGTTGTGCTAATTGACCTTTCCTGATTATACAGTATACGAAAGTCTCAATATGGTGTCTTCAAGTTGTCAGTCCTCTTGGAAGAAACTGCCAGCAGAAACAGTGAAACACAGAAACATAAAGCAACCTCCACGTCTCCAGAGAGCCTCGGCTCATCTCACTCTGCCCTCAGAAGCTGATTGAGTTCACACAGTACCAATGGCGCTGCCATGAAATCAGCGAGGCTGGACCCGATGCTGACACTGATGCAGCATGGAGGATTCCAGAGTCTGTGCCGGCAATTCTGCTCAGCTCTTCCTCCAGTTCTGTCAGTCCCTGAGGTGAAGCCCAGCAGACTAGCCTTGAAATGAGAATGATAAAACTGAACAATAGAAACAACTAACATTGTATTAAAGGGACACAGTATCTAACCCTGGACTATTAGAGAATCTGTCAGGTTTTTTTTTCAATGGTGTTTTTTCTTTCAATTATTAGATGCTGACTGTCATCGTCGACTAAAGTGAAAATTTCCCGTTTTGTGTTTAACAAAGGTAATTCCACTCCTTTCCATACCATAACATTTCAAGAAATTCACATAGAGTTACATGTTAGTTCTCATGATATTTGTATGTAGTTGCCACTTTATCGATTAACAAACTTAATAACACAATATTATATTGCCTGATAAAATGAGCAGAATTACATATTGTATAGTACTGTGGTTAAAAAAATGACTATAAAAGGAAGCGGCGGGGCAATTCACATGGACAGTAAAGCAGCGGCTGTAAGGTAGTTCCTGATGTTCCTCAAAACCTCACTTACACACACAGTCAGTACTGATGGATTTGAGTCCATGACTGTAAAATTCCCATCACTGCTGCTGGTCAGGAAGGTCAAGGGTTAACCCGGCTGAGGGGTGAAGGCGGCTGCTTCATCAGCACCACAGGATGGAAGTGGAGAAAGGAGGACAGAGAGAGGAGAGAGAGAGAGGGAAAGTCACAGAAAGTAGGTCAGTGAGAAAACCTGATTGGCCACTAAAGCAAAGCGACACCAGCAGCAGACTCGTGCCATGTCAGGCGCGGCACAACTCACGTATTTTCACTCGCAGCGATCGCCATCCATGCGGTTCAGATTTGTCTCTAAACAACAGTAGGCTGGGCGCCTCAGTGGCTCTGGGTGCGCTGCTGTAAAGACAGATTTACCAACGCCGCGCGGCTCTCTAATACACACAAACACACGTACACACACACACACGCAGACACCTCCGTCCCCTCGCTGCCTTACATGGCGTTGAAAGTCCTCTTGCCGTTGCAGCCGTTTGCGTGGGGTGCTAAAGCGCCAGCCAATATTTCTAAACACAGCAAAACAGACACCCTGATATCCCGCTATGCTGTCCTGGACAGCAGAGGCGCCTGCTAGGTCTCCTTCAGGAACTCACTAGACTGCCAGGCGTTGTATTTTAGCCTTATGTTAAACTGAGCCAGAAAGTATCATGATACTGAAATTCTGCTAACAAATCATCATTCAAAAGTCCCATGTGAGGCAGCTGAAGAGGTACAGACACATTATGAAATGACAAGTGACTTTTCAAGATGTATGTCTTTATATTTTATACCAAACATGCAGCATTTTAGACCATAATGGACAAAACTGAAAACCATTACTAATGATTTTAGTGTTTTCAATTGGAGGATACAAACTACAAAGTAGCAATACAAAATATTATTGTAATTCATGTTCACAAAGTATCAAAAATATACCCAGATACCTGTGGCTCAGCACAAGTCACTTAGGGACAGTGGAATCTGGAGGTGCTGATAGAAATATGTTACATTTGCCTCCTCCTCTCATCTTGTTTGAATAGGTAAAACGTCTAGATTCATTATGAAGCAAGTGATGATAATGACAGGACCTATAGGCACGAATCTAATTATAAGAAAAGACAACAAAAATTGTGTGGATTTCTGAGTAGTACAGTAGAACAGTATACCCAGTGTTTTTCTCACATCTCTGACCCTGCAGCGTTGCTTCTCGGGGTCCTGGGCCTGTCTGGCCAGTGAAGGGATGTGGGTGTGAGGGGCGCCGGAGGCGGCCGACCGGCCTTGACCTGCTGGGGTCTGAGAGATGGAGCAGGGCACTGTGCGCAGTTTGGGTTTGAGGTCCTGACTTCATCTTTGATGCCACCAGGATGGCTGGCATCTTCTCCCCAACTGCCTGATGACGTGCTCCCCTCCACGTCACACTGAGATGGTAATCCTGCTACTAGTCAGCTGGTACTTCTGTGAGTGTGAGATGTGTTACAGACTGTAGAAATACGTGCAGTTGCACCCTGATCTGGCACTTGATTGAAGTAATGTGTAATCTGGCAGGTGTCCAGATCTTGGCTGCTCCTGCTGGAACTCAGCAGGGAAGCTGAGCTCCCAGCATGCAGTGAGGTTTAAAATCCTGATTCACCTGTTTCCTGGTACAAGTAGCTAGCTCTTTATTTCATGTAAGCACAAAATCCTCCTCAGACTGTTCTGATAATTAATGTCCAGGTGGAGATGAAAAAGAAAAATCCCCTCCTGCAAGTCCAGGAGAGAGAAAATCAAAAATCACTTCACTAGAGGAATCCCCAGATGCCTGGTGGCAGAGCAGAGTGTTCCTTCAATACATTTCCAGCACTGGTGAGTGTCAGCGATCGTGCAAGGATCCTAGAGGAGAAGGCAGTTTCACTCCTCAGAGCCTTGTTAATTACACATCTCTTCAGGATGACCTTGAGGAAAGACCAAGCTCCGTCGAGAAGAGGAGAGAGAGAAGGGGCAGAGAGCAAGAGATGGAGAGAAAAAAGGAAGGCAACAGCGACACAGCGACCCGGCTACTTCAGCGACTGCTCAGCCTGTGACTATATAGCCAAACACGCTCACTCTGCTCTCTCTCCCTCTCTCCCTCTCTGGTAGCGGTGGTTAGCAGCAAGTGTAGCTTAGATCAGGACTGACATATGTGGAAAAGCTCATACCCATCTACTCAGTATGTCTCCAGTGCCTGTTTCAACTCTCTGTATTTCTTACTTTCCCTTTCATACAAAAATGAAAAGCGTGGGAAGCTATTTAATCTAATCTAGACTTATAAACATTACTCAGATACTTTACTTCTATTTTACTTCTAATTTGTTTATTTCGTTTGCTAGTAAGGACTTTGACTTAAATCCCATGAGCAATGGTGACAACATCTTCAAATGAGACAAATCATGGTCACATTAAACAATATAATTTCCATAGCAATTAACATGTGTAATAGTCTGAGATCATTTTTTTGTTTGATTCAAGTTTAGGAGTAATTTAACAAAAAGTAGAGTTTATGCAAATCTAACATGGCCATAATACACTGTCTAAACATACTCCAGAGTGGTGGTATGTTTCATGAGCTAAAATAAGCGGGCACACAACACAACAGGAAGTACCAGTATAACAGGTACTGACACTGAAAATTGTTGTATTAATAGACTCTTTTCTGCTCTCTCCACTCCTCTGACATGAAGCTACCCTTTTTAAATATATGAGGATGGCCAATTAGTGGACTAGTGTCAGATCAGATGACTCCCAGCGGAAGCTTAGTGAAGGCCCAAGGCATGACATAAATTATGCTGCAGAACGAAAAAAGAAGAGCGGAAGAGAGGGGAGAAACTGCATTTTCTTCTTTTTCTCTTGCATTACAAGCCTAATTCAGAATTCACATACAAATTTGTATGTAAATCAAGATTTAAGCAGTTAACTCCCCAAAACCAAGACAGATTTAGACACATTTGCACTGGGCATGGTATCCTTAGAGCAGTTTAATGAACCCCAAACAACATATAGATATTGTACAGCCAATAGTTCATCATACTTTGAAATCAGTTCTTTAATTAAAAGGTCACAAAATGGTGAAAAATGTACACTGTCTTGTGTTTGAATTAATACTAAAACTCAAAGTTATTTGGGTTTTACTGTCATATAGATAAAGAAAGCTGCATCCTCATCGGAGAAATTCTAGCGAGGAAAGCGTTTGGATGTTTGCATAGGAAACAAGTTTAAATGATTACTCGATAATCAAAATAGTTTATAGTTTTTTGTCTGAACAACAGTTTGTGGGAATGAAATACACAGCTAAAAATCTCCATCTTAACATCTCATTTACTCTAAAAACTACCTTGCTCTTTTGAGATGACAGAAAAAAGTGGCACTACAATCAAGCAAACAAATTAACAGAAAATACAAAGCACATTGTTAAAGGGCCATAAGAAATAGTAAGCCACAAGCCACTAAACAGAGTGCAAGCCTTTTCAGCCTTACTCCAATGTGAAAAGATGATCTCTGTCTATACTGCAGCTAATCACTCACTCTCACACACACACACACACACACACACTTTTGACGTACACTTCATAAGAGCAATGAGTTAATCCAGGAGAGGATGTGTTTAGTATGTTAATCTTAATCCTGTTACATTAATACCAAATTATGTAAATACTGATATCTGATTATGATTTAGTGTGTGTCTGGTGTGTGTGTGTGTGAGGGAGAGACAGAGAGAGACTGTTCAAATATTTGAAATAGTGATTCATGTGATTTAAGATTTTTATGTCCACTACTTTTTTACTATTTCTAGTCTATCCTGTATTAATTAACAACAATGTAACCTGGTACAATCTAATTGATCATACTGAAGTCATTTAGCAGTGCCTGTTTCTTCAATGTGTTTGAGGCTTTGCATTTTATCGGCACACACAACATTCCCTCACAATTTATTTGCCTGCACACAAAGAAATTATCCTGAACTTGGACAAAACCTTGTAGTTATAACACGTTAGTACTGACCTTGAAGAGAGCATCATGCATCATTTAAAGTGGTTATGTCTGCTTCAGACCACCTTAAGCTATTTTCCCCACAACTATGATTGATTTCATTTAAATTTATGGATATTCACTTTATGATAACTGCAGTTCACAGATTTTTCCGGCTTGTCATTGACAACTGACCATG
The DNA here is from genome assembly GCA_033238685.1 of Lates japonicus. Taxonomy (NCBI): domain Eukaryota; kingdom Metazoa; phylum Chordata; class Actinopteri; family Centropomidae; genus Lates; species Lates japonicus. The sequence goes on along the minus strand of BRZM01000022.1, from coordinate 8,328,250 downwards.
TGATGAGTGAACTCCAGGCTGCCCCCCACCCCACTGAAAACACACCATATTCTGACATCAAACTTACAAAACTCTTTCACTGGGGACATATGAAAACACATCATCTCCACCCACTAACCTCAGACGTCATTCTGTGATCCAGAAAATGGAAAAAAAAAAAAAAAAGAGGAAAACATACAGAGCATAACATAACAAAACTTTCATTATTTTCCTATCCTCTGTGAGGTAAACATGTCACAGACAGATCATAAGCAGCACTTCACAGAGCAGGAAAAAAAAACTGTCATGTGTGATTTATGTAACCTTTGAAGATACCTGATGACAGTCCAGTGCAGTCTAATAATAGAGCTGGTTTGGCTGTAAATGGGCAGTATTGACAATGTGTACTTCGGACACCCACTGCCTTGCTCTGCTGTATGTTTATACTGTATTCTTCTTAGAATAACAAACAATGGGCGTGGGGTAGATGGTGGGTGTTTTCTAGAACTCTGTAGCTATGGAGAAGTTGTCAGCAGAGATTATATGATATCAGCAATATCTAGGAGGATAGCTGCAACTATGAATTTGCACTGTGGCCGACTCTGACCAATCCTCTCAGACCGTTCTCTCAGACCAAAATACAGGTTACAATTTTGTAAAGTCATCATGGCAGCAATAAGTCGAAGTCAAGTCAAAGTCAGCTTTATTGTCGGTCTGCAGCATGTACAAGACAACAGAATTGAAGTACGTTACTCTCAAACTCTGTGACAAGAGTAGACCCTAAATGTCTATATATTTAAAAGAAATAAATATTTAAAAGAAATAAATAAGAACTGTACAATAAACAGTCTAGAATAGACAGGCAAGTTGCAGTAGTGCAAATATGTGGTGATGCAAAAAAAGTTAGCTTATCATCTGAAGCCTTCATGTGGCGAGGAGTCCAAATTTTCATCATGGGATGGTGTAGGCGAGGCTCAGTACAGATTCCAGTATACAGAGTAAAAAGTGTCATGCGAATAACTACGCGTTCATAGTGTCCGCAGCAGTTGATGTGGCCATCTCCACATCCAGATAAAGATAAAACGCTTCTTATCATTTTATACTGTAATATAAGATGACAGATTCTGAAGCTAAGTGGAGATATATGCTCTCGTGCATGAGTCCATTCACGAGTTTAATCTCAATTTAGAAAACAGTCTGATTTGAGAAAATTAGATTGCAATTTAAAAGCACAAAATTAATAATAATTCAGTTTCAAAGTCTGTGATCATTATTTGCGATTTTTTTCAAATTCAATTGGTCAATATGAGCCTGAAATTAAATTCTTACTTCCAAACAAGTCAGCCTTTATATTTCAATATCAATGCACCGTAAATGAAATGAAACTGCACAGAAGCAAACACACACACACACACACCCTTCCTTTGCTGATGGTTTTCATTAGCAGAGTTAGCAGAGCAGAACAAGTGGGCTCTCACTGACAGGAGCTGTGCTAACTGGAGCAACGGCCTGACATTTCCACCATGACAGCACAGGATCTACAACCTGACCTACACACTGGTCTGTTTCCTCACACACACACACACACACATACACACACACAAGTTAGTTACAATAATGAACAGTGGCAGTGCTATAAGGCTGTAAGGCCGGATCATGGGGGGAAAGGAGCTGAGTCCACTAAGCCCAGCGGGGCTCTGGCATGGCTCAAGTGACGCTGTCTAACACAACACACAATGTCAGGACAAACAAACACAAACAAACAACAACACACCTACTACATATTCAACACATATCAGCCTGGGAGAATGAGTGGGAGGAGGAGAATCGAGTCCTGTTTGCTCGTGAAACATGAAATGAGACTGAGATACACGGGCGAGAAAATAAAGTCAGCCATGGTCAACTCACCACGAGAGAGAAGAGGTGTGCGTGTGTGTGTGTGTGTCAGTGTGGATCCCGCTGAGTGTGTTTGTGCTTGCCCAGCTCAGCTGTGGCACGTGTGTTTTAATGTGTGTGTGGGTGTGTGTGTGTGATCTAAATGGGTCTCTGGGCAGTGAGTGCACCTGTCACTTTCCTGTCATGTCACTTGCAGGTCATCACACTGTGAGCTAGTTTGTCACGGCACACAAACCAAATAATATTCATATCAAGTAACTTAACACTGCAATCACCACAAAAGTGGTTGTTGAGATCTGAGCCACAATGGCGGCAACGTGTGAAGAAACAGCAGCAGTCACACAGTGAGACAGGTTGCAGTCAGCAGTTCAGAAGGAATTACCTCAATTATTAGGAGGTATGACAGAAGAAAATTAGCGCACCTAAGGTGTGACACAAACACAAAAATCTACATTCAAAAGCCAAAAAACCAGAAACAAATCCTACTAGATGGCTGCCTTTGATTGGCCAAATTATATCAAATGACATCTCTATCATAGGATCTCGACATGTTGCAGCATGGTGGATGAGAAGCTGGTAAGCAAAATGCACTCTGCATCAATATATGGCAGTATGGTTTTGGCTCACAGTCAAAATATTTCTCAAAGCTTGAGTTGTATAAACTTTGTCAGTGAAAGTCGGCACTTCCCAAGATAATACAGCAAAACCTATTCAACACTTTAAGGAAATTATCTGTAGGAACATGAAATTTCACTGAGATCAATGCAACCCCTGTGACTGAGGTAGTACATTCTATAAGCTAAGGATATGGTTCCATTCATGCATAAAGTGGAGAGACACTGATGCACGCTTTAGATGCATGGAATGATTGGCCAGTGATTTTACTGCAGTGTTTTTAAATAGTGCAAATAGATAAGTCCATATCCATTCGCATTCTCAACAATATATATTTAAAAGGAAGGAAGGAAGATCTCAATTAAAATTATGGATTATGTGTGTTAAAAATATTTTTTGGGAGGGTGCCCACTACTACTTGTGAGGATCATCCATTTAGGTCATATAAAATCCTTTATCTTAACCAAAACAATCTCAACTACATGCTAGAGCCTTACCTTCCCTGACCTTAACTAAATCCAGTCCCAACCTTAACCTTTAATGAAGAATTATTCCTCAAATGGTCCTCTGGACACCTGACAAAATGTCCTCACTTTTCAACAATGTCCTCTTACACACCTACGGAGTCTCTACTTCAGCACAAAGCTCCCAAAACAACCTGTGTAGTGTGAACAAAACAAAAAAAACATGAGAGCTCATAAAATTACACACATTTTACGCACACACACTCCACTGATCAGACACAGGTAAAAAGCCAGACAGAGGAGGCAGCAGCACCCAAACAACGAAGTCCCTGCGGTAAACTGGGGAGTGACAGATAAGGAAACCAGGGAGAAGTCGGCGTGGCCGCAGCTCCACGGTGTGTGTGTGTGTTTGTGTGGACATGGGGAGGGCATTTTCCAGCATGGTGGAGAAAGTGAAGCAGAAACATGAACTGTCTCCTCACTCACTGCTTAATGAAGTCTGCATAATTAACCAGCACTAATCAGCATTTAACAGCTCATTTAATACCTATTAGCTGAAGGTGGAGTTGCATGTGAGTACATTATGCTGGACATGTTGTTTCCCTCCTTGATAATTAATTGCTCATCAACCATGACTTCTCAGAATCCTCTCTATTTGATGTTAACATTTTCAAACATTAAGCACTGTTTTAGCCCGGCTTACTCAACAAAGGAGACAGCAGTGAATATTTAATGAATGAATGAGGGTGACGAAGAGGACACTTAATGTCTGAGAGCACAAATTAGAGCCTCGAAGCCTCGCTGATGTACGAAAATGCTCCAAATTATATATTTAATGATCGTGAGTCAATATTAGTGGGTCTGACCTCCTTTATGCCTTTCAGTGCTCAGAAAATATCCTACTGAGAAGCCAGTGCATGGCCTAAATATCCAAAACACCAGCCCCCACCCACCAGCAAGTGACATTCAACTACATCAGACTCTATTCCTTAGTGGAGGAAAGAGAAAAATCAATATGGGCGAGATTTTTTTAAAAATTGCATCACGTAACAGAGCTGCAATAAACCAGCCGCTGTAATGTGAGCCCCGAGGCTTAAATAGCAATTACCCCCCAACTGCTGTGACACAAAAGCACTTATTGCTTTTTTTCTCTCAGTGACGAAATAGGACAGAAAAGAGAGACAGACGGGGGGCAGATACGGTTTTGAGAATCCGAGAGGAAAAAAAAGAAGCGAGAGGGAAAAGAAATAGAGTTGCAGATGGTCTCAGGAGAGGTAAACAAAAAAGACTGAAGAGAAAAAAAAAATAGAACAAGATGCAGAATGCAAGACAGAGAAGTGGCTGAGAGATGGCATGTCATTCTATTCTGTACCTGTCCGGGTTTGATAAGTCACTACCCAACACAACAGACAACATCATGCACATAAAAAATTGAATGATTTTCTTCAAAGGTCCAATCCAAATTGGATTGGGAAAATAAACCCTTGACATTGATATATAATGGACCACATGTTTATAATTAGCTACATGCACAGCTGAGTTACAGTATAGAGTCAGTACCTATGGGTCTCTTAGAAATGAATAAATTTGGACAAAAACTTGGACAATCTGGGCATTAGTTATATTTCTAAGTCTCATCACTTATGTGAATATATGTGAAGATTACATGAATTACTTCATTATCACTTCACTATTTTATCTTATTAGACATTTGTTTTAATTCATATTTAGCAAAGGAATTCTTGAGTTATGGCCAAAAATGTGTTTTGTGAGGTCACAGTGATCTTGACCTTTAACCTTTGACCTTAGACCACCAAGTTCTAATCAGTTCATTCTTGATTCCAAGTTAATGTTTGTGCACAGTTTGAAGGCATTCCTGAGATATTGTGTTCATGAGAATGGGACCTGGGAATGGGCACCTGTTACCCTGTTCCATCATGTAATTACATTACATTGGCAGATGCTTTAGTCCAAGGCAACTTAGAAAAAGCATAATCCACCTCAGTGGGTGCAAAAGCCAAATATCATCAAAATTTCATTGCCGCTTTCAACCAAATATGGCATTTTTGTTATTTCAGTAAATGATTCCTCTGTCCATACACATTTCACAGTAAAGAGTAACATAAAAACAAAACGATTTAAGTCAGAATTATGGCTCGGAATTATTACTTTATTCTCTCTATGTCGATACATACGCCAACTTTTCTTGCTCAATAGAGCTTTAAATATTTTTGGGACATTTTTTCATCTTTTTTTTTGTTTTGTTTTATGGATAAATCTTAAATTTACTTTTAGCCAGGACACTGCAATTTGAAATGAAGACAAACACAGTTTCACTTACAGTATTTGTGGTTACTGGTTATTCTTCACATTTATGTCACTGACCAAAGCAAACTACAAGTGGACATCAAACTTTGATCAGATTCAAGTTGTAAAAAAAGAAAAAAAAGGTTGTCTGAAGCTGGCTGAGAGGCAAACAGCTACAAGGTCACTTGCACTGACCTACAGCACCTGCACCATACAAGAAGGGACTTGCTTTTATCTTGAAACTCAGTTATTATGGCCTGATAAGGGTTAGAGTCACACGAAACATTCTATGTATATGTTCTCTGGCATTAGACAAAGACAGAATGGTGATTAGGAGACACCCAGTGTGTACTTCCATGTTTAAAAAATACTCTCTTTTGCTCTGACATATTTCCCCCTGAGCTGCTTAACCACATGAGAATACACAGCTCATTATCGAGTCCATATACATCCACACGAGCCATATCCAACAAAACTTTCTAGAGCACATTTACACAGCTAATGGCTCATTAGTGCGGCGGTTTGGATGCAGGAATGAAGAATCTGAAGCGAAAAAAATAAAAATAAAGCAGACGACCGTTCGATCCAAACTCAGGCTTCCAAAGCTATTACACAAGCATTAAACCCGGTCATGCAGTGCATACAGTACAGATACAGTATATTCAACAAAGCATTATTAATAGAATGTTTGTTGATGCATGCAACCAAAAAGCATTTGAACTGCCAGATAAAACAGACAGCACAGAATAAATAAAAGCATAAAATCTATACTGGGGATTTCAACGTATTTCAGAGACCTAAATAATGTTTTCATCCCCAACAAACACATTTACAGAGAGGCTGGGGTGAGTGGAGGAAACTGTGATGCTGGCAGATCGAAAGCACGAGCTAACGAGAGCAGAGATCATGGATTAGGGGATTTCAGAGATAAAAAATGCTAATGGGATTCACCAAACAAAGTGCTGGAAATTTCATGCGGGTTTATTGAGGTGATTGTTTGCACTGATGCATTATTCATCTAAGGCTACGAAACGGTTATTATTTGCATGTGATATCATTCCTCAAGCCTGCAGGAGGAAGAATGCTTCCTGCTGCTGCTTGGCTCTATTACTAGAAAAGTGAGAGTTCAATGACTCTGCATATACTCTGACCTTTATGTTACTTGATGCTAAGGATACTTCAGTCAGTTTTAGTGATTTGTAGAAATGTGTAAGTGCTACAAGAAGATTTCAGTCATTTAAGCAACTGGATAATTGACCTTAGTTCCATGGCAGTCATTTTCAGCACTAAGTATTCAAAACTCTCTGGACGATGGTTTATGGATCTGTCCCCACCCTAAACCTGTAGTTTATTTTTTCCTTTCAAATGTCAAAGTAATTTCACCCTATGTTCATTCCCCCTGTAGTCAGGGATTTTTTTTAACTGTTCGAGGTAACTTAATACTTAAAGCTACTTCTCAAACTCAATAAATACACAACTCAGGACAGTGGACTGCTTCAACACACAATGTGAGCTATGCTGTTTTAAAGGGCAGTTAAATTTGAAGTGATACTCCACCCAAAATCTTACTAATATCAAACACTTGTCCCCTGTAGGCTGTACGCTTGAAAGGTGCCTGTAAAAAGTTGATAGTTTTCTTCATGGAGAACAGCAGCTTGGATTCATTTCAGTTACAATGGATCCCAATGGTGACTTTTTTTTTTTCATGTGGAAAAATGTATCAAATTTTCCATACAAACTTCTCAAACCAGTCCTGCAGCACAAGTTTCCACCATCCTTCTATATGATCAGTATGTTCGTAATTGCTTCTATTTTATCTGTTAGCAATCATGTGCAAGCAACAAATGACTATATCAAACATCAAAAAAATAAATTTCAGCCTTTCTAAAACCCATTAAAACTGAGCCTGCATGATAGGTCGGAGACACAAAACCTCATCATCCAACCAAACACAAAAAAATGAACTTTGAAGCTAGTCTATCAAAACTGTCCTCCAAACATGAGCGACTTTGTTTAAATGCCAAAAAAGTTTTTAAAAAGTTAAAAGTTAAAAGTTTCTGTTTAACTGACTTTACAGAGACTGTTTAAATTATGATTCTTGACTGTCAGGAGTGAGGGTGAAGCTAGCGTGGTGTTAGAACAGACAAAAGACTTCATAGTGAAGAGGTTGGCCTGCGACTTCACTGTGTTTCATATTTTCAACCAAAAGTTGATGACTTTTTTGGGTTTTAACCACTACCATGACCTTTCCATAACATTAACAAAGACAGTTTTATGCCTAAGCTAAACAAAATTTAGAAAATGCTAACATTAATCTTTTTTGTAACAGCTTGGAGAGACACTGACAAAAGACATCATCTTAACAAAAGGGATGATATTGTCAAATTCATATCATTGTGGACAATGTTGCTCACCTCATATAGTTACACAATTCACAGGACTTAAATAACCCAGCAACTGTAGGACTGATACAAACTCTGGTTTGAAAAACTGTCAGCAAAATATCACAAAGGAGGGTAAAAGTGTGAAGGCCAGAAATCTCAATGAGGTTTAAATAGAGGTGCTATTTGCCGTGGTTGTGATTGTTACTAAAACATTGAGTGAATCTGTTAAACTTGCCTTAAGTGTTAAGTTTTAAGTTGCAAACACATGAGTGTGTTCTCCACTTCACACTATGTTTGCGTTACATGTATGCACAGTATACAAAGTTTAAAGCCCATTTGTGTTCACAAAATCTGTCGCAAAAAGTTGTGTGATCTTCCCCTAGTGAGTATACAGCAGATCTATTGTACTCACGCTTTATAAGCACTTTGCTCTACCTCCACACTGAGAGTCACACATGCTGACGAACACAGATGCACAAATGGGAGCATCAATGTGCATGCACATACAGTACACACACACACACACACACAAGTTTTAAGATTCATCTCACAGCACTCTCTTACTGTGCTCAAACCTCCATCTGGCATACATATGTGAGCTTCTGTCGAGAGACCCAGTGTTTGACAGAAACTCACACTCAGCTTAATCTATAACCAGTGTGCTGCCTAAGAAACAGCATGGGACACGGAAAAAAGCGCACAAATAAAAGTGCTTCTTACCTGCGACAAGAAGGTCACAGCATCACACAGGAAGGACGAATGGGAGCAGGAGAGAAGAAGAAAAGAGAAAAAAATTAGTAATAGGCATGTATACAGAAGCACTTTCCATTTTATCAGCAAATTCTGTCCAAAATTTTCAAAGATTTTGAATCTGTAATATCCATTAATTTTATTCTTACATCAGAAGATATTTTCATGTAAAAATGCATGGTGCACTCATAAATTTAAAACCCTGAGTTGTTTGAAAGACATTTTTATCGACTCATGTTCCCATACCTCTGTTAAACCTCTAATGCTTTTAATGATGTACAAGCTACAAGCAAGTCATAAAACAACTGAAACATGTATAAAGACCTGCAAAACAATTATGAGGAATGCCTGATGTTGCAGAATAGAACATTTAGCAGCTGATGTGGTACAATTTTCTTTGAACTAACATCCAGCAGGAAAAAAAGATTTCAGAGGACAGGGGTTGCAAGCAAGAAATGAAAACATTATCATACAGTATGTAACAGATTTTATCCATCATTTGACAACGAACAGGGAAACTTGAGAAACTGTATCAGTAAATAAGGAGGCGTGTTTTGGCTCTCAAGCTGAAATGATTGGGGGAGCCACCCGTCATGTTTACAGCCATTTTCTGCCTGCAGGGTGCCAGGGCTGAAATGTGCTGCCAAGTGCTGCCCACCCAGCTTAGCCCCACTTACTCACAGCTTCCACTCGATAGGTAATGCCGCTTGCTCGATGATGTAAAGCCAATAAAACCGGTTTTATGGCAGGCAAATTCAAACTAAATTTGAAGTACTCACACACCTGTTTTAACAAGGAGAAACTTATGACGGTCCCGCACGGAGATAGATAGTGACAGACAAGTTGTGGGATAGACACCACTCTCCACTAAGGACCCTCACAGGAAATTAACACCACCACAAACAACAAATAAGAGTCCCAGTGTAAGCAGTATGCTTACACAGAGAGGAAATCAAGGCTAAGGTCTCATTTCCTGCCTCAAGACTTTGATGGAAACTCAAGGGTTACAAACTGAATTTTATGAAATGCTGTAAAAAGAAAACCTTAAAAGTTAGAAAGCAGCACTTTAAAAATGTTCAAAGCCAAACAGCTTGGGAAGAGGAAACACAGTGACTCCAAGCCACAAAATGGAATGGCAATTAAAGGCTCTAATTTGGCAGAGGTTGGCAGGGATGTTTCTAATAGAGGAGCTGCACCACAAGCTGGTGAATAAAACAAAGAGCAGCAGCCTGCCCAGACACTTTGAAAACGGAGTACTGTTCAGCAAACGATTTATGGACGCAACAGACAGAATGAGAATGTTGTTTGTGTGTGTTAAGTGTATGCACATGTTGCTGTATGTGTTTCTAAGGGCACAGTTTGTGGAGAATTCAGATGGAAATTGACAAATGCAAACGCACACAGCAGCACTTGGCATTTGAGTGCCAACATCAGTGCTCGGAGCAGCTAATTGGCCAAACTCTACCAATGGAGTGGAGCGGAAAGCCCCCAGAATAAAACTAAAAAGGTCCATGGCGTCCTGGCCACAGCTAAATGTGAGCCAATTTGGCCGTGATGAAACTGACTCCACACAGAGGTACCGAGGCCCAAGGCCATGATAGCTTTAAAGTGCCTCCCCCGTTCTCACGCTGTGTGGGAGACTGTGGGCGAAGGTTGGTTTGTTTAAATGTAGATGTTTTCTCCACCCTTTTAACACTAGTGTGCTCCAGAGGAAGCTGCATTTAGCCCAACAGATGCAACAAGAAACTAACCCTAATCATTATCTTACAACCTTATCCTTAAAGAAATAACATTTTTTGTGTCAAGAAAGCTTGATTATGGATTAACGTTCTCAGAATGGATGAATAGATGGATGGAAAAGAAAAGGTATATTTGGTGTAACAAATGCAATCAGAAATGTGCATTTTCCTTCAGTCTTTTAACCTTGAATCCAGGCATGCTAACGCAATATAATACCTCATTTGAATTACAGGAGCTGGTGCTGTATCCCATGCAAAGACAAACTAAACATGGTGAAAAAATCTAATTAATATAATATAATATGTATAATATAATAATAAATAAATAATAGATATAAAGAGACTATGCACACATATGCACTAGATATCTACATTTGTCACTCTAAAATATTAAATAAGATGTGTTTAGCATCTGAAAGCTCCAAATGTCTGACGTTTTCACCACTACAATATACAAATACTTTCATTAGTTTGCAAAACAAGATTATGAAAATGGAATTATCTAAACCTGAATAACTGAATTGTTGCATCAAAATCAAACCCTGTATCATTCACATTCAAATCCTAATGACATTGTCCTTGACTCATTCAACCAAAAGTACTAACGACTCCTTCACTGTTGAGCTTGCCAGTGGCATCTAGCAGCAGATGCCAATGCCTTAAATGCACCTCTACTGTTTCTGACAGAGGCAATCTGGAGATCAGATTAGAAGGTGTGCTCTTTATCAGTAAGCAATCCCTTAAAGAGCTTAGCGAGTGGGCCCGGTCTGCCTCTGACAGCGTGCTGGGTCAGGAAGGCACCCGCTCCGCGTCGCCCACTCTCTGCTCTGCGCTAATCCTGTTTTCTGCAGAGTATTCATGCCGACCCAGAGCCAAACATTCAGCCACAGATATAGTAGCAATTGTGGGGAAAAGGAGAGGGAAAAGAAAAAGACAGAGGATCAGTGTGTTTATCCTTGTGATGACAACAAGGGGCAAGGGATTGAACAGGACTGGGCTGAAGAGGCATGCTGAAGGCCGTGGAGCGGCAACATTTATTCTTTATATTCTGACAGTAGAAAACCTGCATCTGTGGAATACTAAATGTTGATCATTCAGAGAGTGTAGGTGGTTAAAACAAGTGTTCAAGGTTTCTCTCTTTTATTACCTTGAGGCCTGAAATAAAACCCCAGAGAGAGTGCATTTTACTTGTTCTCAAACCAGTTTCATTTTTCATTTAGTCACCAGCAAGGTCAAGGCATTTTACATGAACAGATAGATAAATGAACAGACTTTATTCATTTGTGATGTGGCATATACACTGTGTATATGTTATTTTTCTACCAGCTGCTATAAGGATGATCATCTCTGAGCTGATCTCCAAGGTACTGAAATGTGAAGCATTAGATTTGGATCAAAAGATGTGAATCATAAGTGTTGTGTTTAAGTTCATCTGCCTATGTTGCATGTTTAATAGTACTAAAGTAGTTTAGTGAAACTTCCTGTATGTCCATCTAAAACATGCAAAGGGGGAGACAAGCACTTGGAGGGATGCTCCAACATTTAGGCACTGCAGTTGCACAAACACAGTGGATTTGTGAGAGACAAATGTTAAGAACAAAGTTCAAAATCAAGATTTTATACCTTGCATCAACATTGTAACGCAGGCTTTCAGTTAAATCAGGTTGTACTCTTCAGGCATAATGCCATGATCATGCCATCATAGAGTCAATTATTTTTCAGCAGGGTTACTTTTTCAGACTTGACGATGTTTCTCCTGAGCCAAAGTCAACATTATGCAGACATTTCCTCAGGCTGTGTGGTCCTCCCCATGACTAGTCTACTGATGCTGATTTGTGTAAAATCAGTGGAGTGCCCCTTTATCCCAAATCACCACTGGAGTGTTAAATAGAGGAGCTAAATTGCTGCATACAAAAGATTAACTGGAAAAAAGAGGCTTTATTGTACATCTATGCAGTTGTTTTACTATGTGATGGTAGATATCCTTGGTTTGCCTTTACCCTCAGCAGATTTACTCAGCAGTGAAGTGACTGTGACAGATAAAGAGGCCAGACCTGCACCTTCTCATCACCACACAGCAGTCACACCAGCTGACAGCGGGTCATCACTGCAACAGCATGAGACACAGAGAGTCAGCAGTAGATACGAAAGAGAACAGAGAATTAGAAAGAAAAACACACAGATGCCTGACCCGATGAACACACCCGTTCTAAATAGCCATGAAATGATCCCGCAAGACGGCTGAGAGGCAAAATGCCTAAACAAACAGAGGAAGAGAGAGGATAGAGCTGGACAGACGGATGCTGCAAGGGAAGGGAAGGGAGGATGGAAAGGCGGATGGAGAGAGAGAGGGAGGGAAGAGAGGAAACGATGAGGAGGGGTGGATAGAGCTGGTTTGCACTGGGGGCCACAGAGGCCCGAAGCGTCCTTTACAAGCCTCAACCATGTCAGATCACATCAGTGTCGCTGCCAGCTCCTTCTCCTCCCTACACACTTACAGACCAGCACACACTCACATGCACACACCAACACAACAACACAATAGATCTACGTAGAAGTCTGTGCACACACAAGCCTTGAAAAATGCCTCCATGAGATGCATTCCTTGAACCTTAACTCATCTCCCTCCTTTATCCCATAGCCCCCATGGCACCAATTTCACAACAGCAGCTTAGAGAAGCCCCCCCCCCCCACACACATACACACACACCCACACACACAGTCCAGCCCTGTGTTAAACATGGATATGAGGAGGTAAGCACGTTTGGTGGCTGAATCGTTTGTGTGATGCTGAGAGTGACAGGCAGCCTGATCCCTGAGCTCCCTGAGGATTCTGCCACAAATACCCTCTGTTACCATATTCCCATCGCTTTCTACTCCTCTCTCTCCTGCTCCCTCTATCAGTATCGTGTGTGACCCAGTTCAGCTCTCTTTCTTTCTATTTTGCTCTCTCTTTTCTTCTTAATAATAAGGGCTAAACTTTCCTGTGGAGGAGCACATTAGTGAAACTGCAGCCTCCACCCTGCCTGCCTGCCTGACTACAGTACAATACAGCTACTAGGTTAATCTGATGTCTTGACCCTACAAACATGCTCTTAAAGATTTATAGTCGAGTCACAATCTCTGATGGTTTCAAAGCTGTATGGTGATACAGTTGTGATATTTTAGTTATTTAAATATAGAACATTTTCCACAATAAAGTATGTCTGAAGTCAGAAGCCTTTGTGGAAAGCACTGTATGCCATACACAGTATCTTAACCCTGTGTCTATCAAAGCAGACAAACAATGCTACATTTTAGCACATAACAAAACACAGCTACAGATTGCTTTATAATGAAAACAGAACAGAGTATAGCAAAGTGAAACAAAATATGAAATATAAAATCATGAATGTATGGTAATAAAAGTAAAAAATGTGAATGAAACTTCAGACAACCTGAGAAAGCCATCCAATAAAATTCAGTTTTAAAAGGTGATTTAAAAGAGGATTGTGATTTGACTAGCATGCAACTTTGTCTGCCACAAAATATGCCACTACTAATTTGCGAATATCGTTTGAAGAAATTATGTTCACTGGTAATTTTTCAATCTAGGAAATGTGACATCCTTATCCCCCACATTAGTAAGAGGTCTGGAAGAGAATGATTGAGCATGCAAAGCAAAGGGCTTTGATATCAGAGATCTGGATTCAGGTCCTGCTACTGAAGCAACTGATTTAACTCAGTTAAAAGTGGTGAATTTGAATAGGAAAAGTCAACGCGTTTATCTAAGACCACAATCTTTCCCTTTATACTCTGTTTAGCATGTAGTGGAAATCATGTTAGCTGTTGACAGGAATGTATACTGTATTGCATTCATGGACTGAAGATGCCTGGTAAGACCGAGAAAAGTTATTAGACAAGTTACATATGCAGCACATGTCAGTCATATGGACACGCAAACAGATCCAGAGACAGTAAGTCCATGTAAAGGACTCCGTATTTTGGCAGTATTGCCAGTGTAACAGCAGAGCAATGTGACTACACAGACAAACTGGATATGCCTTTTAGCATTCAGAACAGTCAGTGAGCGGAATTCGTTAACTCCAACCAGCCGCAGTGAGGCAAAACTTTTGATGAGCACTACAACAGTTTAGATGAAACAGCGGAGGAGCTGCTTGCTGTCAAACGCCTCTCTGTGGTCTGGGACCATCCACCATCCACTGGTAGTCACCCTGAGGCAACTCTTCAGAAACTATTCAGCTGGCATCCATTGGCAGCAGCAGCAGAGAAGCGTGCAGCAATTTTAAATGAAGTCTTGGAGGAGCCATTCGCCTCTGTACAGCCTGAATGAATTTATTTGGACAATAACATTTCCCTATCTCAATACTAGGCTAAATCACATGGGCCACTAATAGATTGGTTCATTCATTGGAGAGGAAGCTGGGGACACACTCTCTCCCTCCCTCACTCTTTTTTCCTTGTTGAGCAGCGCTGTCTGGAATAATTGGTTTCACTAGAGAGGAGGAAAGTATTCCTAGAGGGCCTGATGGGAGAGAGGGGACTCCGCCTGTAGATTTTCCTGATAGATGACTCACTGTACTACTTGTCAAGGTCTGGAAAGTTAAGAGATTATTACAAGTGAAAAGGTTGATTATTCAACAGATGGGCGGAACTGTCTCCTTATGAATTAAATGCACAGTGGAATCATCTTGTCAACTGTTTCCTTTGTGGAACCCCAACCTGGAAACTGTGGGTTTTGGAAAAGCCATATTGTATTCATATTGGCCTCCCATGTCAACTTGAGGCCATGCGATGGACTGGAAACCTTTCCCGTCTGCCTTCTGCCCAGTGCATGCTGGCACGGATTCTAGCCCCACCTTCTATTACCCTAAGTGGGATTAAGCGTGTGGAGAAAACTGAAGAATCAATGTCAGGTCCAATGTGGTCGCATTGTACTTTGCAATAAACTGAGCGGTTGACCGGTTGAACAACTGAGCCGGCTCAACAGAAACCACACTCAGACGTTCACTGTGTTTATGTGAGGCTCCACGGGAACCGAGCGGTTATGAGAGTTATTATTTACACTGCCCTTGGGGCAGCAGGGAAATAAAAAGTGACAGGAGATAATCTCAGTTCATGCTGGTGTCTGTGGGAACAGGTATATGGATCATAATGTGGAAATGGTTTCACTGACATTCTGCTTAGTCATTGGTCCATTCTAACCCCTGGAAACCCCAGAATATTACTGCCAGCCTGGAGAAGGGTCATCTCTCTGCTTCTGCCCTTAAGCCAAGTGAGGGTGACTTCACCATGACCTACTGCTACTGCTGAGCTCTGGATTTTATATCTCCTCAGGGAGATGAGGAGGAAAGAGGAACAACCTCAAACATACACAGAGAGGTTGAATTAGGGCTTTAATCTGAGCCTTGATGCTCTGTCGCCTCTATCAATTGCTCTCTTGAGGACACTTTGTTGAAGAGAATAATAGTCTAAAGAAGTGATGCATCAGTGGAAATGTCAAGTTTTGGTGTGAATCCCTCAGAATTAAAGATCATCAGCTTCTGTTTACAAGTGACATTTTACACCGACATTTAACAATAATACACAAAGGAATTCATTTGAGAAGAGAAAAAGATCTCAACTGCTGTATTTTACTATTTTAATTACTAGACAGGACAACAAGGGGATTGTTAGGTGTAAAAAGGCGGCTATGTAAGTGCAGTCCATTTACCATTGTTCTCTGGTCCCTCACTGTTTCATTCACAACATTACTAGAAGGAGGCGAGTATACAACAGCAGTAGATTACAGCACACCGTTACAATATAAAGGATAAATCAACATCCGGAGATTAAGTGGGGGCTGAGGCTCACCAGGAGGTTTCCATATAGATTTGAGCCGGTTTGATGGCTGACTCTGGAGCGGGTCCCAGACTGCTGCTGGCAGCGTCCCAGCACTACCTCTGCTTATCTGGCACAGCTCCACTGGACTCTACAGCTACTAAGAGCCGTGCAGTAGTTGTTAAGAGCTGACGGAGACAGATGCAAACCAGAGGAGGCTAACTAAATGCTGTCCAAAGCTTTCATAGCTGCCTTTAATTCACTCTATCCCCGAGAGAGGATCGGTTGTTGGAGGGGAACCCAACTTGGCGCCTACTGTGTGCTTTAAACGCTCAGAAGGCTTTACTAGAGACTGAGGTCAGAGTTAACCGCTGTGCATAGCACAGCTAGCTCCCATCCTCAGTGAGTGGCTTATCTGTAGCTGCTGCATGAAACTCTCAAAGGATGTGGGCAGATCATCCCTTTCTAACAGCTTTCAGGTTTATGCATTTAACCTTATGTTGTCAGTTGAACAGCTTGTATTAAATGCTGTCTTCAAAATGCCAGAAATCTTAGCAGATGATCAACAAGACTGCTCCAAAATTCAAAGCAGATTTCTACGTATATGAGATGAGATGAGATGAGATACAGTGATGCGCAGATTCTGGGAAATTCTCAGTGATACAGTGATACAAACAGTCTAATGTCCTTGAAAAATGTCCAAATTGGTCACTCATTACCATTCCTTTACAATCTGCTCCCATGACTCCAAACCTGATATTCAATTTAACAGGGATTTCCGATTCAAAACTGCATGGAAAATTAAATTAGACTGACCTCGTTTGAAGCAAGTTAATCAAATTGGAGGACGTCTTTGATAAAGATGTCACCATGTTTCCTTGCGTCTGTCAGAAAAACGGGTACAGTACATGATCACAACAGCTGAGAGGCGTGATTCAAATCAAAATTAATCAGCATGGCTCTCCTCCTCCTGAGATCTCCATCTCCAACTGGGTCTCATGGAGATATAACAGGGCAATTACTTTGATCAACACAGAGGCTGCTTAACATGATGCAGTCAATTTGTATGCATCTCCATCACACAGGAGGTGACATATTCTGTCTGTGGGAGACTCTGAGGGCATGAGGACGGTGACAGCGATGTGGTCGACAGTTCAGATGGTTAAAGAGTCATCTGCTAGTCTTTCCAATCAGGCAGCAGAAATGTACATCTCTAGCAGGCCCAAGAGTTCATGATCCACTGACATTTTCACTCTGTACTTGGCTTAATAATCTTTCCACCAGAGTCTGATGAGGCCATTCCTCCTACTCACTCTGGGCCCTGTGCTGATAAGTGTCAGTGAGGAGGGTCATTGTAGCCTGAGGTTGATTGGAACTTCCCTCACAGAAACTGTTGAACCTGAAGGGGGAGACCAATCAAACTAAGAATTGAGCCAGCATGCAATAGGACCATTTCCTTTCACACACCACCAATCTTGGATGTACACCCACAACAGAGGATTCCTCTGTCCTGTGGAGACTGACTGAACAGGAAGCCAAACGTGTTGACATATTTATCTCCAAGTGTCAGCCTTATTACATACATACTTTTTGACATGTTGCCTCAAAGCAACTTTTATTCAACCAGTTTTCAATGGATTAAAGATTTTAAAAGGCTTGGTAGTCATGCAAAGATTCTCAACTTGGGACCCTGAAATTTTGGAAGTTACATATGTGATTACAATACACATGATACGGGCACATGTGTCTAGTGCATATCCAAGACATATTTTACATGTGAAAACATAAATTTAACATATGCTTTTTTGTGAGGGACTCGATAGTTTTACCTCTTCAAGCCTCTAAAAATTAAACTTACAATGAAACAATCTGAGACAGAAGCGCCACGCTTTGGTTGAGCTGCTCATAACTCAGATATGCATTATTTTGCAACATTCAACAAACTAAAAAGTATGGGAACCACTGCTCCACAGGGTCCGACTGTGTCGAGTTAGTGGAAGAGATGTGGAGTCGCACTGTATATCTTCTGTGATGTGAATTATGGATAAATCAGCATCAGCAGCTGGATTGAGTAATATCTGATGAAGTAAACAAACCCAGTGAATTCTTAAGTGTCAACTCCAAACTCCTAGCATTTTGTAGAGAGTAATGAGATGATTAATTTGCCCTGCACAAGGAGCACAAAGCTCCCACGCTGTCTTCTGGAGAAGATACTCATACTCATGGAGTAATGAGGGCAAAAGTGTTAGCAGTGACTGAGAAATGTGCAGAGAATGATTGCTTTTCATCAGGAGGAGTGTGTGCCTACAGCCATAACAGTAAACTAATTACTGTAAATTCAGACTACCAGCAAAATAGATGTAAAACCTGCAAAACGAAAAACAGATGGGGTACAGTATGTTCTAATTGTGACTTGTCAATCACAGCAATGGGCAGCTTTGTTACCATTTAGAAATTTGTCCACAAACATTGTTATCACACATTTAGTCGGATGGTGACAGACAGAAAAAAGGCATGAGCGGTGTGAGAGATGATGCATCTCCCCAGAAACACCACTGCTGTAAACATAAACGATGGTCCTGTCTCGTAACTGCAGTGCCCTTTGAATATGTCCCACCAGGAAAATAAAGCTGATGGACGGCTTGTATTGTCCTGCAAAGCTCCTGATATACAGCACTGCTGAATATCACCTCCATATTGTGTCACCTAATAAAAGACCAGGAGCACACGCTGCTGAAAGGGGCAGCGGCTCTTGTGATACGGAGCTCAAGATTCATAATGCAAACACACACCGTTACTCGAGGGAGGCCTCTCTCTCTCTCCTGCTCCCATATAACCTTGTTCATCGTCTTTGTCTGCTGTTTCCATGGCAACGCGCCGCCTCACTCAGCATATCGATGAAACAGGCTGAAAAGCATAGAAGATAGGAGGGAGAGCTATTTCTGCTCATTAGGCACTCAGTGTGGCAGCAACAGACAGAAGAGGCTCAGAGCCTTAATATTCTTTCACACATGGACCATCTTCAAGACTAAACTGGAATCCAGACTGGTCCTGCAGTCAGCAGTGAGATTGCATGTCCTACACCTACAGTAAAAATTTTAAACATGCCGAAATTAAACTCAATGGCCCCAACTTCATATATATCTGCACAGGGGCTTTTTGACTGCAATGACAGCACTGGAAATACACACTAATAAATATAAATATGCTGTAAAACAAGACCTCAGTTCTCTCAGCTCCCCTTTCCACTACACCTGCAGATTTCCATATTAACTATGGCTATATTTCTCAGTGTACAGGGAAGAAGCCTTAATGAGGTGAGATGTAAAATTAAAATGTGCCTCACCATGACTAGTGGGAGCAATAAATGTCCCCTTGCGGGGATAATTGGGCTTTTTAATAAAACAGTAATTCTGTTGAGGTCTTTTATGGAAAATCAAGGGCTCAACAGGATTGTAGTAATAGAGAGAAATCTTCAAAAACCCTGTATCCACAAGTCTGTTTTATTTATATTGATTTATAGGGACAGAAATCAGCAACTGCTTTTTTATTGTGGCATACAAAAGCATAAACTATATGCATATGTTTATATTTGATCCTCTGTGTGAGAATGTAAACTCTTGCTCACCTACAGTAAAAGCACACGGAGTTTGCACTCTATTAAGTTTTATCCTCCTCACAAACAGCCAAAACAGCTAAAATCATGCACACAGTGACACAGACATATGCCAGCAAGAAGGAAAAGGAGTGGCTGTCATGTTTTTATTAGACGCTGAGTGACGCACGTGCTGGTCGTGTTGTGGTTGGAGGTGCAGCAGCAGTTGCCAAAGCCAGGGGTTCAAGGATCCCCAAGTGGGGTCCTGAACAAAATTAAGAATAATATTATTTCACTCTTAGATTACTTGAATGAGTTCAGAGTTACAAGGAGAGTAACACAAAAAAGATTATATTTTTTGTTGCCCTCCTTTTTTTTTCTTATTTTAAAAGCAGCTTAAAAATTCAGTTACACGGTCATGTTGATTTTATACATCAGCACAACTGTCATGTGGCATTTAAATCAAAGAGGAGAGATGGACAATATCAAGTAAGTACTTAACTAATATCATTCACGTCAACTTTTACATCATAATTACTTACTGGGGGGGTGACCCAAGAGCCGAATGGTTAGGGTGCATACCACATGGGCCTCAGCACCCTGAGCAGCGAGTCCCCAGCTCGACCCCCCATCCAGCCGGACCCTTGCTGCATGTCATTTCCCTACTCTCTCTCCCCATTTCCTGTCTATCTTCACTGTCCTATAGAATAAAGGCATAAAGCCCAAAAAATATCTTTAAAAAATAATAATAACTTATTGGTAACTGCAGGTACATTGTTCTGTTTTTTGTCTCTATAATTTTAGACGAAAGTGTGGAACAAGTTTTTGCACACAAAATTTATGAGAAAAGTATTTTTTTTTTTTTTAATTCTGAAACTAGTCGTTGTGAATCTTTGCTCCTCTTACAGCAATAACCAACTATTAAGTCATCAATAAGTCCTCATATCAAATAAGAAAATATGTAATTTGTCCATTGAACATTAGAAAACATATCAACGAAAGACGTTTTTGATCTGACACATCTACGGTTACAGTCAGGTTTTAGGAGGAGGGAAGAATCTGGGTCATGATCAATAGGAACATGGATTTGAGGTGTATGTTTCAACGGGAGGACCAGAAATATAGATCTGTAACAAACTGCTGCACATAGGACTGTTGAGTCACTGAAACTGAAAAGTCATTTGTTGTACTTAAGTATTAATTGCCTCTTTCTGTGACAATTTTCGGTGAGATTTTGTTTGTTGTTACTCATTCAGAGATGAGAATTGTGAACCATGTAGTGTTGATGTCAGATTTTAAAAAATACAATTACACAAAGAAGTTATCATTTGGCCTGGTCTGCATCAATCACTAAAATGTGTTTAACTATATTTGGGTATTTTAGTGTGTTAGTTCCCTTTAAGAGCAGCAGCTCAGAGAAGAGAAGCCTGATGAGGGCAAAGCTGAAGGGTGAAACAAGGACGTGCAAGAGAGAAACCCAACTCAGATCAAACCACAGGGGCGAAGACACAGAGGAATAAAATCCTCTGGAGATCACTTCCATCTCATCTGCTTCCACACATTTCACACTGGATCTCACCAGGTGATTCCAGTGCCTGCACAGATCATTCTGTCTCATAAAAGGCCTGGAATGACACACAAATTATCTGGAGAAAGCTACAAGCTGCTCCTTGGTGGTTATCATCCTCAGTAGTTAGTCATAGTCTATTTGATTTTATTGAAGGTGGATTACTATTTTATTAACATTTTGTTTTATTCATCATACACCGGGGAGCCATTTCTCTTCAACAGCTGGCACTGTACATTTGACACAATGATTGGTGGTGCAGCAGATCTGAGGCAGAAAGAGAGACGGTCCTGGCAACATGCCATGGTCTCACACGAGTGTAAAATCTAACACACACGTACAAAGTAAAAGTCCATACAAACTGCGAGGGTAGAGACACAGTTACTTGTTTATATTAAGCCCATGACGCAAAATAGAGTCCTAATTTCCATGCAAAATATCCCCAAAACCTCTAATGGAAGGTTGTGAGGTGGGAGGGAGGGAAGCCACATAAAGGGAATCAGCCAGCGTCACAACTTTGGTTCCACTTGGGCTATTTTCCATTTGAACCATATAGCTAAACATCTGGCGTTCAACACCCTTGTCCTCCTCCGCCTCCTTCTCCTCCAATTAGCCTGCTCCCCTCTTCACTACACCACCAACAGCATCATTTCAACAGCAGTGTATGAGGTTCTCATTTCTCCTTCACCTCTCAGCCTGACCTGCTTACTGAGCCTCAGCTGTTAGAGGGAAGCCTCGACCCAGTTCTTCTCTAAATAGGTTTGGTGAATAGGATGCTGTGAACATATTCTGAATCTGCACTTTTAAAAAGTAAATTAATAACAGACTAAAAAAAATGTGTGGTTTCAGGTGTGCCTCACCTTTGACCACATCCAACAGTGATGTCACTGTGCACTGACCACATCCTGGAGGTCAGCAAAAACAAGGCTGCTCTTCAGAGATGTTATATGTAAGGTTTTGCGATCACTACATAGCCAGCGTTAGCATTAACAGCCGTTTACTTACCAAGAGCTTCAGCCATTGTTGTGTTTACAAGACATGGGGTTAGAATACACCCTCTGGGCAGCGCTACTTCTTCATCCTCTCATGTTGGACTAAAGGCAGACTGGACACTACAGTGACTCACTATTGTAAAGTGGTATTATGAGACTGGGTGGGCCTTTCAGTTGCTCCTTTTGCCAAAAACCCAATTTACAATGGCAAACAACAGAGAAACTTTTTAAAATTGTTGATTCATTTTCTGTCAACTGACAGATTCAAGTGCATGGCACCGTTTATAACTAGAAACTTCTGCGGTTTTCTAAACCTACTTTAACACATTAACTGGAGGATTCTGTCAATATGGTGTCAGCGGAGTTCAGGACAAATCCCTGTTGACAAAGTCCAAGTCTCATCAACTTGTTCTCATCATCACATGTAAAAGAAGATATTTTAGTGTTCTGCATCAACTTCCAACTGTTCTACTGCCAAATGTGCCCCTATTAAGTTCATCGTATTGTGTCAGCCCGAGTAGGTCAGCTGCTTACATAACCAGCTATGGAAGACACAGTGGCATTGAGCAGTTCTTCCAGGGACCAAGGCCATGCCCTCTGTGGAGGCCCAGGACGGGCATTCTTTCCCGCGCTGGCACCACTCAGCGACTCCTGCCAGGAAAGCTTCACTCACGGATAACAAGGTGTATAAATAGACCGGCGGGTAATGAGGCATCAGGGGTGAGAGGCACAGAAGAGACAAGACAGGCACAATGAAAGGACATCGGGTGTCATGTGTACAGTCAAGCTGAATACATTGAGCCACTCATGATTCTCCTGAAGAAAAAAATATAATCAAATAAAGTGAACATGTTGAGCTATGTCTATTCTAAATTGCTTAGTCCTGCCATAAAACCCAGAGCAATGCTTTGCTTGGCTGCCACCACACTACACACAGCTCTGCAGTGAATGACGGACTTATTTGGTTGTTCTGGTACCAGTCTTAGCTGCCAATGAAAGCAATAAGCCAACACAAGGAGCTGACAATCCTGAAAACTGTTGCAGCCAGAGAGGCTGAACGCAAATAACTTGTAACAGTGAGAAAGAGAAAGAGAGAAAGAGCTGAAGCAACCTTTCATCGCATTACCTGTTGATTTAAAGGCAGCGCAGCAGTGTTTGGGAGAGAGTGGGCTGCTGGGTAAACAGACGGGCGTGTGGGTGGGACCCCGGGGGGTTTGAGAGACCACCAGCAAAGACTGACACAACACATACACCAGCCCAGCACACGCAGATGAAAGACTGGCGCTGAGGGGAAGATGGAGCGGGTAAGGAATGACAAAGCAAGATCTGACCGCTGGAGTGAATCTGGAGGTGAACAGACATGAGGAATCCTCAACTGTCACTCAAAACCATGCCAGAATATAACAGTCAGTATATCCATTTCCATTTGCCATTACACCATTAAACATGTCATAAACCCTGCATTGGAATTAGGCATCGTCTCCTCTCTTTCTCTTGGGGCAAGTAAACAAGTATATGTGATTATTTAGTAAACAGCGAATGTGGTTTCATTAGCATTTCAGTGAATTTATTTTAATTCTCCGTGATGGTGGGCTGTCACCACAGAGGGACAACAGGCAGTCCCTGGGCGTCTTACACTAAATATGACTTTGCATCCACGACACACCAGAATCTGAGCTGTCCCACACTGAGATAAAAGGCAGAGTTTTTATTAGAGACTGCAGCAGTTACACTCCCACACAGCACATCTGCGCTCAGCTTCTGCGATGCAAATGCCTTTGAGTTTGAGCCCAGATAGTGGCTGCAGTGTCAGCAAGAGTGACAGAAGAACATTAAATGAGCCCTTAGATGACTGGTGGACATGACAGTCAGTCCATGCGCCACACAGGGAAGCAAATCACCTGATGTAGGAGTCCAAGGTATCTGGACACCTCAAAAAGCTGTATTAATAGATTTTTACAAGCTTCATAAAACACACACCCTGACATATTACCACTGTATAAAGTTGTTATGGCTAGTATGTTAGTTGCCTATTTTAACATCCAGCAGAAATGGACCAACACTGAATGTAAGTCCAGTTTTACTCTCCTTTTTCCTCTGGTTAGTCTCCAAAAACACCAGTTCAGAAAAATATCTGCCTCTTTAGACAGAACATTTTCCACTTTAGCTAAACACAATTGTCTGCTTCTGCTGGACATGAGAGTGCTGAGATGAAAGTGTGAAGTAAAACTGAAACAATGAGCTAAAAGAGGCTTAAAAGCTTGGTACAGCTGAAAAGTTGGTGATAATTCTCCGTGGGTTTGTCACAGTGAAGGCCCCCCTTCATATTACATGCAGTTATTTGACCTTGTCTATTGTTAATATAAAGTTTGTACGTATGTTAATGTGAAGCATTGATTGATTAAGTTTACAGGCCTTTTTTATACTTCCAAAAGAAGAATATAACACAATTTCTGCTGCAAAACAACACCAAAAAAGCACAATTAGAAAAATAAGCAAATAGCACGATTAGCATTTAATGTTTATATATATTGTACAATTTCCTGTACACATATGCAAGAATAAGAACCATCAAACTAGCAACAGAGGACTCAAAACATCTTAAGCCAACTGACCCAAGTATTATGCAATTCACTTGATGGTTTGGACAGTTTAGACTTTCAAGAATAGCCCACAAGTTCAAGTTTGCATATCTCTAAGCATCCAGTAGGAACTAGAAATACATTCTTCTTCTTCTTGGTTACACAAGGCGTACCATTACTCACTTAGTGACGTTTCGGTGTGTGTGTAAACTTCAACAAAGCAGGTTAACAGGTTAAGTAAAACTGGTAACATACAAATTGCTAATTTTATCTTTCCGTGATCAAATGTAATATTTTGCTATCATGACTATGTGATTTGTTTTGGGTGCAGATCAGATTGGGTAGTACTGTTTCATAATGAGACAGAGGGGCAATTCTTATCAGTCTAACAAGAAATGGTAGACTGAACGCAGCCTTATCAGTAAGAACAGGGTGGAGATACCGCTAAGCCACTTACTGGCAATTACAAGGATGGATATATACACACACACACATATTTAAACACTCCCTCTCTCTCTCTACTTAAAAACCATCTTGAACTCCAGCAGACCTCGATCAGCCTTCAAACAAAACAGAAACAATTTGAAGAGATTTTCTTCTGAGAGAGACGTTACCTGAGATTAAGCTGATTCAAGCAAGCATGTGTGATGGTAGCGTGAACACACACACACACACACACAAAAACACACAACTCAATCCCTTTATCGCTGTCTTAAGCTTTTTGGACACCAACCTGCTCTCAGAGATGGCCAAGATTAATCATGAGGCCCTGGCTTTTAATCTACGCCCTGTGATGTCCTCACGTGCCACTTGCTTACATTAATTTACTTACATGGGATAAAATTAGAATTTTCCTCTAAATAGTTATGCATGAATGCAGAAATCATGCTAAAGAAACATTAATAAATTCAGTATACTTACAACTGCAGCTCAGAGGGACCATAATTTCACAGACTTTAGTGTGAAACAGGATGACGGGGGAGGACATAAGGCAGGTAGAGACAGCTCTAAAGTGCAAAGTAAACAAAATAAAAACTCACAGGATTAGACTCACAGAAGCTGGAGGTTTATCTATGTTTGACTGCAGGGAGCCCCTGACAAACACAAACCCGTAAGGACTTATGTTCCCAAAGATGCTCCAAAGATGCAAAGACATTACGGATTAGTTGACATTTGTTGTTTAACAGCTGCACTGCAAAAATGTCTCAAAAAAAACATAATTTTTATTTAAAAAAACAAAATTTGTTCTAAAGGTGTGAGCAGTCACTGTTCCTGAAAACTCTGTGAGTTAAATGAAGCAACAGAAATGGGTTCTAGTGACCTCTGGTGGTCAATTAAAACAACTGCACATTCTTCAGACAAAGTTCCAACAGTAAATACAGTATGCAAACGTAAAGGTTGTAAGTGGCCACAGGAAATAATTTAATAATGCTGCAGGAATGAATAATATATAGGAAAAACATGAAAGTTGTTTAGAAACATCTGTCTCATCCAGAATCAGCAAAGTCTTGTGTGTCATGGGGGGAAAATAAACCCTCTCCAGGAACATGAATCGAGCACTTCCTTTTTCTCAGGGTGTTTTACTTGACTTCTGCCAGATTGATCCGACTCAGAGTGGAGTCGGCGAGCTGCAGTCCAAAACAAACAACCCCCCGCAGACAGTCAATATTGAAGTCTGTACCAAATAGTGTATATTTTGTGAAGGTCTACAGCGCTGAAATATTAAAGCATGTGTCTTCACCTTCCAACTGGAGTCATTCAAACAACCAGCAGCTCCTAAAACAACATAGTGCGTGTGAAAAAGGTGGAAAACAGCCCAACTAAGATCCACGTGAGCTCAGTTTCACAAGTCAAACACAAAGACGTCTCTGAGCAGCTTGTGAATTCAGTAAAAATAAATGGACTCTAATAAGTGTAATCTACACTTTACAATACAGTATGGGTCAGGAGTGTGAGGAAATAAGTGATGCAATTAATGACTCGTGTACCCTCTTCCTCACTCCTTGTTAACATCGTCAAACTCTATTACTACATTTCCCAACAAATCTTTCAACAATACCTGAAAACTGGCCAAATACTTCACTAATCTAGTTTGATATGTGGGAAAAGACGAAATAGCATCACAACAAATGCAAATCAATTTTGTTTAACCAAAAAGAAGTGTGTGTGTATATACATATATATATATATATATATATATATATATATATATATATATATATACATATATATATATAAAGCTTTTAATGAGGGAGTGACAGCTTTAGCTATTGATTTCAATCACACAAAACACATCATCATGTTCAAACAGATCTTGCCCGGGGTGCCACTTTAATTCAATTAACTCTTATCTCAGCAAGTCCATAATAATTCATCTTTTTATTTCATTGGGAAACGCCCTGAGATCTCTCTGCACACCCCTAGATTGGATAAAAAACAGCCTTACAGGGAAACAGAATAGAATTCCCTCATTTGCATAAATTTCCCCTTAATTAAGACATTAAATATGATCTTCTGCTATAGACACACATGAATGAGCACACAGCAGACACAGCACACACACAGTCAAATTCTCCCTTGAGCGTGTGGGCCTGTAACACGATTAAAGTCTGCCTGAAGACATCCGTGCATGGTGTGATTTCACACTTATTGTTTTTGCCGACAAAAAGGATTAACCACCACTGAGTCGGGCTCGTCTCAGCAGAAAGAGAAAATTCAACAGCTCAGAGCACTGAGCAGAGCCGGACAGGGAGCGACTGGAACAGCCTGGCATGACATATCCATAGAGCCAATGGCACATTGGAAACTGTTCTTAATTATGATATTAAATCCTTATGTAAATGGGAATCCCACCCAAAGATAGTCTTAAAAAAGATAGCATCAAGTTATGTTAAATACGTTCCAGGAGTTGCTGTAAAGACACTTCACTTAAACCTGCCTAATGCACACGACATTGTTGCATTTCAACTGTAAACATTTCATCTGGGTGAAGATAATTTTGCTGCAAGAAAGCACAAAACACACTTTTCCAAGAGCACTACACTGGTACTTTCTACTTTCTACTTACTTGCAGAAAAATGAATTCTATCAAATGTCAACAAATGTGCTGAGCATGAACCACCACTAGGTGGGAGCAAATAGTCTGAAAATTGACTGGATATTAAGTTGACCACTGCAATTTGTGCTGCGCTTGTTTTTGTAACTCTGAATATTATGAAGAAACAGTTTTACCCCAGTTAATTAATGCATTCAACAAAGAGAACACTAACACTAAACATAGACATAAAAAACAGCAACATGGATGCTGATTTGGCTGTTAAAGGAGACTGATTGATAGACAGAAAAGGAGGTGTTCTTGGTAAAGGACAAATGTTTTTGTATCTTTTCTCTCCACAACATCACCAGTAGGAGAAACGTCTCATGGAGTGAAGGTTTGTAGTAAAAAGGGATAAATAATGTAACAAGCAGAGAGGGTCGCTGTACCCACACCCACTCCCAAGACATCTCTAAGCATCACTGCTTCAGAGCAGACAGAAGGAGCACTGGGCACTCAAAACTGAACACACACACACACACACACACACACACACACACACACACACACACACACACACACACACACACACACACACAGACCCCGCACAGGGTGAAGTGTCCTTTTCTGTGTTGTGGAGTGGGGCGGCATAGAGGGAGGTCACTCCACAAAAAAGAAGATAACATTGCTGGATCCATTAGGAGGTCTGTGGGAAATACAACAAACGAAAAGGGGCTTCCAGAGGATAGCTGTTCAAGCAGCCCCATTACCTCATTGAAACACACACATTCACATATGCACACAACCCCACCGATGCCCCCTCTGCCTCTCATGTCAGCGTTCACAGATAGATAGGTTCTCCCCTGCAGGACAGAGCCAATTAAAGAGCCCTGGTGATGTTTTAGTACCAGTACGCTTGGATAAGCAAGAGACAGAAAGAGGGAGGGAGGGGGAGAGCAAGAGATGGAGGGGGAAATCAAGGTAGTCTTGGAAACCTGGAGGGGGGGCAGAGGGGTATGCCATTGTTTTTCCATTTTTTGCTTTGGCAACACAGTATGGATTAAGTTTAAGACTGTGGTTGGATATTAAAAAGACAAACATTAATTGCAGGTTTGTGGCCTGATCCACAGCTTTTCTCACACACTTTCTTTCTGGGGCACACTGCTGTAAGCAACACTGAGTTGAAGATTGAATTCACCATAGTAGATGTGCATTTTGACACTGGGCTCGCCAAAAAAAAAAAAAAAAAGCAAACTGAAAGGGTGTGTATCAAAGCGGGCATTGGTGTAATGGTTGTAGGAAATAATTGACTGCAACTTGTAATCTTAAGCTGCTGTCTTACTGTTTGTCAGTATTTTCTTCCCAGCAGTGGTGGCAGGTTGAGGAATGACAGCAGAAATGGACAGTTGAGAGAGGGTTAATGTGGGGGCCCAGTCAAGAATACAGTTGAGCATTGAGCCGCTGCTGCCTCTCCTCTGGGAATAAAAGGCACATGAGGTCTGATCATGAGACCATTACTGGGCTCCCAGTGCCTCGAGGAAGTGGAGCAACACAAGTACCTGAACATGCACAGGGATAATTAAGTTTTTATATAGAATCAGGGACCAAACTGTTCGATGAAAGAATGGCTAAATTGTTGTTTAATGATTAAACATTCTACTGCCCTCTCCTCTGCTGATCCATCTACCATCCACCATCCTCCTGTACTCTTACTCTTGATCTCTTGTTTTCCTCTTATTTATGTTCCCTTTCCTTTCATCGTGTTTTCCCTCTTCCTATCTTTTCTCCTGTTTTCCTTGTCCACTCTTTATCTTTTCTCTCTCACTTCCTATTGCTCTCCACTGCTGGCTATTCTCCTTTCAATCTGTCCCCTCTTTCTTCCTCTCTCTCCCATGTGGATATATCAAACCTTTGCCTGGTGAATATGTTTTATGTGCATTTTTCTGAATGAGAGAGATGAGTGTTTGTGTTTTTCTGCTCTGTTTTGGTGTGAGTCATTTAACATTCAATTGTAATTTAATCTCTCCTTTTAGCAGCTTTCCTTCATTTATTGCTTGAATTTCACCTGCACTGCACCAGCACTGTTGCTGTTTCTTATGTACAACAACTGAACCACGACCAACGTTTATCACGCTCCTATACACACCAACACACTAAAGCCAAGCATGTACATTAACATGCTCTGAGGCTGTGATTAACTAGTTAGCGTCAAAAGCACTCCCTGTTTGTGATCTTTGGTTACTCATCATCCAGATGTGAAAAAGAGCGAGATTCAAACTAGGCTCAACACCACACAGGTCACTGTAGATCACAAACTCTGCGAGGTATTAACAGAAGCACATACTGTCTATACAACTAACAAACATTTAGGATGCTCATATTCATTGGTTACTTCAAAAGGTAAATGTATCTTGAGCAATCACACGTGGAACAGTTCTAAATGCTGCACATACAAGTTGATGTGAATGCAGCAAAGAGGATGCTCTGATTGTTTTAGGTTGCAAAGTGATGCTGTACTGTACATCCCGGTTTAGTGCAATCTGCCAGCAGAGGCGGTGCTGATGGATTAGCACTAATTACTCCTGGTCCCATCGGCAATCAACCCATGAGTTTGTCTTTGGTTATTTATAACTGTTGTAAGCACAAGTTAACCAAAAACACTATAGACATAGAAATTGTACCCAGATTTACATCTAGCATGAAAGCATAATGGTAATGGAAGCACAATAGTTGAAAGTGTAAATGGAAGTGCAGTAAGTTGTATCTGGATATGAGACACATGAAATAACAATGGTTTCCTGGATGGGCCCTGCGTTCAGTGAAACCTATTTCAGGGCGTCAGATGATGTCCAAATGATGGTGTGCTGATACAAATACATCCACGAACAAATGATAAGATAATATATTTAACTTCTTAACCATCTGATCGGTGTTTAAACCTCCTGCAGTTGAATATAGTTTGTTTGGTGCCAACTGGGCGATACTAATACCTTTATAATAATTATTTTCTCTGGTTCTGGCCTTGCATAAAGGTGCATTTGTTCTGTTTAGCATTGAATCCCAGAGGTAAAATCAAAGATATTCTTAACATCTACAGGCACGGTATATGATCTGAACATTCAGGGTCATTGTCTGGTTGTGTTTTTGCTGTGTCGGCTGCCAGGATTTTTTTCCCTCCCTTTGCGTCAACAGAGTCTCCTCACTACATAAAGCACCTGAGCATCTAATGGGAATCTGCTGGCTGGTGTTGTTGACATGCTCTCTGCAGACGGCTCCCTCCTTCCCCATCTGTCTGCTGTCTCAGGCTGCTCAGTGACAGCTCCATACCAGTGGTGAACAGAGCACACAGCTGGGACACACATATATACACACACACACACACACAGATACACACATCTGTGATACTAGATATTCAGATCCACAAGGCACAATGCCAGCATTGTCCACACAGCTCCAGAGAAAAACACAAAAGTAAACATATTTTTTTCCATACTTAAAGGATTCACAGCTCATTTACCTGTCTGGGTCAACCTAACACAACTGAATGTGTAATTAAACGCAATTAGAGTTTGCAACATTCACTACACATTTGTGTTTTTAAACGCAGACTTCATGGTGTGAATCCTGGTTTTGAAATAACTAGTTAACAAGCATTATTGTCATACACACAGCAAAAGGATGCAATTATGCTGAGTGTGTGCAGACACCAGCAGCAGGAATTGAAAGCATGGGGATATCTACATCAGTTGTGACAACTGTACACGTAAGGCTGCATAAATACATTAAGTGTACACCTACAAATACCCCTCAGAGTCATTTAATTCATACATTACTTAAATACATCATCTACTACATCAGTTCACAGTTCTTGGATTGAGTGACTTGTTCCTGCTGCACAGAAACCCGCCCCTTCCCACTGAGCATGCAGAAATAAGGTTGTGAACTTGTAATTCACTGTGAACAATAAAGACATCGGAAAGGCCGATAAAATACCTCCTTAAATTCCTGATGATCTTACATTTGCCTGGAAAACCCGAACTGCAACCAACTACAAAGACTCAAACGCACCCTGTCTCTTACCCTGTCTCTTGGATCATATGAATAATCTGAAATGTCTTGAACAGTTTCCTCGACTGAAAGATGAAAAGTTTGATTGATGGAACTAGTTGTTTGTTGGTCAATTCCATCATTGAGAAAAGAATGGACAAGTGAATACGGACACTCGTGGCAACCATTTACTAAACCATTTACACATTATTTTGGTGATCAGCATATGTCACTGCCCCTTCTCCATTGTTGCTTTGAGGTGAAACATTAAGCTTATTAGTGACTAAGCTTGCGTGTTGCACATCAACAAACCAACCTAACTAACACTCAAACCTTTCACATAATCACTCCCTGACTCTACACTGACAAATCTGTCTTAGAAAGAAAGAAAAGAAATGCCACCTTTTTGTTGTTCAACAGAAGAAGCCCGAGCCTGCACCCACAAATCCGGCACATCTTAACCAGCTGAGATAAACAGATTCTGGCTCCTGTGCAGCTCTTCTCTTTCAAGCCTTCCTAAGGGTGGCTCATTGGACAGAAATCAGGGTTTGAATATATTAAGGAGCTGGCTCTCTCTCTCCCTTTCGCTCGCCTCATCTAACCAGCCTCACTTGGTTCTCATCTTGGTCCGTCTCCTCTTCCTTAACCTATCCAATCCTTGCACCCCTTCCCTCTCTTCTCCTTCTCTCATTTGAATCTTTCTCCTCTCTTATCCCTCATATGCTTTTGTTCTGGCCAGTCTTTCTGTTCATCTATAATAGCCGTGACACTCTCAGCCTTCATAGATAATTCATCAGGCAGACAGGAAGAAGGAGCTGCCAACAAAAGAGCCTATCTCTGAAGGACTGTTGGACACAGGAAGCTTACACACCCTAAAAGTACACCTGCATCTACATTTTACAAACAGCCACTTGAGACAAAGACCAAATACCAACACAGTATACCACTATCCCGCGTTTGCAGCTGCAACTAACAGCACCTGGTGGTTCATAAAAATAACATGAATCCCCCTCCTTCTCCCTTTCACTCCCTCCGTCTTTTCCATTATTTTTTAGTAGTTTAGTTTGTTCAATCTGTTTTCAACATTTCAACATGTTTTACTTGCTTAACATATGTATTCCCTGCTGTCCCCTGCAGCAGGTCTCCTATTTATACCAGTGAGGATTTCCCTGGAGCATCCCCTCCATCCCAAAATGGGATTTGTGAAATTCACTGCCAAAATCCTTCTCAGTCTGCCTCCCTTCTCCCATCCTCTCCCCTCTGAAGGAAATACCACAACACCCACAAAATATATTGAAAGAAATACAGTTAGAACTTAATCATTTTACCAAAACACGACTTCTTCTCTCACTCTCAAATGAGCAGGGTTCTTTTGCCTCTGACAGCAAGCACAAAAGCAAGCACCACCGCCTTCCTGACTTTCCCACAGTTCTATCTGGCTGCTTTTGTCATTAATTCTGGTGGCGACACGGATCTATTCTTCCATTCTTG
Source organism: Lates japonicus (assembly GCA_033238685.1). Classification (NCBI taxonomy): domain Eukaryota; kingdom Metazoa; phylum Chordata; class Actinopteri; family Centropomidae; genus Lates; species Lates japonicus. The sequence goes on along the minus strand of BRZM01000022.1, from coordinate 8,294,988 downwards.
TTGAGCTTGACCGAACATCCAGATGAAATTCGTTTCTCAAACTGACAGGAGCAGCCCTCTCCGACTCCTCGTCCTCCTCCTTGCTCCCAGCCTGCTGACAGCCAGCCAGTAACTTTAATGCACACAATTGATTCTGTGGCCTTTCTGAGCCGTAACAACATGAGGAGCTAATAAATGGGAGAGCCTCCACACTGAGTCTGTGACCCCAGATGGATGACCAGCCTGGCCAGATGACAGGCAGCAGAGGGAGGGACAGCAGGGTGGAAAGCTGGAGTGGTGGGGGCAGATTTTCAGTGGTCTGGTGCTGGAGAGGAAAATAGGGCCAGGCGGCAAGGCAAAATAAAAAGCAGGGCCTAAAGTACACACAAAAGCCAAAACCTTAGAATACTCTGGCCTAGTTTACTATTAATACATGTGGACTATGTGTGTGCAAGTACATGCATGTGCAATGATGTGGACATAATGAGGGACAGATGAGGGTGTTCTGGCATTGGGGGCATGGTGATACACCTGTAGGGGGCATGGCTCGATGAGAGGAATGATATATGGGGAGCTGGGACGTGTTCGGTCCTCAGCACCAGAGTGCTGTGCAGAACCAGAGGTAAAAAGTCCTGCATCATCACCATTATCACAGTCTTCATCGTCCATCTATCATCACCTACATTGCCCTCGCCATCATCTCATCATCCATCATCCGGCATGACAGAAAAGTGGAACGGCTGAGCAAAATATAAAGTGAGTAAAGTGGATGATAATGTCCTTTCTCTGCTCAAACACATACATCATAACCATCGTCATCTCAAAGTGGGAAACGAGTTTTGCTCTTTAATTCCTTGTTAACAGAATTGCTGTGCTGTTTTTGCAGTGCATTTCCCAGGGTCATCGTAGTTTAGGTTCAAGTTCAGGTTTAGGTTTATTGTCACATTTCCACACGCATGCTTCATTTATGATCGAAGTAAATCAGCGATGATGAAAAACCTGCTGGAAATTGTGTTTTGATGCGATGTGATATACAGCTCTCCAGAGGACTCCTCAGTGAATAATATGGCCAGCACTCTAACAGTTTAGCATCATGCGTTTATAATGCTGTTGCACTTATGATGCACAATAAAAGATGACAATCAAATACTTTATACTCTCACAGTCATCAAAACGTCCAATGAATAAATTTATAATTACTTAATAAAGTTTCATCCACTCCACTAATAGTGTTTCAGAGGACCTCTGCGCGAGGAGCACTGGCCCTGTTCTGAGAGCTTGTGATAGACCAATACCTTACTCAGACAGTTAATGTGGATTATGGGTTCCTCCTCTAATTTAAATCACAATCAAAAGCTAAATTACATCTCAATCCTAATCTGCTGATACTGGTCACTGGAATACTTAAAGAAAACTTGTAGCTGTAAAATGTTGGACTCGTTAGCAGTCTGCAAACTTAACCTTAACACGAAATGCGCAAACAGAACATCAACAACTTGTCATTAAGGTCTCTATGTGCGTGCCATCTATGTAATCTACATCGAGTCACAAGTTATCAAGTGTACATCAGTGCAACCAGACCCAGCCTCTCTGACCTTAAGCATTAGCGTCTGATGGCATCCAGAGCAGCACTGTCCTAATAGAGCTAATTCAATCACTGCAGACAAGCCACTGCTGATGTGTCAGCAGGGGAAACGAACAAAAGGAACAGCAAGGGGGGTCAACACAACAGGTAAACAAATACGTAAAACATTTAATATACAAGGTCAAACAGGTAGTAATACAACAAATATTAACGCGCTCGCCTGGACAAAATCTGCGCATAAGCAGTTCAACAGACAAGCCAGGAATTTCCAAATGGCGGCAAAATAAACTCAACGACTTTTGGTTATCTAGCCTCCCCTAAGGAGGTGAAAAGCGATGATGTAAGCTGTCTTCAAAAATTAGACCTTTCACTTGTGAGGTCCCGCTTCGGTGACAACTAATGTTCCGATGGCGTCGCTTGCCATTTTGTGTCAGGTGTTGTAAATCCATCAAAATTGAAAACTTTGAAAGCCGGAGGTTAGAGAGAGGTGATGGGCAAAGTGAGAAAGGAGATGTTGGGCTGAGGCAGGGAATGGTGTTGAATAAACCACACCGATGCCAGTCCACAGGCGATGTTGTTGAAGCTCGGTCACAACATAAATGTTTATCAGAAGGGGCGGTGTGGGGCGTGTGGTTCTGAGAAGAGAAACTGATGGGTTATGACAGCGGGAATTATCTTCATTGTTTCTCTGAGTTTTCCTTCCTGGACATTTTCGGTGAGTGTAAAATAATGCTGTGGGCGCTTTCGCTTGAGCTTGCAAGTGAGTTTAGCCTGTGATAGGATTCTCTGGATTCAATATTCTGTTCCCACCTCCACATTTTCAGCTGCACATGAAGACCTGCTCTCACCTTGGTGCGCAACACCATGAGCACCAAGTTTCCCCTGACGGTGTCTTAAGGAAAAACTGGTAACCGAGTTTACAGCCCACACTTTTGCCTCCTGTCACATTTGCTGCAGAATTTTTTAAAATGCATGCCACACATAATAAGCTTTCATTTACATATTTTCATTTAAAGTTATATGACTAAATTGGCCGTATTTTGTCAAACTACAACTGCCTGAGTATATAGTGATGGACAGTGAAGAAGTAGATTATATCATCATGCAGGAAGTTCATAAAGGCATGTTAATACTAAAGCTGTCATTCAACCCACTGTAACCTTTCTAATGCTGAACACAGCTGTTGTTCATTGTGAAGAAAGGAAATCTGCAGGTTCTTAACAGCCACCTTTCAAGCCTACAGGCAGTGAGTGTTTGATACCCAGAGTGCAGTGCCAGCTTAAGGTGTCAAAACCCTAGTTTCAAATTAACTGCTAAGTCTGCTATCAATAACTGTGGTTATGAAGTACTCTAAAATTGGCACAGTGAATGTCAGAGTAATTACCAGAAGCAGACTGTGAAAATAATGGAGCAACAACAAAAGAAAAAAGGAAAATGAGTCCTGACATCTTAACCTATGCTGACTGTATAGAAGACACAAGTATGAAAAAAAGAACAGAGAGGGTAACAAAAGACCATTAGCAATGTTAGGGTGGCGGGAATTTTTGGTTTGTGACAAATTGGTATGAGAAGTGTATGTCAATGGAGCAAACTGATGTGCCCCACCACCAAAGGTTGCTTGATGGGACTCTAAAATGATATGTGACTGTATACAAAACCTGATTCAGACCACTAACCCTAAGCCATTTATCCATCTATTACCTGTACTGCTTATAGTTAAGGGTCGTGAGGGGGTCTGGAGCCCATCCAGGTCATTTAAGTCACCAATTAACCTGACCAACATGTCTTTGGACTGTGAACAGAAACCAGAAGTACCCAGAGAACCCATGCAGTCACTAGGAGAACAATCAAACTCCACACACTCCACTATCTTCGCTCCAAGCAAGGCATCCAATGCACGAGCCTTTCCAGGAAGGTGGACTGTTTATCATAGTTTTACCATGATGCACTGTGACATCTGAACAATACACAAAATGTACTTCAATGGTGCATGTTGAAGAGCTCTAAGAGTGTGGAAGTGGCATAAGTGAAATAAAATTGGCAGTGAACATGCAGACAGGCAGGCGGCACTACAAAGGACAACACATCGGCACTGATGGAGCTTTTATGGAGCAGGGGCACAGTGACGACAGCACTAACAGCCTCATAATGCAGCGATTGGCCTCAAATGGGATGAGATGTGGTGGCACTCTGGCAGCACCCTGGTGACAGCACACTGCTCTCTGGGGAGCAGAGAGCTGGTCAGGGAGGACAGAGGGCCTCCATCACTGCTTCCCAGCAGGAGGGCCAAGCTGGCAGCTCCTCCAGGCCAAAAGCAGCCACCCCCACGATTCTCAACACCTCCCCTGAGGAGTTATACATCTGGCTCCTGACAGCAGCAGCGTGGAGAGGTCACCTTGAGTGGGCAGTGGCCTGCACGGAAGACATTCTTACTAATGGTTCTTTTTTCTTCTTGTGTCACCATTTATCCTCTCACACACTGAAGGACTAGCATGCAGAAAGCTCTGGGCTCAGCAGCCATCTCCCTCAGTTCCTGCCTAATTGAGGTGTCCTCCTCAGTGATTAAAGCAGTGTGTGTCACTATATGGAGTTAGCTCCGCCCTGAGAAGACAGCGATTATTGCTGCTGCTGCTCAGCCCTCTTGTATCTCTGAGAGAGCGTATGGGAACATCCTAGAACAAATGGTAGATAATGGGGCCGAAAGACTGAACAAAAAAGGAGCAAGAGCTATATGTGTGTGTGTGTGAAAAGAGGGCAGGGTGCTACCATCCCACTGAATGCTCTCATCCCTATAAGACATGTTGTGTACAGTCTGATGCCTCCTGTCTGTCAAACACCTCTGTACACAGTAAGAAAATCATGGTTTCAGAGGTCTATCACTGTCCTCGCCTCCTCACCCACTGGCAGGGCACACAAATTCCTGTTTACAGGTTGGAGGTACCAACATGTGATGTGATGGGGTTTCTGGTCACAAAGTACATTGGTTGCTGCATTTCTATGCATCAGGAACCAAAAGAAACTGCTGATCCCGTTGTTCGCATTGCTACCGAGTGGTAACAACTGCTGTTAATTAAATTCTGGAGCTTGTAGCCACCAACTCCTGGATGAATTCTGTGTTTTAAGCTGGTCCAGATTTGAAATAACAGCACTGGTTGTACTGGTAATGGATATAGGGAGCTAATGTCAAAAATCTTTCCTTCACCAAGGATGACAGAAAATCCTTGGACTTTCAGTGTTTGACAAGAAATGATGAATGACTATAAAAGGATCAAATGCAAGGAAACACTAAATTATGAGGAGCTTTGTTCCCCTTGATCTTTATTCTCGGGCACTCTATGAACTATAAGGGCACTGTTTCCCTGAGCCTCCACATTAATTTATGACCATGGTGTCTGATGACTTGACACCTCCTACAGATAATTTTGGTCTTTTTTTTTATAACCATTGACCTGAATGCTTCCTCACTAATTGTAATACGCTTCCAAATTGAAAACTTTGGTAATAGGGGAGAGAGGAGGTGACTGAACAACAAAGTGAGAAAGGAGATGTTAGACTGAGGCAGGGAATGGTGCTGAATAAACCACCCCGATGCCAGTCCGTTGGTATGGCGTTGTTGAGCCTAATACAGCATAAATGCTTATCAGAAGGACGTGGTGGGAGCGTGGTTGCTCTGAGGAAGGAAACCAGTCAAGCAGGAGCAGCAGAATTATCTTGTTGTTCTCTGATTTTCCTTTACGCCTTCCCTGACATTTTCTACGTGTGTGAGTGTAAAATAATGCTGTGGCTTTTCCAGCAGGCTTGCAAACTAGAGTTTAGCATAACGGTGATTCTGGACTCTCAATATTCTGTTCCACCTCCACATTCACGGTAATATGAAAGACCCACTCACCTTGGTGCACTGAATACCATGAAACACCAAGTTTCCCGACAAGTGTCTCTCGTTGAGAAAACTGTAAATCGGTGCTACAGCTCACACACTTTTGCCTCTGTCACATTTACTGTAGAATTTTTAAAATGCATGCTACATATAATAAGCTTTCATTTGTTATATTTTTCATTTAAAGTTATATGACTAAATTGGCCATGTTTTGTCAAACCATAACCGCTTCCAGCAGTATTGATGGACAGTGAAGAAGTAGATTATATCATCATGCAGGAAGTTCATAAAGGCATGTTAATACTAAAGCTGTCATTCAAACCCACTGTAATCGGAATCTCCTACGTTGAATACAGCTATTGTTCATTGTGAAGAAGGAAACTATGTTCCACAGCCACCTTTCAAGCCCATAGGCAGTGAGTGTTTGATACCCAGAGTGTTAGCCGCATGTGTCAAACCGAGCCAAATTAACTGTCAAGGCTCATACGTAATAACTGTGGTTATGAAGTACTCTAAGGTGGCACGGTGAATGTCAGGTAATTACCAGGAACAGACTGTGAACAATGGAGCAACAACAAAAGAAAAGGAGGAAATGAGTCCTGAGCATCTTAATCCCAAAGGACTGTATGAAGACACAAGTAAGGAGGAAAAAGAACAGAGAGGCAATAAAGACCATTAGCAAATGTTAGGGTGGCGGAATTTTAGTTTTGTGACAAATTGGAAGGAGAAGCAGTCAATGGAGCAACTGTTATTTACCACCAAAGGTTGCTTGATGGGACCCTAAAAATGATATGTGACTGTATATAAACCCATCTAGACCACTAACCCTAAGCCATTTATCCATCTATTACCTGTACCTGCTGAGAAGTTATGTCGGGGGTCTGGAGCCCATCCAGCCTGGCCTGAGGCCCACCAATTAACCTGACCAGTATGTCTTTGACTGTGGTATGAAACCAGAGTACCCAGAGAGAACCCATGCAGTCACTAGGAGTATGTAATCAAACTCTAATAATAATTTCATACTATCCATCCTAGAAGCAAAGACGAATGCACACCGAGCCTTCCAGGAAGGTGGACTGTTTTACTCTATAGTTTTCATGATGCACTGGCATATCTGGAACAATACACAAAATGTACTTCAATGGTATAAGGAAAGAGCTCTAAGGTATTGGAATTGTAGCATATGGAACAAAATTGGTGAACATGCAGACAGGCAGGCGGGCACTACAAGTGCTGACAGCACATCGGGCACTGGGATGGAGCTTATGTATAGGGCACAGTGACTTACAGCACTAACAGCCCCATAATGCAGCTGATTAGCCTCAAATGAATAGAGATGTGGTGGCACTCTGGCAGCACCCCAGATAGCACTGCTCTCTGGGGGGAGTGAGAGCTGGTCAGAGGACAGAGGGGCCTCCATCACTGCAGCTACAGCAGAGGAGGGCTGTTGGCAGTCCTCCAGCCAAAAGCAGCCACCCTGACCGATTCTCAACACCCCCTGAGGAGTTATATATCACCTGGCTCCTGGACAGCAGCAGCGTGAGAGGAGTCTAGTGGAGCCGTGGCTCAAACTGGAAGATATCTACTTACTAATGGTTCTTTTTTTTTCTTCTTAGGTCACCCATTTATCCTCTCACACTGAAGGACCTAGTACGCAGAGCCTGAGCTCAGCAGCTGTCCGTCTCCTGCCCAGAGGTGTCCTCCTCAGTGATTAAAGCAGTGTGTCACTATATGGGGAGACCCGTCCACTCTGAGAAGACAGCGATTATTGCTGGCTGCTGCTCAGCTCTTGTATCTCTGAGAGCTCATAGGAACATCACAGAACAAATGGTAGATAATGTAAATGAAGATCGAAATAAAAAGGAGCAAAGAGCTATATGTGTGTGTGTGTGTGAAAAGAGGGGGGCAGGTGCTACCATCCCACTGAATGCCTCATCCCTATAAGACATGCTAGTAGTCTGATGCCTCCTAAGTCTGTCAAACACCTCTGTCACACACCAGTAAGAAAATCATGGTTTCAGAGAGTCTATCACTGTCTCGCCTCCCCTCCACTCCACTGGCAGGGCACACAAATTCTGTTTACAGGATTGAGTACCCAGTATGTGATGTGAGTTGGCTTTTCATTGCATATTGCTGTATTTCTACTAGGGCAAGAGTTGATCCCAAGGAAATTGTGACATACACCAGTGGTAATAAATCGCTGTTAAATTGAAGTCTGAGCTTGTATGTAACTCGATGAATTCCTGTGTTTTGAAGCTGGTCTTAGATTTAGAGAACACAGCACTGGTTGTACTGGTAATGGACATAGGAAGCTAATGTCAAAAATCTTTTCCTTCACTAAGGATGATAGAACTTGACTTTGTGTGTTTGATAAGCCAGTGAATAACTGTAAAAAAGGATCAAATGCAAAGAGGCTTCTTAATTATGAGGAGCTTTTGTCTCTCTTCAGTCTTTATCCTCGGCACTCTAAGAACTATAAGGGCACTAGTTTCCTGAGCTCCAGACACTTATGACCATGCGTCTGATGACTTGACACCCTGTTGTGATAATTTTGGTCTTTTTTTATAACCATTGACCTGAATGCTTCCTCACTAATTTACACTTTTATATTGTTAGTGTATAAAACAAAGACAATGGCTAAATCTCTCTGCCTATTTTTGTCAGTATTTTAAGACGCTTGCTATAAATCCACAGAGACACGCTTGCATGTTATTTAAGAACTGTCAAGATGGTATAAGTCATTTCTTTGTATTTACCGCGCTACTTTGTGACAGACCAAGATTTTTCCTTAGAATATTTCAGAACTGTCTGTGTTGATTAAACTGGAGCACCAAACAAATAAAATAAATGATTATTTTTACATATTACAAAAACTGACTGGAAATTATTAAAAGGGCTGTGCCATGTCAAAATTATTTTCTGAAATTGTCCCACAATGAATGTAAGATTCTGTTCTTCCTGACCCTAGTTGTATTAACACACATTGATAAAGATATACTGGTAGCATCAGCCAGCCTGTGGAATGGCTACTTATTTTAGTGTGTAAATGAATATAGTAAGATATTGAGCAGCGAAAGCTATTATGTCTGGTTTGCACTGTTAACATCCTCTCCCAGTCTCTCTGTGGATCTAGAGAAGGTGTTTACCTCATGAACCAACCAAATCTCAATATATTACCAGAGAGCCCTGTACATCAAACAAAAGGACTGTTTCATCCACCTTCTTATTGTGAGGCAAGTTCAACAGACAACAAAAGACATAAGTTCCTAAGAGTACCAACTAATAGAAGCATGAAAGAAACTCAAGCAATGAACATCTGCAAATGACACTTTCTCCAGCCTCTATAGAAGCTGTTTCTTAGAAACAACTCAAGAATTAATTTTCAGTTACCTCAGACAAAGAGCCGCGCTTCCACTGTGGGAATTCCAAGCCTTAATTAATATTTTCCAATAATGAAAACAGCTGTAGCACATAAGAAAATACAAATATACCGTAGGATAAAGAATACAGAAATACTCAGACGTGAGCGCTCTTTTAAACTACCCTTGCAGCGCTAAAAATATATTAAAAGAGTCTAAATTCTAAAACATTTTGATGCTGGTGAGAGCAGCTGAAAACAGACACCGGAACCATTTGAACTTAAATAGCTATTTTCAGGTGCTATTGAGCAAAGAAACCACGTGACAGAGTGTGTGACTCAGCAAATATTCCACCAAAGTGATACATCGCTGTAAGGCTTCACTGCATCTCCAGGACATTTGACAGTGGTTTCTCTACATCATCGGTCTGTGTGCATCTGTGTTTTAACTCCATGCACAGCTATTAATTATTTCACTCAGAAATGTAAGCAGCTGGAGGTGAAAATGGAGGCAGGGAGAAGAAAAATAGAGAGGGTACATCCATCATTGTGCTTGACTTTTGTGTCTGTTTCGATAAAAGTGGATATTCAGTAGGTAACTGAAGTCGTGAGGCAGGATTTTGAAGCTAAAAATACATCTTTTTAAAAATACTTAAGGCACTGATGCAGATTACTAGATTTGGCAAAAATAGTATTGCTACCCATCAACAAATGAAGGGGAAATATCTTGTCTAAACACCCTATGATTATTGATCTTAGATTCTAGGGCCCATTAGTGGACTATTTTGTTCTTCTCAGAGAGCTGATTGCAGTCAACATATTTATAGCAGCCACATGCAGTGAAGTTGATGTGATAGTTTTTGCTTGTTTCTGTGGTCACCCTTTTGCATTTCACTAAAAATCACCGGTTTATGATATTTATGTACAGCAGTACATGGTGTATTCAGTATGACTTCTTCTTTAATTGATGCTATAAATAAATCCACAGACTGAGACCTAATGTAAACTTGACGACATTTAGCCATTTATTTGTCAGTGTGCAATAGTTTGCAGTGTTTCTGAGATGGTAAAACCTTTATTATCTCTGTGCCGTGCCTGCATCTCTGGGTGTATGTAACGGTGTGTGTATGTATTGTAATGTATGTCTTTCCCACTTATTATACATACTAATTACTTTAAATTAAACTGCAGGCTCTTCCTAGTCAGAACTTATTATTGGCTTCTAATTACTTCAGCACCTCCTCTGGACTATAGCATGATGCATCAGAGGAAAATCTTGCTGTGGCAAGACAGCATGCACTTCCATGGTGACTTGTGCTTGTTTTACTGATTTGGTACCAGAGCTAAAAATTGAACCGCCTATCAAACCTCAACCCCATACGTCTTTTTCTTTTTCTCTTGAAATGTCTCATTGTTTTCGATCCACCCTGCTTTGCTTTGTACTGGATACTTCGCATTGCTGCTGTACACTAAAAGCTTCCCACTAGCAAACCACCTGAATGTGTTTTTTTTATAGTGAAGCAGCAATTTGGTACCCACAAACTGCAGACTCTGTACTCACTAAAGTTTGGCCTGTGGCCTCAGTTTGGACATTTTTCAACTGTCAAATGTTTTAAGGAAGAACAGTACAAGGAAATGCAAGGAAAACACACTTATGAGTGAAAAGGATACTGATGAACCTCAGAACTCCAACAAATCATCAAGTGACAACTCCTGTTGTTGGTTCTGAATGTGTAAGCAGCTTTTCAGTTCACTATTCACAACAGTAATAAAGCTAAGCTGATACTGTGATCTGTTTTCCCACCATGCAGGGTGGCTTAGAGGGATAAATCCTAATTTCACACTTTCATGATGAGGCACGCTGTTACATGCAAACACAGCCTCACACACCACTTCAGATCGCTGTGTATTATAAACACCAAACACAAACTGTGATTAGCCATTATGCTACTTCCTGAGGCAAAAAAAACATGAAATTACAATAATATTTAACTGAGAAAACCTTGATGCAATGAAAGCAATGAAAAAGTAATAAGAAAGCACAACACTTGTGTATTTTGTTGTAGTGCTACGATATTTATGAATTACTATTAGTCAGGATTTAGTGTCTAGTTTTCATGTAATGCACTGTACTCTGTTAAAGAGAAACATGTAAACATTCAATTTAGAGTGTGCACAAAAAAGAAGTGTTTCCCCCCCCCAAACAGGCCTCTCAAGAAAATACACACAGAAGACAAAGCACAGTTTCACCATAAGCACACACAAATACACAATGTAAGCCTCAGTTTCCATAGAGACAGGGCACTCTGGACATATTGAGGATTTATTAAAAAAGCCTCCCTGGCAATATTACTCCCTCTACGCCCTGAGAGCAGAAACGCAAACTGTCACCACACTGCAGGAGCAGGAGAGACACCACAGCACAATGTCTAACAACTGTTAGGAGAGATAATATTCAGTATCCTACTCACCTGCCCTTTCTGGCTCTATGCTTGTCATGATACTAATGATCAACTTTGAGCAAAGCACTCAGCATCTGTGGCAGTGATGTCATTACAGGGTAACAGAGGCTGGTAGTCAGAGGCTGGTGGCCACAGCACTGGCAGGGACTTTCCTCTACAGGTCTGTGAGGGTTTCTGTAGGAGAGTTTGAGCTTTAGTGGCAGGTATGTCTTGGTCCTGTAACTGGACAGTATACTGGGTAAAACCAAGAGTTCATACACTGTACACACCTGCTACAGGGCAGTCAACAGGCGCTCTGAGGAGCCTGACAGGCAGTGACATTTGCCAACTTAAAAAATTTTTGTTCCCCCATCCAAGTCTTAGCTTAATTGTTTTTCCCATCACATTATGGTAGATGCCTCATTCTCTTCATTGCAAAGATGTGGAGTCAATGGGTCTCAATATTTAATGTAGCTTTCAATACAATTCACGTATGGGTCATCACAGAGAGCAATCACACAGGCCTTGTTCAAGATCTTGTGGAGGTTTTATGTAATTAGACAAGCAAAAAATGACTGAATTTCTTTTCTAAATAAGTGTCTAAAATGTGTTATTTTGCAAGAACATTTCATTAAGATTAAAAAATTACAAGTCAGCTGTAAAAAAAAATTCTAAAGACAAAAAGTCAATGTGTAGTGAAACAAAAATTCACTACAGCTACAAGGAATATTGGTTTGTTGAGTGAGACATTGGTGAAGCACGGCAGAAAATTTGTAATAATGCTTGCAATTACAAAACCGCAAAACCCTAGAGGGACAGAGAGGAATTATCTAAATGACTCATTTGAAAGTTAAAATGAAGGTGATGCGCTTAAATAAAAACACTCCTGCCCTCACTGTGCTCAGGGACCAAGAGAGGAGCAAAACAGGAGACATGAGGAGAAAGGAAGATAAAAGCAGAGGTGATGGATGATGGGTGGACGGTGGGAGCAGCAGTGTCAAGACTCCTCATTCTAGGAAGTGAAATCAGTTTCCTCCTGGTTTCCCTGAGGCTGTTCCACATGAGAGCTCCAGCTCCCTGTCGCCTGCATCCACAAAGCGGAGGACAGCCAGGCCGGCAAGCCCGTGACATTTGACGAGAGTGTGTGAGGGAGAGTATACAGAGACAGGGGAGAAAGACATGCTCGTCCATTATTTCATCTACACAGTACAAAGAGCGTCTCCCTCCCAGCGAGGAAAGACGACGTGGTTACACACAGGGAAGCAGCAGGATGGCTGAATGTCAGGGAGAGCGTGGAACAACGGAAAGAAATAGGAAGTGGAAACAGTGTAAGATAAAAGACTGTCATTCCCTTTACTGAAAAGATCAAATATGACTTATAGAGGACATGAGAGCGATGATGAAATAGGGCAGAGAAAAGAAATCTGAAGACACACAGAGACAAAGGGAAAGCAGACAGAATTAATGTGACTGCCAGTACCCATTTGTAAAGTCTTCAACTCACCTGAGAATTTCCTTTCGACCCCCACTTTCACATTATCAACTTTCCCCTCTGCACTGTCTATCCTCAGACACACTCATCATGTTGCACACTTTCACCTTTGAAGTTGCCTTGCATGCTGAATCTTTTTATAAGCATTGCCAGAGGTCCCAGCCATGCAGCCAGAACGTGGAGAATGGGACAGGGAAGAGGCGCCTGGGAGGGGGACTGATTTAAATTCAAGATCACACAGACGCTGCACCTCAAGCAAAGCTAAAATTGAAGAGAAATCCCCAAAAAAACCAATCAAGGGGACTGGCAGAGGGGAAAACAGCACAGCCCGCTGATTTTGGACAACATGGGACATCGTCTACACATGCGCACTTGTGTCAGCACATGTAGAAGATGTAAAATGAAACACAAACACATACCCTCCAGCCTCAGTGTGGGTGGATGTGTGGGTATGGGACACAGGGGAGAGATCATACCCCTTCCAGGCACAGGTAGCTCTCTAATAAAATTAGCTTTGGTGTTCAATCAGCTTTGTCTGCAGAAATGGGAACACAGGAGTCCCTCATTCCCCTGACTACTGTGGAACCAGAAATGTGCAAAGGGTCCAGTTACATTCAGTGTAAGCAGGGGTTCAGTGGAATATCATGTGGTTTCTGTAGCCACAGTGGACAGGGAAATGGACAAATGCAGTGACATTTTTCCAGAGGCCATTATTCTCCACTTTGTAGTTATGTCAGTAAGTCTGTCAGAGTTGCCATATATATTTTTAGTCAAACCTTTCATAATGCATTACAGTTTTTATCAGCACACACTGCAATTTTGTCAAGCCTTTGAGTTTGTTAATTGTTAAAATAAAGCTATGTCCTGGAATACTGATGATCAAATACAGTTTTCAGCAGCTCTTGGGGTGTGGTCCATATGAGAAATACCACCACAGAAATAAAGACTAAAAGGGAAAATGTGAATGTGTAGAGCTGAAACGTCTGCTCAAATTAATTATTCAAAAAATCTAGAATTAATCAACAACTATTTTGATGATCAATTCATCATTTGTCTTTTTTTCAAGCAACAATGGAAAACATACACTGGTTCCAGCATCTCAAATGTGGGGATTTGATGCCTCTCTTCATCACACACTATATCTTTGTGTTTTGGCCTGATGAAACAAGCAATTTGAACAAATGAGCTTGCCTCTGGGAAATATAATGGCCATTTTCCACTGAGTGTTTTACATTTTATAGGCAAAACAATTCATTGGTAATGAAAAATAATCATCAGTTGCAACCCTAGTTGCAGCCCAAAGCAGCTGTGTTGGATTTACATGGTGCCAAAACAGGTTTCTTCATTATAAATGCTGCGTGGTTGCATTTGTTAACTCAATACTCATCACAACATTGTGCAGGATGAATTTAATGCCAATGCCAAACAAATGAAGAAAGTCTTCATGGTCCCTTTAGTTTTACAAATCAGTTTGGTCCAATTCACTCCACAGTATTCAGGCCATGAGACAAGAGGGATCCTTTCAATCATTTTTTTAAACCAGTTCTTGCTAAATTAACTTCCCTGTTAACTTGATGAGCACACAGATTTAATTGTGGAAAACTTAACTAAAATAATCATGAAAGTAAGGCTGCATACACCAGTTTAGAAAATGTGTCAAGATATTTTCATGACGGGTTTCTTTGTCACTGATTCCTCTCTCTTTTTTGTCTGTGTTTGAGTTTACTTGAAATGAAATTTGCTATATAAATAAAATTGCCATGCCTTGCGTCTTCTGCCCTCTCTCTGCCTCTCTGGCTCTCTCCTTATTGACTGCGACAGTACAGTGAAGGCATCAGCGTCACATTAAAAGGCAGCGAGGTGGGGAGATCAAGGTGATTTCTCTCTACCTTGCTTTCTTCTTCCTCTTCTCTGAATTATGCATTTATTCTATTCCCATTCCTTGAGCCTATCATTCCCTTTCCTCTTTCTTTCCTCCCTCTTCATCAGCGTTCGCTCTCAGCCATGGGGGAGAAATCAGCTTGTTACAACGCCCAGATGATGTCCAGACACGGCCATTAAGATTGTTCACAAAAGAATGAGCTTTCTCTTTCTGACTGTCTGAGTCTCTCTGCTCTGTTCGAGAAGAAACAAAAACACAAAGCCTTCAAAGACTGTCCATCGCTTTAGCTTCTCACTTGCTCTTTTCACATGACAGTGACCCTCCCACCCCTTGAGATTCCCTCTTTTCCCACGGGTGATAGTGCTTCCCTTGGACACATAATTAAGTCTGTGTGGGGCACAGGGAGCACAACCAGTGGAGCAATGCCACTCAGTACATTAGTGTCACAGCTGCAAGTCAAACAACATATGCACATACAGTACACTCTTTGATGAGTCCAAAAGACTGCCCAAATTAGCTCTAGTTAAATAACACTGAGGTGGCCAAATTCCTAAATCCCATCAAAAAACAGAGGCTGTCAGTTATACTAAGGGAACAAAAGCTTCCCTGGAGTGAAACGAATCCCTTTGAGCTCATACAGTAGCTTTAAAAAACTACACAGTGGCCACTGAAGTGACAAAAAAAACCCCAGCTGAGATTAGGATAAAAATGCAAGCTACTACTTACCAAACTCTGCCTCAATCTTTGTGAGTAAATGCGGTGAACCAAGTGAGAAGATAAGAAACCTGCAGCACCTTCCCGGTCTAATCACTGTTTAGATTCAAAACTTAATATCCAACCAATCATGAGCAGCCACCGATTTGATCTTGGACCTTTATTCCAGACCTCTCTCCTGCTGTTTCCTGTTAAACTGTCAACTTGTAGCGTGGCAGGAGTTGAATATTAACAAGGATGATGACATCGTGCAATAAAAAACATCACTATAACGGCAGGAGAAGGAAACAAAGTGAAATTAAATGACACTGCTGTGTGTTGAATCAGCATGCGGACATTGA
The DNA here is from genome assembly GCA_033238685.1 of Lates japonicus. Taxonomy (NCBI): domain Eukaryota; kingdom Metazoa; phylum Chordata; class Actinopteri; family Centropomidae; genus Lates; species Lates japonicus. The sequence goes on along the minus strand of BRZM01000022.1, from coordinate 8,279,319 downwards.
AGCAGTATGCATGTTTACCAGCGAAGGCACTTTTCAGACAAAAGGGGGAAAACACAGCCTCTCTTCACCTTAACTTTTCCTTGAAGAGTTAATTTCCATTTAATGCACAGTACAGCATGCATGAAAAACAGGCAATGCCTCAGACACAATGAATCATCCACTGTAATGCTCACCAAGCATAGGAATATTAAACCAGTTGAATCTATACACATGAAAGACTAATGTCATACTCTCCTCCATGTACTTTGATGTTTTTTATCATTTCTCTGCTGACATGGCTTTTCAGTTGTAAGATCAGTTGTAAATCCATTAAATCACTCAAGGTAATAAAAGATTTTTGTCCCAATCAATCATTTACACCCAAAAACATGGGAAAATATGGTTCAAAAATACCAGCGTGATCCTTTAAAGGACACACTGCCATTTTGTTATGAAATTTCCCTCCCTACCTTGTCATTGCCTGTGAGAGACGTATTGGGTTTTGAGCTTTGGCCTTAATCACAAGTACAGTCACAACCCAACATGTCTCGTGGCCTCATCATATTCTGGTCTATTTGCTGTTCCTCTTGGTGTGAAAACTGTTCTCTGTGCCTCTTTCACATGTTTGATAACTTTCTCTTTGATGTTTTGGATTTAAAAGAAGCATGTTATGCAGTTAAACTACATAATGATTCAAATGAGAATATACATAAAGTGTTACTTTATCTACATTTTGCCCAGCCATACAGGGTAATCTGCCAACAGCTGTTCATCATCAGTGTTTGTATTTAAGTGTAGCTTCAAAACTAAACTAAATCTCTGAGTTGATGATGCATCTGGGAACAAGATGATTTCTATTTTTACCAAGAGACTTAGCAGTCTATAGCTCCTGAAGAGGACTGGACTAAATAGGCAGCTGTGCAATCCTGTGCAAGTATAGAAGACAAGCAGCTAACCTGAGATGTATTATGCACCAGATAATTACAGACATGCTTGGTCTTATTTAATATTGATGTCTGATAATTAAGGGATCACAGGCTTAAGAGGATACTGCCTATCTACCTCCTTCTCTCCTCTGGTGCTTTCATCTCTCACTTTCTCACCCTGACACACATGCGCACTGTTGCATGCAAACACATGCGCACCTGAACTCCTACAAGCACAGACGCACAACAGCATACGCTCTAAATGAGGCCTTTAGTGCTTAATGAGGACTCTGGTGCATTCACTGTATGTGCTGTAATGTGGCATTTGGGTGGGGGGACAAAGGAGCTCACTGGAGACTTCATTAACAACTAATTGATTTCATTTGTGGTATTCTCAGACTGATAGCGTACAAATCTGTTCGAAAGAAGCAGAGACAGAACCATTTATATCTGTCAGCAGATTACTGATGGGAAATAAATGGCACATTTTACAGCAGGGGTGGGGATAATAGATATGGATATAGCCCAAGATATGATGGGGTTTGACAAAGGAAGAAGGATTCACTGCTCTTTCTCCTCCCTCCTTCATTCTCCATCTATCCACTACACTGTTCTCTCTTTGAATCCCAAGCTAATTGAATTAGAGCTGCGTGATTATAGCTTATATGGCAAGGTGACAGTCTCTAATCTTCACTATCTCTGCCATTCTGAAGGCTTGGTGGGCTAGGAAGAAGGGGTGGAGGTGGGGGATGATGAGACTGATGAAGGTGCTTTATAAAACAAGGGTCAAAAATAGAATAATGAGGATCAGCAAGAGTAGAGCAAAGACACTGCATCTAACCTAAACTGAAGCAACGCTTCACCAGGATGAAGTGAAAACATGCCCAACCCAGACTCAACAATCATTTTATTATGCAGTTTAACAATGACTGTAAGACACTGTATGTTCCAGTCATTTTGTGCAAGATCTGAGTGGAGCCATAGCCGTAATGACCAGCACTGTGATTTATTAGCCTGTTAGGATCTATCATAAAGCAGTCCGGCAGATGAACAGTAGCTGTAGATACGCTGGGCCCCGCTGGCCTCTGTGTGAATAGAAAAACGACCTTGGACACGTAAATCTCTGGGGAACCTTCATTAGCCCACGACAAAGCCACAAAGAGCCATCACACAGTCTCTAAATGCTTTGCAGTTGGCCGCTGGCCTTCAGACAGCGCTGCTGCAGTGTGGTCATTCACACATCCAAGCGCCCTGACTGGGAGGCGGTGCAGAAGTCTATTCCCTCAATTTAGCAGCTCTCTTCAGAGAATGACCAGCATGCTAACAGTCTGGCCCCTTCCAGTTGGTGCTAATTAACAAGGATCCTAAGGTGGTTTCACTCGTTTCAGATGTAGCGCTCATCCAAGGGACTGCCAATAACGTGCTCCCTATTTCCACTGTGCCCTCGCACAGTTCAGCAGCAATGGGAACCCAAAGTAATAACAGCTGTCAAATGCACGTTACCCCGGCAACCATCTCTCTGGCAACTAGAGAAGCAGCCGCCCCGACACGGTGTATTGTACTGCAAAAACAACAAACATTGGATGGTTGAAAAAAAGAAGAAAAACTCGAAAAGTTCACAGAGAGAATGCAAATATGGAAAGGATAAGAAACACCGCTTTCTAAGAAGTGTGTGCTGCCTCTACAAGACAGAGGAGTAAAAGCAAAATCCTGTGATCACCAACCATGACGTGTGATGTAGATAGCAGCACAAGACCTTTATAACATATTTGGAGGCATTTGACTAAACTGTTGGCTTGTTTAAAACCTGTTTGATCATCTCGCTACTTGTTTCTTACCCAAAAAATTATTTAAAATTTAGCTAAGAATAATTAATTTTGACTACTGATGGCAAAACAATGACACAATGTGTTCATATCATCACAATAAGAAACCACTCAAATATTTTTAGAAGAATTAATTGTAATACCTGTCCACCCATGCATCAAATCCTGAAAATCCTAAAGGTTAGAAGCGGCTGGACACTACCCAACATGCACTGGGCGTCCTCGAGAGGTTGCCAGCCCTTTACAAGCAGGAAAGTTTGATCACAACACTTCATGATAATCAGGATTATCTTTTGATTGGTAACTGTGCAGCAGTAGTATTTAAAGATCTTCGGCTCACCAGCTGCTATTTCTCAGACACACACCTGCCTCCCACAACCACCTTGCCCCAAGACATTAGCTTCAAATAGCTCCATTCAGTATTGACAGGGGATGATTTGACACCTACAGAGGAGCTCATATATTCACCACTGCACTCCCAAACATTTGTCATATGAGGGGGAAATAAAGGAAAGAACACCATGTCTTGGGAAAACATTTCAAAAGTGAAAGAGCATTAAGAGACAATATTAAAGACTTTGTTTGGATGATGCTAAAAATAGCTTTAAAAAAGAAGAAAGAACATGGAAAGTGATATTTTTGTGCCACAGCAGCATCTGGTACACTGCTACAAAAGGCAGACTTGAAATTTAGCAAAGTAGCTTAATTGTGTTCTAGTTCCTGTGGGATCTAAAATCACACAGGAAGATGGACGAATTCAGACCAATACTAGGTTACATAGAGTTATAATCATCATTTCATTTACTCGGCAAAAGATAAAAAGATTCCACTGAAATGCAAATTGAGGAAAAAAGTAATTCTCCTGCCATCCAATTTTCTAAATCAGTGTATTCGTTTCTGACTATTTTGGCTTTGGCTTACAGATTTAATTTGTCTATATGTACAGATCATGGATATTTTCCCTTTCATTTGAACAATGCAGTATCCATAAGAAAAAAGAACTTCTAAAGGAAAACTGAAACTAAAGATGAACAAGAAATATGCTTTTAACTGTGTTCTGTCACATGAAATGTAGGAAATGTTGACTTATATTTGTTTGCATGAGTGCATAAGAACTTAAATCATCTTGTGCTGCTGTTTTCCTCAATGAATGGCAACATTACTCTGTAGTTCGAATGTTAAAAAACAAAGAGGAAACGGTGCTCTACCCAGCAGAGAGATCCCAGAGTTTTGTCAGTTATGTGCTAAAATACATACAGTATATGGTTGAACCATGATTCAGTTGGGTTGGCGGAACATATCCATCTTCCTGTCCACTGCCAATCCTTCCTATATTCTTTATCTCAGTCTGGGGTTGTTAAATGGGCATATCCTAGCCTATCTATGTCTCCAGCCTTGAGCTGTCACCTCCATGTAATAAGCCATTCACTAACAGGCAGGGTAATGAGAACGCTGCTTGAGCTGAGTGGCCAGTCACCATTATGGCTCTCCAGGCCACTGCTTCAACATTACCCACTCTATAAGACGGCAGCTCAGACCCTTTCAACTGTTCTGCAGTTTCACACATACTGCTCTCACATTTACAAACTGCACCACGAATTGGAGAACCAGCCACATTCCCTGAAGACAGCCCCAAGGAGAACAGTGACAGCGGACGAACTTGAACCCACACCTCTTGCTTACTGAGTGCTCCCCAAATTATGACAAATGTTGGAGGGACAGGTAGAGGAAAAAATGAAGTCAAACTGGACTGTAGGACTTCAGCCTGCTGCGCTGATTCAATAAACTTATCAGAGATCAGGCTACAGAGATCTGAGGCTCAGTATTCTCAGTTTTCAGTTAGTGTTTTATATTGTCAGACTTATTCTGAGATCTGAGAATCTGCATTAAAATAATCCTGAGCAGAGATTGTTTGTTTGACATTTCCTCACACCCACCAACGTCAGGTGGAGAAAATCACTGAGAGAACATATTTAATAATATAACAACAGACATGCTGACATCAAATGTAGTTGAGTGACATATGAGTACATATGACAATGTTTTCTCCACATGGTAACATAAAACATTACAATGTATGCTGGGAGGTATTTTTATCTCAAATAATATGGTATTTTTAAAAAGATTATGAACAATGTCAAATATCATTAAATGAATCAACATTCTGTTTTTCTGTATATATTCTGTATATATTCTTGATATATCTGAATCATCCTGACAGAGAAGAATATGTGAGGAGTGCATCACAGCAACAGCTCTCCTACCTCATTCAACATTAAACATGGCCAGCCCCTCCTTTAATTTTATCCGTTCTTGAGTCAAAGCATGACTTTGACCTCTGATCAATATGCCAAACTTCAAAATTATTGAAAATAAATCCAAATCAAATGTAATTTTGATTAAAATGAAAAGCATCAAATCCTGACATTTGAGAAGCTGGGGCCATGAAATGTTTGGCATTTCTGAGTGAAAAACGATGACTATCGCCACTCGATGAAGAGTCATCACTTAATTTTCTGTCAATCTACTATTAGAAATGGCTATTTTCACCTGCATGCCTCCGTCCAAAGATATGTCCTCATTTCATTTCAGAAATTTTTTCAAGACAAGGGAGCTAGCACAACATGTCTAAGTCATACAGAATTGTCATGTCCGGGTATAAACCTAAGCCCTGCAGCTGGGCATAGACCTCAATAACCAACAGACCATTCTTGAATAAATCAGTAGATAAGTTGACAGACAGATATGATGACAGAGTTTTGGAAGAATGGACAGAAAGTTATGAAACTTGCCAAGTACTCAAAATTACTAGGTCATCTCATTATGGGATAAGAGCTGGATATTCGACAAGGCTCAGACTCATTTGTAAAGTAACTTGTAGGTGGTAGGCAGAGTCCTGGGGTCTCAGGTTTCATAACGAAAGCCAAGGGTGAGATTACAGCATAATTAATCCAATGTTTGTCTGATACCGTGCACTGATCCCTTGAATCCAGACTGGTTGCCGGCCCCCACATCCTAGCCAGCCAGCCTGCTCAGCAACTACCTCCTCCACTCACTACTTACAATAAGGCACACACACCCCAGGACATACACCAGCTGTTAGGCCTAGCTGTACTACAACGCTTGTAGTGAAATACCAGTGTGTGTGTAAGGTTTTGATGGACTGAGGGGTGGAGGGGTAGTAAAAAGGTAAATGTAGATATACATTTATGCAGTTACACAGACAACGAGGTGTGAATAGCTGAAACACATTACAAAAACCTCACTGTCAGATATTTCAATATACCCTTAAAATGTTAGCTTATACAAGGAGCCGCAGAGAGAGGCAGACAAGAATGAACCACAGCTTCTCCGAGACAGCAGCATTGAACTCATCAACAGTACTTACTGTGCATTAGATCAGGAATGCTTGCCCGGCTCTCTGTGTGGGCTGGAAGGAGGCAGGAGCAGAGGAGGGGGGTCAGCCCTCTGAAGGTACTGATTTTAATATGGAAAGGAGCTCAACAGCTGAACCAGAACCCTTTGCATTTTGAGCCTACCAGCGTTGAAAAGTAATTAAGTACTTGAGTAAAGTTCTTGTATGACTCTTATGTCATTCAATTTTTAGGATTTATACCTCATCTACAACACACTGTTAGTATGTACACAGAAAACATGTGATGAGCTTTTAAAACGAAAACCATTTTCTATAGATTAAACTACACAACAGTACAAAACAGCCTATAATTAAAACTGGATCCACCTCAGCAAGCTACAACATTAAAATGCTGCCTAAGGCAACGGCAATAATAATTCAATAATGCAATACACTCTGAAAGGGGCAATTCTGCATGCTGAGTACTTTCACTTCTGATATTTGAGTGCATAATGCTGCTAATTCTTTTCACTTTTACTTATGAATGCAGGGTTCTACTTGTAATGGGAGTACTTTAGGGCTGTGCTAACACTTCTAACAATAATTTTCAATAAACACTGATTTCCTGATTACCTTCTCAAATATTCAATCAAAAATGTCAGAAAATAATAATAATTGCCCATCGCAGTTTCCTACAACTCCAAGCAGACTTTTCCAAGCTGTTTGTTTTATCCAGACAACAGTCCAAACCACAACATAATCAGTTCACTATGGGGATCCAAATAAATAGTGAACAAATGAGAAGCTGGGATATCAAAAAATTACTTAAATGATAAACAAAATAACTGCCAAAGGGACTTATTTGTAACCACTGAAGACAGCACAGAGGCCTGTTCAGTCATTCACATACTGTAGAATGACATTAAGACATTTATTGCATTATGCATATAATGCAGCAAACTGAGGCTTCATCTCAGAAAATGCTGTGAAACTTTCAGTGGCATAATTTCTGGAAGGGACTCGTGGGATCCATGAGGAATGCACAACAAAGGGGAGTTCGCCCCAGTGAGACTGGCGGCAGTGTGCGGGCTGTAAACTGGCTCTGCTGACTCTCATGGCTCTGCTGGTGATGTGCGCAGCCAGCAGCAGGAGGAAGCCTTTGTAGTCCCCCCCCCCAGGTATGAATAGAACCTGTCTCTAATTCCAGTGGATCACACTGAGGGGCTTCCAGCATCTGGGTAGCATGTGTGAGTGTCCTGGTGGATCTGACTGTACACAGAACCGATTTCCCAGCTCTCGTCAAGTTTTTCATATTATACAGCCATGCTTCTTTTCAAAAAGTTCACATATACACATATAAATCTCCACATTCCCTTTCCAGTTTCGTGCAAAGATAAAAACACACACAGATACAGTAACATGACCCAAAAGCATTGTTAAGTACTGTGGGTAATATCCAGACACAGGAGATGAACTGGGCCACCGTAGTGTTCAACCTAGTCAAGAACAGCTCAACATATCCATATACTGACCAACTACCAACCTATTCTGAACTAAAATTATGGGCTTTGGAAGACAGAGAGGTAAACAGCTGCCAACTTTTATCAGAACTTTCTTATTGGGGGAGACAATATCTTTTGAATTTGTGAGGGAAAAACTCAACTTTAATTTACACCTGTGCCCAGTTGTCTCAGATAATAAACACACCAGCTGCTGTTGATCATCTTGCAACCTTAGTGTGTACTGTTAAACAATACTGTAAAACGTGGCTGAAAGTTTGAGCTTAAATGACTTTGTTACACATACTTGTACAAACAGTCAATACACCTGGTAGAAACTAGAAAAGTGGGGTAAATTAGACTATACAATAGTAAGTGTACAGCTGAGGTAAAGAGGGAGAGAGAGAGAGATGGAAAAAGACCAAAAACCAAGGAAAATTAAAGAAAATCACAAAATCGGTCACAGGAAACTGTTTACATTATATACTGAAACTGAACTGCCCATGGCCATTCAAATTATACATTTTTTACCACTACTGCAGTTCAGAACCAGGTGAACATTAAATAGTAGAAATCAAAATATAGCAGTATTTTTTTCTAGACACACAATACATTCAACTTCTGCCCCAACCACCCAAAGGAACTCACGTCCCTCCCCTCTCTGCCTCTCCATCTCCAAGCTGGCAATCCATGTGGTGAGAAATACCCGCTCTGACACTTTCCATGCTGTCTCATCAAACAGGTAATTAAAAACAGCCAACACGGGTCAGTGATTTGAGCTGACGGTATGTACACACTATGTTGGTGGCCACCAAAATGTGTAAGCCACAGATTTCCATTTAGTAAGCCGATACACACAACAGGCATAGAAGCCCAAAAAAATTCTGCGGTCTGCAGTGGAGGTGACATGTTGCTGGTGTGAAATTTCCAGAGTCAAACCTGTGGGCTGAAGAAACTGGACCACTGTTATTCTTTTGTGGTGCTCAACAAACAGTTGCAGAATGGCTGAGCAGCAAGGATAACAACAGGGTTGTTTTCATTATTAGGGGAGCCTTTCACATGGAAATCACTTGCCACAAAATACTACATTTCTTTTAGTTTTGGAGTAAAAGCCTCCATGTTAAGTGGATGGAAATTTGAATTAGTTCTCCTTCTCTCTCTGCACACATTCAGATCAATGTTTCCATCCAGCAACAATCCAGAAAACGTGTTGACAGCAAGGCTAAATTAATACAAACACACTGCTAAAAATGAATATGTGTGAATAGGTGGAAATTTTCTTTTTCCCCAAAAGAAAGTGTCAGCGGCAGGCTAAAATTAACCCAAGATTCTGTGTGTCAATCTGTTATTCTGTCAGTTTCCAGATGCTCCCCTCCCTCACACCCCCGCCTCCCTCTCTCCTTCAAAACACCACTCCTCTGTGGATAGGAGGTCATCTGCAGCCTCTGATCTGCTCACACTGGCCCTGCAGCAGAATCACAGCAAAACACAGAGCCAAAGATCTGATCAGGACCGCATGAGTCTGTGATGGCACACATGATTAAGTATGAGCTGGGTGTGCACTTGTGCTCAACAGTAAACACCTCCAGCTCTGTATGTGTGTTCTGTTATTATGGTTTGTCCCTATTAACAGAAGCAGAAGCATTCTGTTTACATGCAGACACCGACTCTGCGGAGACAAACGGTTTTATCACTATCACAGACCTGCAATGTGTTTGTGTGTGACACCACATCCACACTCAGTCGGCTACATCTGAAAAGACATTTCTTCTTCTTCATTATGGCCTTTTATTCACATCAATCTGGGACTGGGCCAGCCCTAGAAACACAAATATCCGTGACAGACTGACTGAGCGACAGAATTGCAGCATTGGTCAGTCGGTCCTTGATGAAGCTATTGGTTGTCCAGCTGCTGGACTGTTGTCATTGGCTGTCGTTGATGACATGAAAATGATTCGGCACAATTTTTTTTTGTCATCAGGGATCTGCAACTCATTTTTGTTTGCCCACTCCAGTGCTCCATGTTTGCAGAGTTCTCCTTGCCTGCTGAGAACGGCATGCCCGTTGCAAGAACATGCACAGCTAAAGCAGAAACTACTGGTGTTAACACCAGCTGACAACGCTGTCAGCAACCTAACAGGAGAGACACTCCGCATGTCAGAATTTTGCACACCCATGCACAGTCCATCCATATGCTTGGTGTTTTACCAAGTCTTGTTAGTTTGGATGAAGATTTTAATTTTTAAAAAAGACTTCTAACACCTTGTGTAGACACATTTTCAAATGGCAATAGCGTTTCCAGATTTTGCCAGAGTAGTACGGATGAAGCCTAAGTAAGTGTGTTTTCCTATCAAACAGGCAAACACTAACTGCTGCTCTTTAAGGCTGTCAATGCCCTCCCACATCCCACCTTATCTTCTGTTCATCCCACCCTTTCTAAACCATCAGAGGCCCATTATGGCCCCCCACCAGGGACAGTTTATTTTGCACCCGATACAGGATCATAAAGCAGATCCTCCGTGTGTTCATCTCCCAAATGCCTCCATAGAAATCCTCATCCACCCCTCTGGCCCGACTGGTGCTGTCCCTCTAGGGGATGCTCACCTGTCACCATTAATGAGGGCCCCCTCGCTCAGGAAAGGGGGAGTGGGAGAGCGAGGAGATACAGAGAGGGGGAGGTAAAGGAGGGGAGGTAGTAGTGGGATGCAAAACCCTGACAGCCCTTTCGCTGTGATGGATGAAGGATGGGAGATTAAGAAAGCCAGAAGCAAAGTGATTTCTGCTGGGAATAGCGCATTATTGGGCCCTTGTAAAGACCCAAGAGTCTTTGATAGAGCATAGCGATGCGCTCTTAACTAGAAAATCTCCCTTGAATGTGTGACCTTCTCTGAGAAGTACTGAAGGCATAAAATGATACAGTATCTACAGAAGAACATGGCTTTCTGTTGGTTTGAGTAACAACAACAATGATAAAGCACAAAAAGCCCTGTGCACTGTCAGTACAATGACAGGCATGTTCTCTAATATGCAGATGACACAGTTGTTATGCCTGAGCTTTGGATTGTTGGTTGGACGAAACAAGCAATTTGAAGATTTGTACCTTGGGCTCCAGGAACCTGTGACTATTATTTTTCACAATTTTCTGACATTTTGGAAACTGGATTCATACAGACAGATTAATCAATAACAAAAATAATCTGCAGATGCTGCCCTAGCTGTGACGATCACTCTTCTATGACTGAACATTTCCAAAATTAAGGACATAGCTATTGACTTCACTTCCTAGACTGTTATTAAAGGGCATTGTGTGCAAAGTGTTGAGAGTTGTATGCTTGTTTGGTTCTATTATTGAGAAGAAATTGAGCTTTGACATGAGGTAATGATTAAAAAAGGCAGACATTTGAAAGCTGAGCTTGATCTGAGCTAAACTAAAACAAAACTGAGAAAGAATACAGAAATTTACAAAAGGAGTGAGAGTGAAGATGGCAGAAACTGGGGATGCAGCCTGTTTACTACAAAGATTAGCTGTGCCTGGCCTGTCACACCCTTTTCTTCATTTTGCTTGTTAACTCTGTGAAACAAAATATCCCTGTATGTCTGCGGGCATTTGGTGCTGGTAAGCTGCTTTCAATTTGAAGTAACGGTAGTGGGTTGCGATTATTCTCCCTGTGCATGAACTGAACTGTCTTCATTTTTAGTTTTTGTAGTAAAGTCAGGAGCGTTTTGTGTCTCTTCAGCTCCACCATGTACCAGAACTGAAACTGAACCACTAAACAACAATATATTGCAGGCAGCATGAGTCTCCCTCCGAAATTATTGCAGTCATGTAGCGGCATACCTTTAGGTATACCACCTGCTCTAAGACCCCCCACTGCCAGCCACCCACCTCACAGACACACACCAAGAGACTGCTCAAGGGCATGAAACATGAGCAAAATACAGGGGCACACAGTTTGACATCAAGACGGGTCACACACAATGAAGCCCTGAGGAGAGCTTTAACAGCATGTCACGACAAAAAGGCAGACATGCACATGCGCACACTGACAACCACCCACGCACGGATCTCACCACTGAGTGCACTGAGCACAGCTGGAAATGAAATGTGTCTACATGTCAGTGATGAAAACCGACAATTAACATGACATGAGAATAGGCTATCAAACGAAGGGTAAAGAGAGAGAGAGACGACAAACAGACACACAAAGACAAACAGAGAAAAACCGAAACGACCGTCTTCATGCATTACTAAATCACTCAGCAAGCCAGACAAATAAATCATGGGTGATTACAGTAATGAAATCAGTTGGTTGGCCTAATACACAATGACACACGAATACAACAGGGGAAAGTAACTTCTCTTATGCTAAATATCAACAACAGCATACGGCTGTGCTGTTCAAAGGTATTTAGGATTGTAAAGATGCTTGAACTTTTCCATAACAAGCCTTGTTCACACCAACTTTGGTAAGTTATTTAATACATTCCCAAGAACCTAACAGCTCTTGGGCAACTTTTAAACTGTTGCATTCAGCTATGGGGTGTGCATTACAGTGATCTTTCCTGATGGATTCCTCTGTGTATGGTTGTTTGATTGCAGTGCAAAAAAAGGCAGCTCCAGATAGCAGCACAAGCTCTTTCATTCTGATGGACTGACTCCAAAGCCTGAACATTATGTGAAACTACATGCTATTGGTGCATGAGCAAGGGCACCTTCACCTCTAAACAGCCACTACAGAGACACTGGGTTCAATTCTTGACAGCGATACTGGCCTGGCTGTGCACTCCAACTAACACCATTGGCTTTTTGTGAGTGGGAAACCAGTGAGGGGTTATGTCGTTGTCACTGGTTGATGAGAGAACCCGAGATAGCATGAACCTTCCTCATGAAGAAGAGGACAACAGGACAACAATAGTTAAGAGATGAGCTGTGGTGCACAGGGAGAGACTGCAGAAAATATCTGATGGTACATCATCGTCGCGTCATCCATAATTAACCAGTTATCCGAACAACTTAATGAGCCTAGAAAAGCTGTTTGGTGGTGAATGACCCGCCCAGGTGGCCTGGCATTCACACAATAGGTCTGACATTTTATCCTTTCCCCATGTTCTCCTCACGCTTTATCAAAACACTGCTGCAAGCCTACAAGAGGGCAAGAAGGGCAATCCTCTCCCCTGCTCTCTAAACACCCCCCCCATTACTTTCCAACACCCCTTTGTCTTTGCTCTAAAAGGTCAGGTCAGCTGAATAAGGTGATCAGTCTCCATTTTAATCGCTCTCTTTGTCTCTTTGTCTCATTTCCTCAGTGCTGGGCAGTCTGAGCCACAGTCCAACACCAGGCTACATGCTGATTTACCATAATGAGAAAATCTGTGGGATATTAAGCTATGACTTTAGCAGGACAAAAATAACAACCCTTTGCAAATCTCTTATATTCTTGTGTGGGGCAGGAAATACAGATTTGAAAGTCAAGCATGAAGCCAGGTTTGCTTAATGAGTTCTAAGCTGCAACAGAGAAGAAGCAGTGGAAAACAAATGAGGCTCCTCTGTGAGTTTAAGATAAAGAATGTCTGAATAAGGTAGATTTAACAGAGTCTTGTATGCACCTGCAGAACCTCATTGGGTGAGCAGATGGAGAGTCTGAGGAGCAAATTGAAAAAAGGAAAAAAGAAAAGGAGAAACATAATTCAATTCTGTCAAACCCCTGATGGCTGCACCTCGGCATTCCAGCCTGATATAAAGACATGGCCTTCATAGTGGGACAGTGGCATCACCTGCCCTCGGTCGAACAACAGACACACATAAAGAGATCATATAATAAATATATAATGGAGCAGCAGTCAGTGCAGTCAGCCAGACAGGCTGGCAGGCTGGCAGAACGTGAGTGAGGGCTGAGGTTTTTTTTTACGATGCTTGTTTTATTATTCATAAAGAGGATGAGGTTTCCAGGATGCCTGGCTCATTGTTGGCTGGAGTCCCGAAGCTGCTCCATTCATTCACTGCTTCACTCCCTCACTCCACACACACACACACACACACAGAAAGTGTTTCTGCTGGGATATGTTTGAGCCACAGATCTAGTTTCCTTCATGAAGAACGACTGCTGTACCAGCTTCACTGTTTAAAATGAGGCAACACCATGAGGCTTGAAAAGACTTTTGCCAGAAGCGCCTAAATGTGTCTGTCATAAAAAATAGGCAGTAAAAAGAAACTCCAAATCAATGCTGTGATTCTGCGCATTCTTCCATAGCGGTGATAAAAGCCTGGATTCAATAGGGCATGTCACCACGTTATGGGGCCTAACATAGACGCCGGCCTCTGCATTTTAATATTTTATTAGTCTCATCCGCTATCTCCCACCAATCAGTCGATATCCTGACAGAGTGGGAGCAGAGACAGTGACAGTGCCTGGCGTCAATCATTTTTACAGTCTGGGTCAGGAAGGAGTAATCCAACAGGCGCTAAGCCCAGGGGAGCTCTGCTAGCGCTCCAGCACTGAGCTTTACTTTACAGGTGCAAGAGAGAGTAAAGAAACAGAGAGGAAAAAATTAAAGAGGGGAGGAGAAGTGACAGGAAGTGCTGTGGTTGTTCCTCAAAGTCGTGGTCAGTAGTATATCTGACTTGTTGCATCAATCATAATAAAAGACCCCTCCACATGCAGGATCAACAGCTTTCAGATGAGGTTACAAGAAGTGTAGTGCAGCTTTAACTTACAAATGCTTCTGCTGAAAACAAATGACATCATTTTCCAATGGGACAGCTGTATAAAAAAACAAATATGAGGCACTTTTCCAAATGGCTGTATACAGGTCATACCAGAAGCTTCAGCCTCCAGAACTGTTTGTTTCTTTAGCATTTATTTTTCAAGTTTCGTTTTCTGACACAACAGAACAAGGACAAAGTGTCCTAGTCGTTGTCCTCCTTGGTTTAATTTCTGGGTTTAACGGTGACTTCTCTAAGATATCAAATTTCTCTCTGACACCCAGTGATTCCTAACTGTCACTAGTTTGAGTATCTAGGGCTGAAACTAACAATTATTTTCATTATCAAAGAAACAGAGGCATCAAATCCTGAGAGGCTGGAACCAGGAAGAATTTGCCATATTTGCTTAAAAAATGTCGAAAACAAGTAGTAAAATGTAATCAATCAACTTATCATTGCAGCTCTATCTCACCAAGACCTAACAAAATAATAATAACAGCTGGTAAATATAATGTACTCAGCTAAAAGGTAACAGACTCTTGGCTTTCGCACCTGCACTGGAATGCAGGGAAACAATAACAAACAACACCACAATGAATCAATAATTGTCTAAAGATAGAAATCCCAGATCACCACAAAATATGAACTTAAACCAAATGCATTCTGTCTGCTGAATTTGAAGTAATGCCATTTCTTACAAACATCAACTTCCACATAGCAATTTGGGAATCAAATCAAAATGGGAAAACACCCAACTATCAGAAATATGTATAATATCAGAAGAAAATGTTTTGCAGTTGCACAGACAGTAGAGTTAGACCACTAACATGCAGTAAGGTTGTGGCTTATGAATTTCAATATGTGGGAAATTTCCAGTTATTAGATAAACCTGTTCAGCTCCGGGCATCTGGCAAATGACTAAGGCTGAGTGGAGGAGTGGGAGGATGTGGGAGAAAAACCTCTGCAGGTGAAAGATGAGTGAAGAAAACAAAGAGACAAAGGAGATGAGGAAATGACATGAGAGGACACCATTAAACAGAATTCAAAGAAGCTCCCTCTACTTGTGAACACACAGTGAGAAGACCTCCAAGGACATGTAGGACTCAGTGATTTGGTGAACAATATTAAGTACAAAATTCCCCTGCAAATATTGCATTAGGACCTACATGGTTGTTTTTCTCAGTAAATACACACACACACACACACATATATATATATATATCTATTTATATATGCACCAAGCGATCGCTAACTGATCTGTCATGTTTCTACCTCACCACCTAACACCTTGTAGAAGTGCCAACTACCAAGTAACTCTGATGAGCTGAAATGTTTGCACCGGAAATAGTGCCTACTGTTCACTACCTGCCAGTGGCCAGTCATTTACAGTCAACATCTAACTAACTGGTTCCCTAACCCTAACCCTAACCCTTAGCTACTGTAAAATCTGATAAATCTGCCAGCAACAACTGTCACTTAAATTATCAGCTAAAATCTTCAACACTTGTTAAGATGACACTGTTAATACAGCTCTTGCAGTTGGAAAATTACAGTCTTTCTAAGGGCATTTTTAATACAGAAAACAAGTTATTGTTCAGCTCTACCTCTTTCTATTCCAGTGCCTCTCAAGTACCTAACCCTCCATCCCTCATCCCCAACCCTCCTACACCTTCCCTCAGCCCAGGCTACCTCCGCACAGATGTCATACTCTCTTCAACTTCACAGAATGGTACAGGTGGCAGATATGCTGAATAAAAACAGAGCGTTATCCTCTAATCATCAGTGAATTGGACTGATACGAGTAGCACAGAAATCAATGTGCACAGACCATCAGATACCTAAACTGGGGTTAAAAAGATATGTCGATTTTTCTAATGAATGGGGCCAATATTGGACTTTAATTAAATATTGACCATTTGCGAGTTAGTGTTGTCCATACCCAGAGTGAAAGGAGTTCTTCAGAGAACACAGCTAATTTCATTAGTCTGCTTTCACTATTTTAAAGGTGAGTGTTAGTGTCCTGTGGTGATTTTTCATTTTTGAAGAAATAAAAATGGACTACAACGGTACATGTGTTGATTTTTGCTTATGTATTTTATTTTTCTCTAAATCCATAAAATGTGAAGAAATAGCCAAAAAAATCTGCTCACAAGTTCCCAGTGACCAAGGTGACATCTTCAGTCATATTCAGTTTACTATGATATAAAGCAAATAAATGAATAATGACGAAACCAAATATCAAGAGTCTGAAATATCAAATCAGTTGGTTGAACAAAATAATCCCAATTCTAGTCTCCCATTGAGGCATAATTTAAAAAGCATTTATAAAGTCCACCTGACCCAGGGCAATGCTTTGATTAAAGGTGGTTTCTATTATGCACCACCACCACATTTATAAATAAACTAACAAACAAACATCCTAAATGAGCAGTCAAGGGGAGGATAATAATGAGACAAGCGACAGAGGGGAGTGTTTGCATGCAGAGCAGGAGAGGAACAAAAAGACGGGAAATTCATTTTGCTTCTCTTGGTCTCCGTAAAGATTGCCTCGATGCGGTCTGTACCAACCGCGCGTGTGCAGAATATTGATTACCTAACTCACCTCATGTCATTACCTGAGCGCGCAAGGATGTAAAAGTCAGTCTAATATTTGGAGTGTGTACACCAGTCTTGTTATCCTTGCGGTGCGGAGGAGGGTGTGTGATAAACAGCACGTCTCAAGCACAGAGATCAATAGGAGTTAAGGAGAGAAAACCTCCACCTAGTGGCTTCAGCACAGGAATAGGAAACCAACTGAAGGGACCTGAATGAGGCCTGGGGCAGTGGGGACCAGAGAAAATATACGCAGAAATGAAAAAGAGAGTAAGACGAGCAGAGAAAACTTCTCTATGCAACACTGCAGGAAGATTTTTGCAAATGTTCCTTTTTCTCCTCCCCCACATATTTTCACTCATAACTTGATCAAACAAAATAAATTATTAAGTGTTCCCCATAAACTCTTCTTTCACAGAATGTTTGCTTGGCCTTAAAAAGTTTCACTTCTTCCTGTTTTGTTCATGTTTTTCCTGCTCAGAAGGATTCTACAGGGGCAAACAACCTGTTTCCCACTGAGGAAACCAATAGGCAAATAGGCATGCACACATTTTTCAATAAGAACTCACCCAAATATCCCCAAGTAAGTCAATAATCTTAGTCATCAAGCCTAACATAATAACGACAGTATTAACCATTGAAAACCACAATGTCAGTTTTGTTGATATAGACCACAGTGTCTCTTTAGGAGGATACTGTACTTACAACTACCTGAGAATAAAAATCAAACACCTGCTATTGCTTCTTGACTGTGTTGCTCTAAGTACAGTGTTAAGTGAACTGAGCATACCTTTATTTTTTATCAATTTATGACTTCTGTCAGAGTTAGGAGTGAGCCACTCAAATTGGGGATGACATTGGGATTTTCAAAAAGAAGTCACATAACTGATGTATTCATGGAAATTCTCGTCAGTGACTTTCCCCTCGAAAAAAAGAGATTCAATTGCTTGATTTTCATCATCAACCAAGCTGAATTCCAGAAAACAGCATGTGCAGTGTCTGGAAGATCATGGATGTGAAAGAAATGTGAAAAAACTGTAAAGTATCTTAAAGGGGACAAAAGAATACAAAATGAAAGATAAAAATAAATACAGTTTCATGATGGTCAAAATGCTGTGCACGTACTGTATACGTAAGCACGCTGGTTCCTTTTAGTCATTTCCCCTGCCAACACTATCAACGTCTAGATCTGCCTTCAGCTCCATCTCCCTTCCATATTCTTCTCCTCTCACCAGCTCTCTCTGGAGAATCTGAGAGAGATGGCATTAAGAGTGCGTTGATATTCTGCAGAGGTTGCAGCGTCTGGGTCGCCAGGATTACCCAGGGGGGAGGAAAGACAATGTAAAAAGATGAGAAGAAAGGAAAGGAGAGGAGGAGAGTGGGGTAGAAGAGGGGCATGCATACCTAGAGTTTACACAGCAAGTCCATTGTGTATTCAGGAGTGTGACTGTTTCATTTTGTGAGTTCACTGTATTTTATGTTTCACAGCAAAGCCAAGTGATTCTCTACAGACAGGAGACACAGGTCGTCCACTTTATCTAGTCAGTGATTACTAAGGATGAATGGAGGCTGTTGAAGGACTCAGGTGTATAAACAATAGCTGAGGTTTGGACCAGGGTGACCTCCCTTCCTCCTACACACACACACACACACACACATCCTATTCACAGACAAACACACCACTTTAGATAGAGGAAAGTTCACACAAACCTTCACAACTACATCAAGAATTTCAGTGGAGGAGGGAAACATAAATGGGACCTTCAAAATGCACACACAATTCACAAAGAATTCTCAACAGTGACACTGTAGCTTAGATGTCTGTAATATTAAATCAAATGCCTTGTCTAATAGAAACCATTGTTCACTAAAAAATATATGGCACGCATTCAACCCAGGCCCTGATCATTTTTGTGAAGCACAGTAAGGTGATACATACTGACTGCACACACAGGTTTAACTATATTCATATCATAATAAGTATTACATATAATAAATTATTATTATTATATGACTTAAAAGTCCACTTATCAGTTACGTAAACAATCCTTGACTCTAGTGCTCAACTCAACACAGCTCAAAGTTCAATACAAACAATGACCTAGAGAGAAATATTAGGATTTGAAAGGACCATTGCATGCCACAGTGCCCCCTAAAAAAGACAGCATCTTTAGTTAAAGAAGTCTTATAAAAGATCATTTATTTTTAATCTTTATTATAGTGTTGATGTAAATATAATCTCCAAATCCTGAGCAAGAAACAGTGTACTGCAGAATGGGCACTGAGGGCTGGGAACAGTTAATGAACTACTGCAACAGAAACAATAAAATGTTCTAGACTTGTTTCGCTGAGCCAGATAGTGTGGAGTCTGTGATGTTCATGTACCTAAAACTGTATACATAATACTCATGAATATATACAACATTTGTCCAATCACACAGAGCAAACAGTCTCAGATCTAGGCACCAAGGTCAATCGGTTCATTTGAATTTCTTTCATTGGCAGACTTGGAAGGCTATGGCAGCCTAAGTGACACTGCTTAAGGTTTTAATAACGGACATGTAAAGTGGAGTGAGTTTAAGGGAGATTCAAGGTACCAAATGTGTAGAATTAATGGTGCATTCAGACATGTGGATACTGAAAGCCAGGCTGTGTCTCGCATCTGTGTCAATCTTACATTTTCAGTGCTGACTGGTGATGTGAAGTCATTTGTGTTCTGCAAAAATTCTGCAGCCCTGTGTGCCATTGAGCATTTGCATAAATGTGAACTTCTCTCAGTTCGCAATTGTCATGCCATGTTGCCACTCTGCACCTTCGTATCTCTGATTCTAGGAGCACCCTCGTGTTCTTTGTAGCTTCATGTATCAAAATGTCCTCACAAACATAGTAAAAGCTCTCAGTGCATGCGTGTGTTTCAGGGGAGCTAGAGCATGGCTGGTTCACAGCGATTTTAATGTCTCAGCCAGGTGTCCAGCCCCTCTCCTGCCAGGATGCCACAAGGAGTCTGTGACATGAGCCAAAGCAACCAGGAGTGGTGGAGAGTGTGAAGTAGGGGGGAGTGTCTTGAAAACATTATGCCATTACAGCCTGAGTAAATCAGCGCAGTGGGGTGAGGGGCCTGGGGTGTCTCAGTCACAGCAAGGGGCTTGCGGGAAATCAATGGAATAGGAAAACCCCTTCAGAAACTGAAATGGCTCCCAGCAAAAGTGAGACGACAGAGCAACCACAGTAAGGGTAAATAAAAGAATAAAAAATAAATGGGGAATGAGCAAAAAGGGAAGAGAATGAGAAGATGGTAGAAGAAGGAGAAAAGAGATGGAGAGAGGTAGGTGAAGGTATATGCTGAGATTTTCCACAGGGAAGACAGTGTCATGATGGATGGTCTGAGATGAGCAAGAAGTAGCCATATGAATACAGACATATAATATGAACCAAATATAAACACTGTTGCTGCTTGGGTACAAAACCCTGCACCTGACAAAACCAGTGACCCAGATGATTCCACGTATCCATATCACATATCCCTCATGTATGCATTTTTTGACAATTATCCAGGTCTAGGTCTTAGTAGCAGCTGGCAAAGCAAAGTAGCCCTGACATCCTTCTCCCTAGCCGCATCCTCAAGCTCTTCCTTGGGGATCCTGGGGTGTTACCAGACCAGATGTGTGTTCTGGGTTTGCTCCAGGGTCTTCTCCCAAGTGAAAGTATGCACAATACCACCACAGGAAGGCTCCTTGTGGATACCTGAGCTGCTCATTATAAGACTCTGAAACATGATGTAGATTTTAAGTAATGTTCATTTTACCATAAAGAAGCAACAGTAATGTGGCCATGGTAAGGAAATGAAAAAAGTAGCAGAGCTATAGAGGCTATAAACGCAAACAGACTTCCAAGTATGCACACATTTAGCTACTCACGTTTGAGAAATGTAATCAAAGTCAGACATTAAGCTTTATATTAGCTAGCAGCATCTATTCATGCAGAACAGATAAAAAACAAGGAGAAAGAAATGAAAACACTGGAGACACAGATGTGCTCTGTGCTGCTTTATTAGCAGCCAGATATCTGCCATCTCTCTCAGCACTGCAGCACACACACACAAACACCACGGAGCATTTCCATTCATTAGCATTTATTCACTCTGTAACTGGCTCACAGCGAACAGCCAGAGAAAATATAGAGAGAGGTAGAGACGTGAGAGAGGAGAATGCTACTAGTCACATCAAAAGCACAGACCTTGTCAGTCAGCCGCATGGTGTTCCTCCTTCACAACACCCGCTGCTGGATGCTACCTCTTTACATCACACACACACACACACACACCCTAACCCCCAATTACCAGAAGGCAGCACAGTAAGCGGTCCACCGTAACACATCTGCCTGCCCAC
This sequence comes from Lates japonicus, assembly GCA_033238685.1. Lineage (NCBI taxonomy): Eukaryota > Metazoa > Chordata > Actinopteri > Centropomidae > Lates > Lates japonicus. The sequence goes on along the minus strand of BRZM01000022.1, from coordinate 8,258,051 downwards.
AGTGGGACACAAGAAAAAAATGATTCTCAGTGAGAAGAAAGAAATGTGTGAGAAGCAAGGAAAAAAACAAGATGTAACTAGAGAAAACTCGGTGAGTATGAATGTTTGTCGATGCTGAACAGTTGTTCAACTTTCTGTCAAAGCCACTTAACACTGGCCATTAAACACATCCCTTAAGCAATGGAGTTAATTCTCTTTCTCTGATAGTTTTACTGTGATGCCTAAAACATTGTCTAAAAGCGGAAATCCTGATTCCTGATAAACACCCAAACTTAATCTAATGTTCTTTGGCCCAGTCTCATCGATCATGGATATTTGTCAATAAGGTTTTTGAGATATCCTGCTGATAAACTTAGTAATTCATTAACGGGGATGAAAACAAATCCTTCTTGGCAGAGGTAGAAAAGCAAGAGTGTAATCACTCCTCTGCTGTACAAGATATTTCTAAAAACCTACATTTTTTTTAAATCGACTTTTCTCCTCTCTCTCTCTTCTCTAATTCTACTGCCTACTGCTTACTAACAGCTGTCCTCACAACTAGTGCCTGTTTTTAAATAAAGTTGCAAGGTAAGATAACAACTGCTTCATGGCACATATCTGCATCAAGAATGCAAAATGTCATGACCATATCAAGACCACCTGTTCTTACATAAAACCTCCTGAGCAGCTGGAACAGGGACAAAATTTGGAGATGAAAGCTATTTCTTTATCGATTTCATCTGTTAAAGTCTCTTAAATCATAAAATGAGATGGAAATGGGGAAAAAATCAAAGAGGAGATGGATATAAAGGAAGAGACAGAGGTTAAAGAAAGATGACCAAAATATGAATAATCTGAAATGTAGCTGTCACAATGGAAGATGTTCCACATTTTCTGAATCCTTTGGTCAAATATTACTCACCAACACCATCACTTATCAGACTGGCAATCTGTCCACCTGACTTAAGGATAAATGGCACAGATAATGGATGGATGGACCTACTCCACCAGTTTGAAAAAACAAAAATCTATTTTGACAGACATTTTTAATGGCATACAGGAAAAAAGTGAAATGTGAGTAAGAGAAAAGATGCATCGCCATCAATAACACATCATTTTTATACAATGCTACAGGAATTGCTTTGTCATATTAGAGATCCTCCTTGAATTAAGCAATATTTGCACAGTACATTTTCCATGCACACCTGTCTTTTGTGAAGCTTATTACCATAGTCTGGAGCTCTCCCGTAAGTCTACCAAATAGTAAACACTGTACTTGTACGTTGACAATTCAATGGTTCAAACTTTGCTTTTAGGAATAAACAAGCAGAATCAAAAATCAGGTTTGAATGTTCTATAAAAGACAAACATGTAGACAAACATGTATGTTTGCACCTAAACACAAACACACAGATTTCCAAGGGTTCATAAGGTATTCCCTGAGCTGAGTAAATGAGTTAAAGCACAGGGAAGCAGAAATCAATTTGGAGCATTCACTATTCATGCCTCCTCCTTCCCTGACTCTATTCACCTCACCTCCACTTATTTACATATCCATTTATTCATTTATCTTTGGTGAGGTCTTGCAGGAGGCTGTGGTGGATGTATGGAATAACAAAATGCTCATCAATATTCAGATATGCCCGTTTTACATGGTTACATGGTCAGACTGAGACAAATCGCTAAAAAGAGAATTATGACTCTACAGCTAAAAAAATAGAGTCTTTGCAAATACACACACAATGGTGCCCTCCTGGTAATATTGCATGTGTGTTGAGCCAAATGAATGCACAAAGCCTACCTCTGTGTCTGTCTCAGGGAGAGTAATAATTATGTGATAGTGAGGGCTGAGAGGTTTTTACAATCTGTACCAGCTGATTTCACTGATTAGCTCCCTCTCATTGGCTCAAGGTGAAATCAGCTGCTTTTGTGTTTGGTTGAAGAGGAAACCTTAAGACCCTCTACCCTCCATCCCTGATCAAACTCCTTAGTGGAAAATCTTGAACCTACTGTATACTTTGTACTCAGTGTCACTTTGCAGTTTTGTTGTACACCTTCAGTACTGAAAATGTGTTTTTTTCCACAATAATTTGATGCCAAAATAAACTGGCAGCAGTTGTGTTTTGTGCTGCAATTTATCCTGAGAAATGGGGGAAAAGAAAAGGCATCAGAATTAATGTGAGGCTTGAATTAAACAGGGTTCCTACAGAGTAGTTTGTTTGGAGTGCAAAAAATCTGTAGTTTCGTTGATCACTTCCTAAGAGAGGCTATACTGAGTTTGCAAACTAAAAATCCAGAACTTTCACCTTGTCGTGTACTGTTTTAATCTTAAAGGAGCTATATGTAAGTATTATTTGTAGCCAAACGTGGTTTCTTGCCGTCAGTGGGTGGTGGTGATGATCTTTTGCCAAAAGCTTCAACCACTGTTGCACTTAAAAGAAGTTACAATACACCCTCCGAATAGCGCTGCTTCTTCAGGGCAGTCTGGATGCTACAGCGAGCCACTCTTGGGAAGTAGTGAGACAGGCCAGGCGGGCCGGGGCTAGCTGATTAGCATGCTTATTTCAGTACAAGATCAAAGGATAAAAGATGATGCATAAAAAAGAAGATAAAAAACAGGAGCAAACTAAGAGTTAACATTGCCGTTGCTTCCAACCGCTGGAGACAGCTCTTGGCAAGTAGAGGAATAAAGTTGTGATGCTGAACTTGCAACGTTTCCTCTAGACTGATGAGTTAACAGCTGATAATGCAGACATTGGCTATGTAGCAATAGAAAAACTCAAAATACATAGAAGAGATAGCATGTAACATCAGTGGTTTGGGATGACAGTAAAATAGTTATATAGGGATACCGGAAGAGAGGACTAGGGCTAGCCTTTCTGCTAGCAAAGCTAGCGTTGGCAGATAGCTTGCGTAATTGACTTTTCGGACAATTAGGGTCGGTGTCTGTCCATTTATGATTTACACAAAGGCAGGGCACCCTGCCAAGACAATGGCGGGGGAAACACTGCACTGTGTCTGCCTTTTCAGTCGTTACTGTGACTCTTCTGAGACAGGGATGAGTAGTTGTTTGTAACTTTATAAGTCACGTTTTTATAATTAATACATTTTCAATTTTTTTTTCGTTTTTGCAATACTAGCATTCAATACTCGTGTGTAGCATCACATGTTGCTGTTATCTAATTGAGACATAAACTTGACATGAACTTCAAATTAAAAGGTGCCCTCAGGAGTATGGGGAGTCAGGAGTAATATTTTTGGCCTTTATCACCCAGCCCTAATCAGAGCATCACCAATGTCATTAGGATGATTCCCTCTGGGGATCCTCTGGCACTGCTTACATGACTTTTGTTCCAGGCACATCACAGGGAAATTCCACTCACAGAGACACTTAGACACTCAGACATCATCGATCTGCAATGCTTAATGTGGTCTGGAAGTTATTTTCAAGTTTTCTGAAGTGCTGTAATTTACCTTTTGGTCCTTCACTGTCGCTCATCTACCTCTACGTCAATTTGCAATTTTCCTGATTTCTATAAATGTATCAAAGTGTTGTGTTAATAATAGACATAACATCTGTGACTTAATTAGATAAAAGGTAGTAGTGGGAATGTGAGGCTTCTAGTCAGTCAGAGTTGTAATCTAACCTAACTTGACCCAAATTTTTAAGGCCTGTAATCCACTTCACACTTATGATGTAGTCACTGGACAAGCAGTAGCAACAAAAGATTAGTTTCAAGGACTAACTTAAGCTTCACTGGTTTAAAATTCTAATGTTATCGTTACTGGTTTCAAAGTTTCACAATATTTTCTGACTGAGAGAATGATTCAAGGTCTCAGGGTTGAAATGAGGTTTTCTTGCTACTGCTTGGCCTCTGATTGCATCATCAGGTGTAGGATTTGTGGCGAGCAAAGCTGCCCCAAAAGCAATGATTCCCACGATTAGTGACAAGTGTAATGGAGCACACTGCTGGCATGTTGTGCTCTGAAAGATTAAAGGATATGCAGTTAAAAATTGGGTATTGGTCCTTTGAAGAGAGACTAGGATTATGTGTTGATGTTGATTACCCATAGGGAACCAGATGACAGAACTGCTGATGTAGTTAACTTCCAAGCAAAGCCTGTGCCTGTTCATCTATGTGGTGGACAGGGCTCTCTTCATTGACTGTGGACCTTGTTCAATAAAACTTATTTCAGCGTACCTGACTTAAAACTATACCGAATGAATAATTATTCATTATTATATTGCACTTTTTCCAGTACCTACCGGCAGTACATAGCAATAATTCCTGATGATATAATTAATTGAATTAATGTGACTTGGTGGCCCCTTCACATTAAAATCTAGTTGATATATTTATATATATATATATTAGGAGGAGGTAAAGAAAAAAAGAGGGATTGATAAAAATTTAGAAACAGAGCACAAGTGACTGAGAGGAGCCACTGTGATGTGTAGAGGCGGTGGGGGTGAAGAGAGAGTGATGGATCCTCATTTGGGGAGGTGACAGAGGCAGTGAGAGAGAGAGAAAGAGAGAGAGGTGTCGTGGGATGGAGGAGTAATCTTCTTGTGCGTTGATGAACGCCTCTCCTCACCTCATACATCATCAGCAGGCAACAGCACCTCTGGTCTTCAGTCAATATCATCAGAGTTCGATGGCTATTTTTCTCTCTTCAAGAATCTTGCATTACATTACAAAACTGACCCAATGAAAGGACGTTAATGTAACAACACAGGACAGGTTTTGTATCAGACAATTTATCTCTGATACAAACCTACACTAAACTCCAACATGGTGTTATGATGTTTTTTGTTTTTCGAAAAGACCATTTTAAAAATGCAGTGAGTTGCATGAACAGGACCACAGTTTAGCAAACAACAAATCCAATCAGCCTGTTCAGTAGCATCCTGGTTTGGAAAATAAAAAGCGTTCACCTGCTTTCTCCTATAGGACTATAGCTTCAACGGTTCCGAAATATTCTAATCAACATCCAAAATACCAAAAAATCAGGTTAGACCAACTCTAGCAAGCACAAGTTACTGACTCATTAATTAAAACTGGTGAATTATTACAGATCATAAAACCAGGACTACCAAAAATAAAACAAATGGACCACAGAGACCAGTCTTCCTGGTCTCATTTGTAATGCCTGTAAACCCTTTATCATGAAAACCCTTGTAAAACGAGGCCAAGTTTCTATGAGGAAACAGTTATTGGAGTTTGCTCCCCTGACATACTTTAACTACAAGTCTACACACCAGAGTCCTTGAGAAGTTATTTCCTGTGACCGACACCTTTATCCAGATCCAGCAGCATCTTGGCAGGTTGATAAGATAAGAAAGATAAGAGATGCAACGGTCCGATAATCTTTGTTCAAGGCCCAAAAACCAGCAGTCATCAATCATGTCAAAGCACACCCGAGACAACACTTTAACGTGAAGGCAGTCTAAACATATCTAACCCCAGTCATTGTAATTTAAGGAGGGTGGATTTATATTCATTTTGTCACGCTCCACTTTCAGAGCATGAAGAACTTCTATCAGATGGATATCACTCATCACACCCATAAATCTTTGTATTTTTAGCTTATTTCAACTCGGGTTTATCTGTATATCCCAAAGTTTGGGCTTTACAATCTGTATAACATGAAACACCCTCTATCAGTGGACCATATATTCTCATGAGGAAAAAAAAAGGAGAAATCAAATAAAGAGAAAGAGGAAGGATTAGTCTTCCGAGCAAGTGGCTGTGAAGTGAGGGTAACTGCTGGTCCTGAGAGTATTTTTACCAATGTAGTCTCCAAATAAAATAAAAATACTACAGGTTCATGTTACAGCCATCAGTTTTAAATATATCCATTCTGTATTTTTGAGAAAGCTTCTGAGACCAAAACAGCAATACAAATGTCCACAATTTCACACTGTGATATGGGAAGACAGAATCACAATACATCCCCCAGTTTCAGCCAACCATAGAATTGGCGATTGGATGTTTCTCACCAAATTGCTTCTTGAGCGCTGTAACAGCCCTCTCTCCTGAAGTTTACTTACACAAAGAAATGATGAACTGCATTTTCAGACATCTAAATTAAATACTTTTTAAAAACACAGAGTGTGAATGTGCCCCCAGAGTGAACTATGGAGCCAATCTGCTCACATCAGCAGCAGAGGCCCTACAGTACACCACCACAGCGACAACTGATTTAAGTAATCGTTTGCTTATTTCAGCTGCTCATTCTTTGTCCTGTTAAATAGTGGGTACCAAAAGGTAATATTACAGACCACTTGCATTCACATGTCATCCCATTTCCAGTGCTCTACATGTATAGAGGTGCTGTATTTCACACTGCATTTCAATGGGCTATTTTCCATACTCTACTATACGACTGTTATCACCCATCGCCCAACGGTGAGATATGGTTCAAGCTTTATTGCATTTCCATGGAGCTGAGTGTTTCTCAGCTCCGGCATAGCGTTATCTCAGGCGGCTTACGGTGAGCCTTCACCAGGACTTACTCCTCTCATCAATTCTGCCCATCGCTCCGCTGAACCTCACGTTTTTGATTGGCTGGCAGTTGGGGCCGCCTCATTGGAAGTACGCTCTGATTGGCTCAGCTGTGTTCTTCATTAGAGAAGACTTGGACAGCGGGCTGACCCCTGGAAGGTTCCAGAGCATGTTGTGATAAATGAGCTTTTTCTTCTCTGTCACACCACCACGTTCATATACACATGCATGCACACAGACACACATACATGTATGCACACAAACATACACAAAAGCAAAAGCAAAAACAGGGAGCATACACTCCTCCCGTCCTCTCCGGTGAATACTGCATCACTCCAAAACAGCTGAAACTCGGCTGCCTGCAGGCTTGGCTTCCAAATCTATGTTAACCTTTAGTCAAAAGTGCTTACTGTAGTCTAAATTAAGATATGCAAACATCCAAACGGCCTCATTTGCATTCTGGATGAGGCAAAGTCTTAAATTTTTGGCAGGTGCTGTAGAGCCAGTGCTGACCTTGATAAAGTGCTCCAAACAGACAGAAACCCAGTGGTTTCTCCATGAATCTCTGCAGCACATAGATTCACCCGATGTAACTGTGGTTAGGATGGAAACAAATATATTTCCCTTTTTTTGTGGTTTAACAGGGCCCACATGCTGTGTGGAAAATGCGTTTAGCCTGACTGGCAGAATTACAAAGGATCCACACCTTCACAGCAAGAAATACAACAGAATACAAACAGAAAATTACCCTGACAGAATAATGTAGAATGTAATAATAGGGAAAAGTGTAATACAATAAAATAATATGATCTAGCCATGGAATATACTGAAAATTAACGAATAAAAATGTGGGTTTCAATTACAGCGCAGTTTTTCATTTCAAATCTATAACAGAGCCACACTCATGGTTTGTCATCTCAGTTTCCTGTAATATTGTCCCATCCCGTTGGGAGAATTCAAAAAGACTTGTTACAGCTTACAATTACGAACGAAGCATTTCTGAACTTCTGAGACCATCTCTGCTTTATAGTCTACCGCAACCAACCCGTATCAACTGGAAATACAAACGTAAGCCGCTGCCATGAACAACCGCAGAATCTCACTGTGAGCGGCATACCCCTATTTCCACTTGAAATTGAAAGATTTCCAGAGGGAGACAGAGAGAAAAAGAGAGAGGGGGGAAACAGACAGATTTTACAGGAGTTAACCAACAGGATTCACAGGTCTGCAGTTAAAACCACTGAGGCAAAGAGGATGACACAGAGAAAAGAGCAGGTATAGAAGGTCAGGAGAGAGGCAAGGTGTGACACTAAACAGTGAAAAAGAGAGGAATCATCCACAACATTCACTGCACTGCTGAGACACCAAGATCACAACACTCCTCAAAAACTCTCTAGAAATGATTAGAGATGATTCTCATAATCTGTGATTTAATTAATTTGCTTCATTTCAGGACAGAAATATCATGGAGATTTGAAGGTTAATAAACATTAGATACTGGCCAACAATCTTTTTTTTAAATAATCTCATTACATAAACATTTATTACAAAATTTATTTTGGTCATTATTTGGTGGTGCTTAAGTCCCATCAAAGTTGACAATAGCAGTAATAAGACCAACACATTTTGACACATGGAGTTCACATATATGTAACCGTATAACAACTTCAATATACTGTACATGAAAATTCTGCCTGCCAGTATACCTGCACTAAGCCAATATCAGTCAATAATACCAGCTCAGCAATTATCTGTTGGGCTCTTAACATATGCTCTTATGTATTTTTAATATTAGCTTCATTAAGATGGAGGCTATTCATTTGCATCCAGTAAGAGTGGGAGGGTAGACAAAGAAAGCAAAATGAAGGAAAAGTAGAAAATCTTAGTTAAATAAGTGAAGCTGTTGGGTTTTGCTTTGTCTGTTCTATGAAGTACTGTTACAGATAGAGGTTTGAACAAATACACTGACAGACACACACACACACACACACACACACAATCACCAGCCACTGTTGAACACAATCCAAGTCTGTATGTTCTGCACTGGTGCTGTCGCACTACTCAACCACTTCAACTACACACAGCTCCAAACACGCTGCTTTTATTTGAGTGTACGTGTCTGTGTGTGCGTCTTATCTCCTGCTCCACACTGCATCAAGGTACCCAGCTCCTCTACCTCTAAGTCACACACTATCATTCTGTTATCACTGCAGCTACAGGGGGTCTCTTTAGCGAAAACCCTCACTTTCTCGCTGCTTCAGCCAACCGGCACCACCTCCCGTTTCCTGCACCTCCTCCTCACTGCTTATTTTTGCCAGCTCCACAGTTCAGCGAGAGCCAGGGAGGGCTGATGTAAGAGCTGCTTAAGAGTCACCGCCAATAGCTGAAACAGCTGAAGGAGAAGCCTAATGGGAGAGAAAACCACAAGTAGCGACCAACCTCTGAACCTGATAACTCAAACAGCATTAAACCTGTTGAGATGGCTAAGGTAAGAAAAACACAGATAAACACGCACTATTAACACAATTGAACAGAGCCGCCTTCTGTAATCACCTTTGTCCAACATTCCCATCCTCAGATTTTGAAGCAATCCTTTTCCCCAGTGAGAGAGGCGCAGGGAGATGGGGGAGACGAAGCCCCAACAGCCAATAAATTAACATGTTTTTACATGGCTTATCACGTGTGTTTTGGATGGATCTGCTTGAGGAGGAGCTGCTAATGTGTTCGCTCACTGGCAAAACAGCGCCTGTAGATGGCTGCACAACAGGGCGGTAGTTTACAGGAATGGTTGATACAAATTAATTAGACTGAGGGTGCAGATCAATATTGATAAATGTGTCATCCACCGAATCAAAGCCAAGTTTTTAGAGCTGCTATGGTCATTATGACAAATGGAAGGATTATAAAGAAGGTGTAAAAATTAAACAATCATATTCACAGATAGCACACAATGGATGGCTATAATGAAAACACATAAAAATTAAATGATGCTACCATGGTTTGCCATGGTCAATTACTGTAACTCTTAATATATGTTTTAATGTAATAACACTTTGAAAGTCAATGAACAAAATACTCCATTGCTATCAGCATTAACAATATGATAGTCTGGATTTGTTGTGGCAAGGGCCTGTTCACCCAAAATGCAAAAAGATTTCTAACAATACTTCGTTAGCTGCTCTAGTTATGCAAAGAGTTTTGGTTTTGTTGTCCCATCTGTTGTTTCTGAAATTTCCACAATGATCAAATACAAGCGAGGTAAAGGAATTTCGTTTTGTTTGACAGCTTTAAGAATGACATTTCTGTGCAACACCTCTCTTTGTACAAACTATGTCCATGTTACTGTGGAGAATCCACAAATCTTGCTTTTCATTTCTCAACAGTGTCTCAATTGAATTTGGAGAAATGTATCCTATCGTTGTGACATTTCTTGAGTTTAATGCATGAATTTAGAATAGAGCTAACAGAGTCTGACTATCAGCCCATATTCGTTCAGAGACCATTCTCCTCCTTCCATCTGAGCCTGAAAACACTTAGCAGTCCTCCTGTGCTTGGAGCTCTGCCCATTTTACACCTGTATGCACACCTGCCAAATGTCTACATATGTCTGATTCAGACAGAATGGAAAGAGGAAGAGTCAGAGACAAAGAGGGAGATGGAGTTGTGAGGATGAAGAGAGGAGAATTGATTGTTTTCCGTGATTCTGTTACCATTGGTTGCCTGCAGTTTGCAGCAATCTATGATGCATCTCCTCAAAAGATTAACTATTCAACTCTTACTCACTTTGCTCACTGACATAAAAACACAAATCTCAAGTCAGTGCTCTCCCCACCCAACTCTCCACACTAAAAGTCGTAGATGTCGATCAAGACAATAAGGAGTTTTAAATCCTCTCTTTGCAGCATCTTCTGTGTCAACAGGGTACCGAGAGGGCCCTGAGGTTGACTCCTATTACAAAGACAGAGAGGCCAGGCATGTATGACAGACCTGAGAAGAAAAAGGGCCAGAATAGGAGTCTATTCTCCCCTCGCTTCCTGGATAAATATTTGATCAGCGAACTCTGATGGGTATTGATTAGAGCCTTTTATCCGCCTTTATCGATCCCTACTGACTGTGATCACTGCTTAGATGAACACACACAGACACACACACACACATACTCCTGTAACTCTGAATGTCAAACTGAAATGAAAGCGTTGAAGGCTTACATTTAGCTTCACAAAGTGTTTTCTAACGAGATGATTGTAAGGTTGTTCAGATAATAGCACGTAAAGCACCATACGACAGACAGGTGAAGATGTGTTTGGGGGTGTGTATGCAGAGTAATGCTGCAGCATGTACATGCCCTGTGGTGTATATTAGTAACCACTATCAGGTTATAGTGCTTTCCACCTAGGCTATCATACCTTCCCTTCGAGTCCTATTAACAGCTAAGATTACATTACTGCAACAACCTTGAGCCCCATGTTATGACCCCTGCTGTAGTGCTTACACAAGCACCCCTGCCTTCAAAAAAAATGATGGAACTACTCACCACAACACAGATGTGTTTTTCTCAATAAAGAGAAATGGGTCTTGTTTGCCACTTAACTGATTACAGCACTAGTAACATCATGATGTGAGCTGAAATTTCATGACTTGACCTACATCATTGTAAAATCCAATAAAGCCAGCACTAGGACACTCCTGAGAATAAGATCTTTAGACAAATCAAAGGCAAGGCATTGTATGGCATATGGCCACAGGTACACAAATCATTAACTCCAGTTTGACTGATATAGTGATGAGTTTACATCAAGATGCTGAAGCACGGTTTCTAATACTGTGACGCATGATTTTACAACACAGTTGTAAGTTACCAAAGCAATACTATGAAAGTTCGAGGGTTCTTAGGTAAACAGTAGAACTATGCCATTCATGGTACTACTGGAATGTTCTTTGCATGTAATTTCCGATTACAACATAATGTGTTGCCAAATGATGTTGAATTGGCTGCAACAAAGCAAGGTGTAATAACAATCCTTTTTTCAGGGCCCAAGAAGTAAAAAAGAGGAGGCTGTTTTATATGAATTTCTAGATACACTGCAACTGCTCAAATCAGAATGAAATGAAAAAGGCAGGAATGAAGATCTACTAAAATGAACACTGCATATAAAATGTGAAATCCTGAAAAGCTCTCTCAAAAGCAAAGGTGCTCGAACATTTTTCCCAGTCACGACATCAATTGAGTTGACCTTCTCGAGTGACCTTTAATAATCTGACTTATCTCGAATTCTCTGTATGTGGTTCCTTCAGTCAGAAATAATTTTATATTCAGGTAACCACTGCCTTCTAAACTATTCCATTTCCTCATGATTCATTTACAAGAGAAACCAAAGTAGAGAGAGATGAAAGCGGATGAAGAGAGAAGCAAATTGCTGATGTAGGCACTGAACTCCAGTCGCTGGGGTTACATTGTGTGGGTGGGAGACAGTGACGTAACACCTCAAACCCAATCTTTGAGACATGTATCCTGTCACTGGTAATCGCAACCAAATTCCCTACAAGATCTAATCATTTTCTCTAATCCTGGTGTCATTTCTGATCTGTCAGAAGCATGAGACTCGTACAATACCGCATCACCTTAGGTCCTATGACCTACTGATGTCAACAATGCCTGAAATACTGAGGACTTACGGTTCTCGCAGATTCTTGCAACAATTTAATTAGCTAAGGCAGCCAAATCAGTTCATGCATGAATCAATCAGAGACAAACACATCATATTTACTCTACTTGATTACACTGATTATTCTGACAGAGGGTAATATGTCCAAGTGGGGAAGACAGAATTGAAGTAATTGAATTCCAAGGCAGTTGCCGCTCACGTCATTATGGGCAAAGCTGTCTTCAGATTCTGTGTGTAACATTCATCCTACCACTAAAGCAAAAGCTCAGGCAATCATCAGTCACAGAATGAGAAGCAAATCCCATCAACATTTTGATTTCTTTAAACTAAACCTCATTATTTGCTATCATTTGCTTTTATGGTTGTATATACATTGCCTAAACTAAAGCAAATTAGGGTTTGTAGAATAAAAATAACATGGATGAATTAACACTGCCATTCACAGCACCAGAAGGTGTCACATATGGTAGACGAGCATACATGGGAGACTATTCTAAACCCAAATCCTGATATTAAGTTGGATCAACCAACACCCAGATCATTTAATACACAGGGCTGTACAACTCGTCATGAAACCACTGAGATACTGAACTGACTAACTACCTTACACTGGCTAGGGCCACATCCACTGATGTCAAATGAAGTAATGGTTAATTCTAAGACAGTAATTCTGTCTCTAATCAAGGCAACACTTTAATGCCATTAACTGGCCTAGGATGAGCTGGTTACAGCACTGAGTTATATAATACAAAAACAGGTTACATCAGGTCCCCAACAAAGCAGGTGGCATCTCATGGAAATATGGCACTTCACAACTCATCTGCATTATTTTATATCTTTGGCATGGGCACAAAACTCCAATGGCCTCATCAGCAGCTCATTTATTGGACAGACTGCTCCTGTCATCCTGCCATGTTAGTTATTCTGGCAGTAGATAATAGTAGCAGCACATATGATTCCAGTCCCTGTAACTTTTGCTGATAATGATAGGCTTCAGTTTCTTTGGTGTTCTTAAGAGGAGAAAAAGATTAAGACAACTGAGACTTGTCCAGACTGTCCAGATTACAAGTCCAGACTTCATTTTGTTCAAACAAGACAAACTGCTTTCCATTAAGAGCAATCTTTTTACCGATAAATTAACCTATTTTCGGAACATTCATATTCCTCTCCAAAGGAAACAGTAGCTTTCTTTGCAAAGAATAAAAACCTGCATTTTATGGCATTTTATATATATATATATATACATATATTATTTTTATTGTTTTGGTGCCATCCAACTTTAGATAGATTGTTCTGGCCGGAAAAGACATTAAATCCTCCTCCTCCTAAATCAACAAAAGATTCCCTATCACACAATTAGCCTAAATCAGATTTTCAGTGGTTGACGTTGGCCCTTCTCTCCATATATCCACTATCAAGCAAGAAAGGCACTGGCATTGCAACCATTCTTAATGTTTTTGTAGCTAATCAAAAGTCAGCACTCATCACCCTCAGTATAAGCCTTGCAGTTACAATTCGAGAGCACACTTCATTATATTGTGAAAGAGAGTCATTGACCTGCGACAAACAGATTCCCTGACAAATGCTGATTAACTGTCCTTGTATAAAGAAAGAGCCTTTGATGTCCATATTCTCCCTTGATCTCCCTGTGCTCCACGCATCTTGGAGATGGGTAAGGAGACCCAGGTGCGGGTGATCAAGTGTCTTTTTCTGGCTTCTTGATTCCAGGCAGGAGGCCACAGTCTGGGCTCGGCAGCTGTGTATACACGGTACCTGGATCAATAACAGCAGAGAGCTTGTATTGATTATGTGTGTAAGTGATACTAGAATGGGGGTTGTTATGGAAAAGGAGGGGGGCGATAGGTGGCCTGGACTTAGATAACAGGGACGCAGCCTTGTGGTGACCCTGGTGAGCTATGTTTGTGTATATGGCTTCCCTATTCTCCCACATGCTCTGGTCTGTCGTACAGGGCAGTATGTGTAAAATATGTGCACAGAGATGTCATATTATTCAATACAGGTTGACCCCCAAATCCCAAGGCTTTAATATGTCCTGGCCTACGTCCTGGTCTGACCCTTGCAACAGACTTAATCTATGAATAGTCAATTTTTATTGCCATTTATATATGAATACAAGGGTATTCCACGAATACATTTTCCAAATACATTTGAAGTCCTGCTTTGAAGTTAGTGGCTTTTGAACTATACCAACCCTTTAAGAAATTCTCTGCAATTCATCTATTACTCTGCATTTTTAATGCCAGATTTTCAAAAATACACACAGCAAAGTGGAAAAACAATTTTCATTTCAGCTTCCAGGTGTTAATCATAAATTGAACGTGGGGATATTTTGGTAGTGTAGGTTCCAATATCTCTCACGTGGAATTACAGAGTGCAGCCATGTTTCAGCCTGAGTGGCAAAAAATTCAAGAAACCCATTTGATGTCAAAAGTCCAAAACCTATTTTCACTTCAATCAACTCCACCTACAAAAAAGCAAGCAATCTGATAAAAGGCACTGTGCCTCATATTTTAAAAAATAAAATACTGAATCTTTTGTGCTTGATTATCAGGGTGGGCTGATGAGTAAATTGGCTATTTCTGTCTCATTAGGATTCAGTGCATCAAACTTACAAAAATACCTCTAAAAAGCACAATCAATGCAATATTTATGATAATATAACCAGCAATATGGGGCATTCACAAACAGCCTGAGCTTGAATAATGTCTTAAACAGCAGCACTACTGATTTTCAAAAGATATTATAAGAACACATTTAGGGCATTGTGCCTTCATTTTGTAGATGTAATACACATTACAGCATGAATAGTCAGCAACTCAAACTTTTAATGGTGCACATTTTTTTTGTACAATTTACATATTTATTAGCAAGATTCCCCTTTCTACCAAAATAGAAACCCTGCCCCGCCTGTCACCCCTGCTGCCCTTTATTTACATTGATTGTGTCATTGCTATAGACAGAGTCACATGAAAAACATCTGTTCTAACGCCAAGCTTAGTGCTCTCCAAGGACTTGAATGGCTCAATTACAGCAGAGCTCAATGTCTGCAGCACCACCCTCCAAAACAGAGCTGAGGCAGCACCCGGTAAGACCTCCTGGGATCAGAAACTCCAGATCCTGAATATACCCTGGCCCACTGTGATACATATATCAAATATCCCTGTGGTATTCCCACTAATGAGCCATTACACTTACATCTGAAATCTAGATACTGTCGGAGTGCTGAGACATTTTAATCAACTACAGAATCTGCTGTATTGGACAGCACTGTATGTCTCCAACTTTGAGTGAATCTGTGAAAATCATTAAGATTCTGAGCATGTTCTCATTGAATTAAATACTTGTTCAGAACAGACACAGATCAAGTGTCAATAATTAAAAGGGTTTTTCTTGTTATGAACGGTAAACTTATTAAATGAATGCACTGAGTGATTTTGCAACCAAAGTCAATGCAGTATCAGGCACATTCTTTACATAAACATCCACCCATTTCATCGATTTAAACCACAAACGGCATCACATTCCCACTGATTCGACAGAGAGAGAAAACAGCGCAGTTTTCTTTATTTGCTGATACGAATCACACCACACTGAGCAAGAACTCAATCTAGAGAAACTTGAATCACAGTAACTGTCCTCATATCAATCATTTCTTAATACTGTAAAGTTTTTGTTGCTGTTTTCAAAAGGTTGCTTATAAAAGTAAAAGGTACCCAGAACATGCTGGACAGACTACATTTCTCAAGAGACTACATATCTCATCCAGCCTGGGAACGCCATGGGGTCCCTTCAGGAGTTACTGGAAAGCGTTGCTGGAGAGTTGGATGTCTGGCCTACCTTGCTTGACCCACTTCTGCTGTGACCAAAATCCAGATAAGCTGTCAAAAAAGGATAATTTTAAATGAAACATATCCCAAAGGTCCATATTTGGTGCTTGTTACCCAACATGCAACAGAAGTGCATTATCAATAAAGTTAGAGAATTGTCTTCAAAAAGAAACAAAAACACATCTAAGCAGCAAGCACTATACATTGAGTACAGAAACAAGCAGCCATAATTAGCTACTTCCCACCTCTGTGTGCTGTAAAGTCATTTATCCTTCAGATTCAACATTACATCGACTTCTATGCAGCGCACTGACTGGAGAGTGCATTAAGATGCAGAAAAAAGAAACAGTGGTGTCTGGGAAGGTGGAGAGAGACTGGGGGAAGGTACTGGAGACAGGAAATCATTGTCTGATTCATCACTTCATGTTCAGCAGATTACACGCTGAGAGAGACACTGGTGGAAAATCTCTTCGACAAATAAAACAGGATTACTTATTCAGAAAGATAAAAGAAGCGTCAGGGTCTAATCCTTCCATAGGATCGCAAATAAATTATTTCATGGACACTGAATGCCAACAAAGGCACTACAATGACCGAGATTGGATTTCATAAAGATTATCCAATTAAGCCCTGTACACACATATGTACGGTCATCAACCTGTGGTAGAGTACAGTAAAGTTTTGGTTAACAGAATGGCTTGGTCTATTAAGAACCCGTTGTGCCGTGCTCTTCGATTCTCTCAGGTACAAAAAAAGGGGGACAGAAAACAGCTAGAAGAAAGCTAGAAGAAAAATATAATTTTCCTTCTGGAAAAACATGCTTTGAAAGAATAAAAAAGGCCCCATGTTGCCTCAATGGCATTGTTCATCGTCACAGTGCCAATTGTGTTTCCCACAGCCCTGCAGGCACACTGTGTCCAGCAATATTTCACTGAACAACACATGGTAGAAATCTCTATTTCTTGCAACAAAGGAGGCTGATGTAGCGAATGTTTGTGCACCTTCCCTCTCCTCCTTTTGATTATTAGAATTCCTCTCCAAATGTGGCAGATTTACACTATGGGCTCCATGATGGAGGTAGAGATGAGGTTAAGAGGCTGTAGAGTGTGTGTCTATGGGGGGGATTGGCTGAAAGAAGGTGAAGAACCTGCAGCTCCACACTCGGGGCTACAGATGAAAAACAGAACCTTTTTTACCCCTCATCCCTCCTTATCACTTGGGAAGTTCCTGGTGTGTAAAATTGAATTCCGACAGTATTTCCCTGGATCAAGATGAGAGGGCAGGGATTGGTGAAAACATAGTGCGGAAAAGCGGGGACAACTGCTCTTAAACACACTGCTCAATCCTGCTTTTACACACATACACACACACATAAACTGCAGACACAAGATAATAAGGTCTGTGTCTTTCTAGAACAAAGGCAAAAGTGGACTCACATTAAGCCAATGGTGCAAAGAGTAACGCACTTCCAGGATCATACGTGCTGATCTGGTGGCTCTGTGATGTTGAATGTGTTCACACCCTACCAGTGACAAATGACAGGAGGAGGCCCTTAGCTTTTTTTAATCTAGAATCTCACCTTCCTGTTTCTATTTATTCCAGTCACATACACATCCAACCTGAGCCTGAAGCTATTCTAACAGGTGCTGTACATGAATTTTATTTTATTTTTTATGAGCTTGAAATGCAAAAAAAAATGCATACCTAATAACATGAAATATATCCACTGGCAAGAACCCATCAAAATAACTGTTCTTAGAGGCAAAATAATTAAACAGTGAAAGTGGTAGCAGCATTTATGTCTGATAGGGGGTAGACAGCTTTAAAATAAGCTCTCCTCAGATATGACAAACGCTGGTTCTCAGCTTTAATTATAACCTCATTATTCACCGAAATGAAACCAAAGACAAAGGAGTCCTTAATTTATAAAGACTGTTCCCAATTCAGAACCACCTGCTCAAATGATTAAAAAAATGTCTTGTTCTCGATGTGTATGTTTGCATATGGATACAGTGACCACAGCACAGAGGAAATCCCGTCACCACAGGAGCGAGCTGAAGCACCTGTTCATCAGCCGAGCACCTCCCCTGAACCAGACTGAACCAGATCCTACCCACTGACCCCCAGACAGGGATTACAATGTTGTGTGAGTCAGAACAGCCAGACCATCACACACCCTGCTGAGTGTGTTACTGACAACACCATTTCTCCAGCCATTTAGACTCGAGCTGTCACACAGTCCAAAAACTGAACTCAACTGAAAATGTGGATATGCTGTTGATTTGTTCAGTTCAAATTCAGCTGTATGTTGATCTGTTGCCAACAGTGCCTAATGAAACAGAACAAGTTTTCACCAGTCTTTGACAAGTCTAGTATAGAATTAATGAAGGCTTAGGGCAAAAATACTGTCTTAAATTTAAAACAAATCTGTTCATGCAATTAAAAATGAGGGGAAACATGCAGCTTTTATGTATACACTTGCATTTCGGTCAGTTATTTCATCTTTCATTTTGTTAGGTAAAACAGGTTAGACATCAGTTTATCTGTCACATTGTTTAAAAATGCTGTATACTGACCATCTGAGGCGATGATGATTCCTCCAAGTGTGTTCTCATTTAGAGACAATTAGGGTGTTTTTTTTAAATGGGAAAAAAGTGTATGTGGACAGAAGTAGCAAAGCATGTCTCTCATTATCAAACAATTTACAGCTCTATACATCATTAGAAATGTATCATTTTTGTACTAAAGATTTGCCAAATCACCGAAAATGAACACCTCATGCGTTATCCTGTAGTTGGTCTGAAAAGGACCAAAAATGACTGTAAAATACAGACTGAAGGCAAAAGATTTCTTTCCAGGGTCATCAAGGATGTCCTTCCTGACAGGAAACTGAGCAGGCGTTTGGTATGTGATGGGTCAGTATTTTAGGGGCCCAGCTAGCCAATCGTGTTGCCCCATATCAGAAGTCCAGGCCATCCCACCAGCCTCTGCCACCTGTCCTTCACCCTCCCTCAGGGTGTGGGGAGAGGGTGACGACCAGATGGCTCTTGAGGGCCGAGCAGCATCCTGAGTGCAGCATCCTCCCCACCCCCAGCCTCAGAGCTCCATGCCTGGTCCCACCTCCACCCTCTGACCCGCCCCCCTCCCCTTCCCCAATCCAAACCCCTGAGCCCCAGCGCTCGTCAGTGCTGCATGACTGAGCAAACATAGTCCTTCACCAAGATAAATCCCCCGTCTCTCCTATGCAGCAGCCTGGTTTGCAAGAAAAGCTTAGTCCGTGCCTAAAAGAGCCCTCATTTATACTGGCAAAACAGCATTCATGACATTAAGATTTTCACTATCACAAAGTGCCAGGACCTGCTCCTGATTGTTTATTGGTTAGTTTAAAAAAAAATCTTTTAAAGAATATGGTTCCAGCCATTCCTGAGCTAAATAAGATAATGAGTGCAAGCCACTGTGATCTCTAAAGATAGTAATCATTTGTCTGAGCAATCCCATTAGGGGCTGACTAGAAAGGAGCAACTGTTAAAGAAGGATGTCTACAATAGGTTCTAAATAATCTCACAAGGCTGCTCATTTGTCATCACGCTATCCTATCTCCCTGATATTACATTCAATTAGTTTCAGATACCAGCAGTGCAGGGGATGCTGGCACACACAATCAATCAAACCCTGTCAATGACAAATTGTCACCCTTCTAGTTGCTTTCTATATCTAGGCAACAGGCCAACGCAACAGTGGAGACATGAGTCGTGGTGGTGATCACCAAGTCTGATGGATGTCACAACCTGGGGTCAGAATCCAGGCGTCAATTCTCGCTGAGAGCAAAAAGATGGGTCATCATTCAAATCTGTTCAGGCGCCAGGAACAAAAGATCATCGCAAATGGTCGAAAATGAGCGCAGTGCTGTATACTTCAGACAGGTATGGCCTTCACCATTTGATAGCTTGTTTCAGAGAGTCTTATAGAAGGGTACTGACTGCAGTAATCTGAGTGGTGGTTTGCATAGATGTTGCAGACCTAATGAACAGGTTGGCAGCTCAGGGAGGGTATAACCACAGTGACCTTGCCCATATGTCTGGCTAAATGTCCACTGTTAGAGGAAATATTGAATAGAAAGCAGTAAAGGCAAGTTCTTCTTCTGTTGCCTTGATTATTTTTACAAGCACAATATACTGTAATTCAGTATGAGGCATATGTTGAAATCAAAACATAACAATCAACACAACGTCTTTACTCTTTTAGCATGAAGTGATTATCTGAGAAGTAAGATCAACACGCTCAATTACACTCATTATTGCTGTTTTGTTGGCTTGAACCAGTCAAAAATCACCAGATACACTAACCTGGAAACAGTTAAGTAAATGAAATTAAATGACTCTGTGTGGTTGCATGTCAAAACAGCTTACAGGTTATTTGAAATAAAAATCCCCATAAAGCAGGTATTTGAAGCAACTGCATTACTCAGAACCAGTGAAAAACTGAAAAATATGGTCTTCAACTGATCTACTAGTCATCTCTTCCCTCTAGGAATGGACATGTTTGCAGGTACCACAACCAAAATACTGTGGATACCAGAAAATGAATGAGCTCCATTTGCAGGTTGCCTGGGCAGGAGCTCAGAAAACTGAGAGAAGAGACAGGAGTAGAAACAATGCTACTTTGCATAAGAAGACGCCAGTTAAGGGGTTTCAGCATCTGATCAGGACGTCTCCTTGATGCCTCCCTGTGGAGGTCAAACTCCTTGTCAGTTTAACTATTGACAAGCCAGTGTCTCATCATCATGTCTCACATTACTGGACCATTCCAAGGCTAGAAGACACCAAAGCCTTGCAGCCATGAAAAGAAACTCTGAAGCTTACAAATCAGGCCTCTCCCGCTGAGTATAGCCTGTATCCTGAGGTTAAGGATTAAGTCCATCTTATGAAGGAAATAAACAAAGCCATGTAGGGTTTCCCACTCATCTGTCTTCCTAACTAATTATGAGGCTGTTGCAGAATGACTGCAAGGGAGCAGTTGGCAGCACACACATCCACTGTAAACACTTCATTATTCTACAGAACCCCACCCAACCGTATCAAACGCCTCTTAATGAGCAGTCAGAAAATGACTGGTGAAAATAAATACATAATTTCCAATGGCTCTAATCGAACAATTAGTGTCACATTCCCTTTCATCCTAATTGAGCTGAATCAATAATAGATTCCATTACAGAATGCTCTCCATCACCTTGTGAATGCCCTTCGTCATATCCATCAGACACTGATGGAAGTGGTTGAGATCTGCTGTCTTAAGTTTAAAACATGCCGTTTCTGTCCAGCATAATGAAGCCTGGCTGGGAATAAGGAACACATTTTGAGCACTGCTTTCTCACCAAACATGAAGGTAGCCTTAAAACATGACAAAGAGAAACACAGTTACTATATGTCAACACTGTCTGCACTTTTATCCTGTGTTCAACATTAGTGCTGTAAATCTGTACTGTAACCACAACAACTTGGTGTGAGGTCAGGATATAAATCAAAGAGCAGTTCAATAACACAGAATTCAGTGTTTCATTAGCACTCTCTGAAGAACCAGGTTGTATGGGAGGTGGGGACATGCCAACTGTCCAATATGCTGTGCAGACGTTGTTAATCAAAGATCAGCTCAGAGCTCCTTTTTCTTTGACTCTGCTCCAATAAATTAAGCATGCCTATCTAAACCTGGAGTTCACAGGCATTTAAATCTTTCCAACCTAATTTCACGCTGGATCTCACAAATCTGTGATATAGAAGAGACACAATGCATGAATCAGAAATGATGAATATGAACTTTATGCAGCTGCTGTCAGGTAAAAAACAACTTTTTAGTAACATTCTTCTGGTAATCTGATTATCTGACTTTAATGTTAGAATGAGTTTAGGTCTTGAATCCTGTCTCTTTGTACTTGAGACCTGTTGGACTGGTCATCCTCTGCCCAAGGGTCATCTGATTAGATTATGACTGTGACAGAATTCCCATCTAGGACCTTATGGTCGGCTGCCATAAAGTGCTGCTTTTTCTTGGAAAATCAAACATTGAGGACAGAGAATTCTAGTTTTTGAAGAGGGGATATAATAGAAAACAAGAACTGTCTTGTTTTAGGTTGATTTTGTGGTTGTATTTTATTTAGTGCTATCAAGGCATGAAGCTAATACTCTCATTCTGAACTTTTTCAGTGTCTTTTTCAGTGTTTTTCAGTGTTTCTAACAGCTTCTTAAAAGGTAATTTCCCATGTGATTCTTGTCTTCCAATTAGAAATAAAACATGAAAAACAAACAAAAAAAAGGCTTAAAAATTTTCCACTCAACAACAATGCCACAGTGCTGAAAGGCACATATGAAATGGACATAGTGTGGTTCCTGAATCCTTACATGTCTGCACCTAGACAATAAAGATCACATCTCATGGAGCCCTAGTTCAGTGAATACCAATTGACTACAAATGGGGAGGTTTCTCTGCAGTTCTGCTCCATCAAACACTGAGCTTGGATTCACCATTATACAATACATCCCTGATTCTCCTCTAACGCTCTCTGCTTTCCAATGCAGGTCCATGATTGCTACTCAGTGAACATTAATATATAGAGCAGGGGACATGTAAGAGAGTAAATCTACAAAAAGAACAAAATCCAATTACCTCCTGCTGGGGTGAGTATCACATATAGGATCATGAACTCACACAGCCTAGGTAATTGTCGGGGGACACTGAATCTTGCTGCATGGGGGCCTGGGGTAATTCTCCAACAATGAGAGTCCGTGTGTCCACATTACTACCTCAGTGCTTTCAATTTATTTAAGTCGCCTGATGTCCATTAAGACGGAAGGTGAGCATTGGCTCAGTCTGGCGCAACCTCTCTTCCCTGGAGAGAGAAGAGTGTCGGGCCTCGTCTGGTCTCCTATTGATGATGCCACCACATTTGCGGATGCAAGTGAGGCTTCAAATGAAATTCAGACAAGTCACTGCTGATGACTCATTGAGCATGCAAAGGGGAAAACTCACTTTATGAATGGTATGAGGGTCCATTGACAAAAAAAAATGAAGGGATCTTGTAAATATGGAGCCTCATGCTTCATGCAAACACTAGACAGAGATGCTGAAGTCCTTTTGCTACTCAGTGTGTCACTTAGCATCCAGAGAGAGGCTCAGCAGTCTGGAAAATTGGAAAACAGCAGCTGGGACTTTGGTGGCATCAATTAATATTCATGTTCTACATAATCCCAAGTGACTAATTTAACACACCTGATCAAATCAATAATTTACAAGGGGAGGACCAAGGAGGACAGGAAAGAAATGGGAAAAAGGAATAAACCTTCTAAAGAAATCTGAACCCTGGCACACCTTTAGCAGAGGGAATAAAGTCCTACAAATCTCCACATCATTTGGAATAGAACCAAACTTGTGAGTGAGCAAACTCCACCATGCATGCTGTGACCTTGTAAGTCTCAACAGCTGTATAATCCTCAGCTGCTGCCAGTGGTGGACCCTAAGTGGAAACCCAGATGAGGTCATCTACCCAGAGGATCTGGGGATGCCCCCTGTTTTGCTAGGCTAGCTGTAAACACACTGTAAATAGAGTGCTGAATAAACGTAGCATAAAAGCTGTAAGTCAGTTGAGTCAGCATTCACTACAGGAAAGCAGGAGAAATTCAGTCTCCCACCACATTAAAGGATTCATATACTCAAGGAGCTGTCAGTTTTTGTCAAGCTTCAGGGCTGTGTAATCCTTCATCTTAAGTCAAACCATGAAAACCAGGAGAACTGGAGCTACGAGGTTTGCATACAACAACAGCACTACATCAACATCGTGTGGAAAATGCAGAGCGAAGCTGAAACAGGGAAAATGAGTTGCAGTATCAAGCGCTCCATCAATCTTACTGCAGACTGCTGAAGTAATTCTACACAACCACAAAGCATCAAAGAAGACTTAGTAGACGCCTTGATGCTTTCACTGACTCTTAGGCTTTGAATTAATCTTGCTATGCTTCCTTTGACACCTCATAACGGTAAGACAAAAGACAAACTAATCTAAATGTTCTACAACCTTTACATCTGTTTTAACACGTCTTTGTAGAAAATGATTTGTATGAACCAGAAAACATTTCTTACAATATCCACTGACCTTCAAGAGTAGCCAGATATATGCATACTTTTTAAAAAGTTAAGGAGCAACAGTTTTATTTTGCTTGTTCACCACTTACGCATCAACCTATCCAGACTGAAATGTCAACATTAAAACCCTTAACTACATTCCACAGCACTCACTCAGCCTCATTGTGCTCTTAAGCCATCACACAACACAGAGCAGACAGGTAGATCTGGAGGATAAAGAGGATCAGTCATTAACTCACCCTTTTCTGGTCCTCCAAGCCGTGCAGCACAGGTTTCCTCCTCGGGTGCTGTTGTGGACTAGCCTCTGCTCCTGCCTCCATCTTCCCATAAGTGAGTGAGTCCTCCAGCTCTTCTGCAGCTAAATATCCTTTAAGGGAATGAAGGGAAATACCTGCTCAGAGTATTTCAGTCCCCTTCCCACTTGGTTCCCAGTTGTGGTGCATGAATATCTATCCAAAAAAAGGAAAAACTGTCTGTCCATCAACTTTGCCCCATGAAAAAGATGGCACCCAATCTCTGGGGGGATCCAGCCTCATGCTGTGTCTCAGCCATATCGTTTCTTGATGGTTTTTCTATGCAGTTCCTGGTCACAAGGGGCTGGCCTGAAGTGAGCATCAGGGCAGAGAACAGGAACCAAAGAAAATTAGGCTGGCTCTCTCTCCCAAAAGCATCATCAATTCTCAAATGGAGGATGTGATCATCACGATCCTCTCCACTGCCCAAGATTCAATCGGTCTGCCACTGGAGAGAAAACGTGGGCAGGTTCTCCGTTTCAATGCAGCAAAATATGTAGACTTCAGTTTTCCAGGGAGAATCCCCCAATATAAAAAAAAAAATCAAAGCAAAAAATGTCCAGCAAAAACAGATGTGGTAGAAGCTGGTGTCACTCACAGCTCCAAGGTCAAGTGTGATAACCTCACAGGGAACAAGTGCTAGTGTTGAGAAAGAAAACAGAGTTAAACTGAAGCATTATAGCAGAGTCTGTGATGTCACAAATAACTTGAGATGTATATTCCATATCATACAGACAAGCTAAACACAGCTATATGCAACTAGAAAAAAAGTGCATTTTAAAACAATTTTCCGCCAAGAATTAATGCACATTTGCTGCTCTTGTGAGTGCTTGGAGCAGCAGGATGGAGAATGTGGGAATGACTCAAAATATAGAGTGCATACATTCATCTTAATGAAGGAACATGACCCCAGTGCGACAGCGTGGCTCACCGGTGTGTTTTTAATACTTTCTGATTAACAACTTAAGCCTGTGGCACAGAGAAATAAAAGAGATCAGATTTTACACAAAGAATACTTGTTTTCAGAATCGATTTATTGTTGGTTCTTATCATTTCAAAGATTATCACTAGACTTGTCCTTTAAATGCTGCGCGGTACCATTCTTATCTTTTGCATACTGTATCAACAAACTGCCAGCTAACTGCTGCAGGTGCGGGATTTTCGGCATTCACACCATGGAAAAAAAAACACGTTTCCAAACATAACTGGCTAACTTTTTGTTGGTCACAAACTTACTGTCGCGGTAAGAGGTTCTAGTAAGTTGTAGTAAACGTGGCTTTTTAGCCAGACAAACATTAACTCAAGAGTTACAATCTGGAACAAATTGCTTGCCGAAGGTTTGAGCTACTGCAGCATCCCTGCAGGAGAATTTGCGAGCACTCACAGGCTGCCTGATAGACTGGCTGCAGCTCCGAGCTTTCTGGAAACTGTTCGTAATTGTCTAAATTAGGAAACAATATATAAACTACGAGGAGAAATTAACATTAGAAAAGAGTTTCCATGGAAAGAAACGATGCTTACCCTGCACTTCTCTGTTTCTTTCCTTCCCGGTGGAGATGATCCATGCCTCGTGCGTCGCTCTGTCCGTTCCTCTGGTTGCGAGCGGAGCAGCCAACTGCTGTGTTCATATGCTGTCGGAAATATCACGGGTGGTCAACATGGTCAACATGGTCAACATGCTGCATAAGTTTGTTGTGAATATAATATTGCGAGCAAGGAAGAAAAACAACAATTTCTTTCATCCCGTTATGATAATTTTCGCTACTGTTAGACAGCTTTCACAAATATCTGTCCCATGTTTTTAAACTAGGGAGAATACATGTTGGAGCTGACATTTTTCCAGCAGTGCTATGAAGCACATAGAGATACAGACCTGCATCAATTGTACATAATCCCCTAGCTTGTTAAACTCTTAAACTTATTCTTATTTCTCTGATGAAACTAATTTTTATAGTCAAGAAAAATCTCAAGTTAAGATTCCCAGACTGGAATAATTCAAAAAGTATTAAAGATTATTCCTTTGTCAAAGGCAGAAACATTTAGCATAGTTACCCACTGACTATACAGACAGACTGGGTCTATTTTTTTAGCAAAGCCCTGTGAACTGCTGTACTTACCTAGTCGGAGTGGGTGGTCTAACTTACGAGGAGTGCCTGAAGGCAGCATCAGGGTCCCACTCGCTCTCTCTCACATCCGTAACATTACGTCACTGGATGCTTCGAGCTCCGCCGTTCGCTCCCAACATCCTTGAAGGCGCCCGTCGGTTTCCATGGTGACTACCGCTAAGGAGAGTCTTACCGCCACCTAGCGATAAAACAGAGACATGTCAACTACAAGATGCGGAGCCTCAACAGCTTTATTTTGAAGTTGTCCACTACATTTATTTGAAATACAATCAAATAAACAAATTTAACAAATAAATTACGATATCTTTCTATAGTTAAGATAAAAGATAAAGATAAAATACGACTTTATGCAAATGAATGTGTCAGTAATTATGATCTAAGATTATTCTGAAAGGGGCCATTCTGAGTAGAGTCTTTTTTCATTTTGGTACCTAGAGTATCTTTTGATGCTAATACCTTTGTGCTTAAGTAATGTTTGAATGCGTGACTTGCACCAGTAATAGAGTATTTCTATGCTGTAGAATGGTTAATCAAATATGTCCAACACTAAATAATAATAATAATAATAATAATAATAATAATAATACTTTATTGATCCTTGACAGGAAATTGCTTTGTTACGGCAGCAGCACACCAACCATCACCAAATATAAATTAAGAAAAAATTAAAAAGGACAAGTGTAATCACGAAGAAAGAAAAACAAAGAAAAACAAGAGCAAAACAAGAGCCATAGAAAATATACAGAATATACAGAAAATTACAGAATATTACACTATTAATCAATTAAAATCAGATAATCTGTGGGATTACTATGACTCCTGTGATATTAATCTGGATATTCTATTCATATTAAGATTGCAGACCTTAACATATCTAGATTTACTGTGCTATGTTCAGTGATAATTCATCTTCAATCATTTCTTTATTTGGACTTTTTTGCATGTAACTGATTTAATATAGTGTTTTAGGTATGCATGTGTACAATATGTAGCCTATGGGAAGCAGTCTTTCTCTGCACAAACAGCCCAGTGGTGGAAATTCAAAATGATAAGACTGGGCTGCAGTTAGGGGGCATTATGGTAAACATTTGCTGTTGGGCCTTCACTTCACACATCTACTGCGCTCTGTGAATTATGTATGTACCCTGTCAGCAGTGAACACAAAAGACCATTTGTACATGGCAGCTTCATTATTTACCCAGAAATCCTAAAAGTAACCTGCAGTCCAGTGCTGGAATAACAGCCTTGAACCAGATCCTATTTACAGAACAAGACCACAAAATTTCAAGACCTGCATTGTACTTAAGTGGTGCAAATTCACACCCAAATTTGCAATTCACCAAATTATCAAAACCCACTGATATGCTGTTAATCAAGAATGTTTAGGGACCCTGGGACACTGCTTTGCCTGCTTGGTAATCAAGCCTTGGTCAATGCCTCTCCATCCCTCCACCTTCCATCTCTTATTTTGTACTGCTGCTAAAATGTAAGCAGCTAAACATCCTTGCTGAAATTACCCACTAATCAAATCATGTAAACCAGAGTTTACTGTAAAACCATGGAAAAGCTTTAATCAAACAATTATGTTAATTTGGTTATTTACTGCAAAATTTGGTTATAGTGTGCATCCGTGCCTGTAAACGTCATGCACGATTCACAGCTGTCCTAAACTGAAGAGCCAGACGTTTGTTTCCCAGCACATCTTCCATGCCAAGAGCAATTTCACTTTTTCTGCAAGGGACACGTGAGTGTAGAAAAATCCAACAGACAGCTAAACTAAATAAGGTCTTAAACATCAACACATCAGCCTGCCATCTACAATATAATAAAAACCTATATATCACAGTTTACATTAGAACTTACAATGATGGAATGCAACTAAGCAGACTTACTAAGTACTGTACTTAAATATACATTTTGAGGCATTTTACTTGTGTCTTTTCTTTTCATGCATCTTTCTACCTCTAAACATTACAAAAGAAAACATTAGACTTTTTGCTCCACTAAAGTTATTGCTGCTAATGATGTTTTGTTACACATTAAATTATCATATGCAAGTATAGCTGAAATGATTGATGAATGTTATATGACACATGGCAACTATTCTAATAATGGTTGAAGACATTTTTCAGGCAGACATTTCAAACATTTCATAGTCCCAGCTTTTCAAATGTGAAATCTTTCTGCTTTTCTTTTTAATTATTTGAATTTCTTGTTAATCTTTTGATGTTTTTACTTCTGGTTGGACAAAACAAGCATTGAGACTGTGTCATTTTAGGTTTTTAATCAATTTTCAGTTTTTACGAGCCAAACATGAAACATATCTAATGATATATAATAGGATAATGGTCAGGGCTATTTTTCTGCACTTTAATTTTAATTCTTTAAGTACATTGTCCTTATTATTCTTACAAGCATTTTCTAATGTAACATTTCCAATGCAGTGGTGGGTTTAACACTAACACTCCAAAGTCTATGTGAGGTTTCCATTAGTCAAATCAAGTGGCTATCTTCCAAAGTTATTACCTTTTTAGTATAAAATGAACTCTTTGTGTTTCAGACTCTGTTGAGTTGCAGGAGATGGGTTGTGACAAAAAGTGAATTTTGTATTAAAAAGTCTGTAAGTTTTGGAAGACATCCATATGATTTGACTAATCTGAGAGGGTGAAGCCTCAAATCAGACACAGACACAGTTCTGAATACACATTTGGGAAGGAAGACCAGGGATTCTGTCCTTTACATTGGAAGTGTGGCTTGTTTTAATGTTCATATGGGTACGTGACTGTTGTTTTAAGACAGACCAAATATTGTGAAACAAGGACCTGAATACTTATACTTAATCCACCATTGTTTTAGTGTCTATCTCGACTACAGGACTGCATGCATCTGGTCCCGCCTATCTCCCTACATGGAGGAAGTGGCTGACGTGAGCAGCATGCTTACACTGGGCGGGCCAAATGCTGGTGGTCACCCATACAACTGGGCAAACTTTACTCCACTGTAGTAAAGTTGACCAAGACCGAGGCCACTGTTTAGTAGCAGGAGGGGAAGATAGAAGAAAGCAAACCCTAGATAGATTCACATTTTTGCGCTGTTTCACCTGGGGGTTGTATGTCTCTTTCGCCGCTTTGTGCGTGGAAACTTGTAATCTTGTTATAAAAATCCACTTTCGGAGGCTGGAATCTACAACATTAACGTGGAGATGGGGTTATTCCTCTGAGCAAGGCTTATTTCGTGGATTTGGGTAAGTCTACACATATTTCTGAATTTCATCTATCCTATAAAAATGAGAAAATCAAAGTGTTTCGTTAAACTGAAGCACTGGTTTCGGTGTCGCCGGGTTACCTCACTGATTCACATGCAGGCCCCGTAACCTCGGCTATTGTAGTTTATTTTAAGCTTTACAGCACAGCCGTTAGTGTGTAAAATGTTTCTGGGTTGTCCGGTTTTTCTGTATTTCATGAAGTTTGCGTTTACCCGTAAGCCTTATCAGACGGCGGGCGCTCGTAGCTGGCTATGCGACAACAAACATTAACCGTTGACCGTTTTTAAACCCATTCCCCGTGAAACGTACAGCAACGTTTTCCTCGTAACGTTAGTGATGATTCAGACAACGCCACGAACGTTTAAAACCGCTTTAAAGCAAGCTGCCGCTGTTACCGTATAGACGTTCCGCGCCAAGGATTTCAAAAACAGTTTACCTGCGCGGGACAACCTTCACTTCCGCTACGTTGCCTCGCGCCGCGCTCCCATTGGCTGAGTCTCACAAAAAAGGGCGGCACCGTCGCGTCCGTTGGGCTCGAGGATTCGATGGAACGTACGTCAGTTACCGCCAATACCGATGTTGCTGTTTTGATTAGATTTAAACAGATTTTTAAATCAATATTACTACCCGGGAAAGGCAAAGGGTAATGTAATTTGACCATCAATATATTATTTTACTCAAGTGTTGTCACGCTGGTTTAGAAATGTTGGTACCCGACAAATATGTTGCGCTCAAAAAGCGGTAAGGCTGTCTACCGAAGCGAAAATATTCTAATGAAATAATTAAGATAGTAAGTACCTTATCTATATCATTCATTTAGCAATGTTTATCAATTTAGTATCACGGGTTTACATTAATGATACTAAATAATAATGCAGACAAACTTCAGTAATGTAGAAACATTTCAGGTGAGCATGTTTTAAAGTTTTTTGGGTGGAGAAATGTTAGCTAGTATAAATTAATAGCTCCTAGGGGGCAAAAATGTGTTGTTGGGCCCCTGACAGTTCCATTATTTCCCCAAGCAACACAGCACTGGAGCTGAAATGATGAGTTATTCAGTCGATTAGTTCACTGAAGCAAAGTTTTAGTAATCGATTGATCATTTGAGTCATATTTTAAGCATGTATGTCAAAAAAAAAATCCCTATTACGTCATAGAACAAACGGGAAATTAGCTCAATATAGAGAAGAGGTACCAAATCTTTTCAAAACCAGGGCATAAGATGGAAGGTATTCTAATTCAGTGGTGCAATTATTAGACAGACAAATAGTGCAGTAAATCTGAGGCTTCTGGGCCCCGGCCCTGCTTTGACCCTTACTGTTATTGTCTCATACCATCCCTAAGATGAATCTATCACTATGTAACTGCTTAGATAACGCCAGCTAATATACTCCTCTATTTAATTCTTATGCTAAGGTGGATAATATCACGTACAGCGCTTGAATCTCAATACCTGACCCAGAAATCTCATTCAAAGGTCAGTAAGTATGGATGAATCTAAATGTTTCTGAGATATGATTTGTTGAATAGTTTTTTATGAGATATACCTCAGAAGCAATGAACGGGCTCGTTTCTTAATCACTCTTTTGTTTTCTCTTTTTGCTGACTAGGATGATGGCTTTGTAGCACCCCAGGTTCCAGTAAATACCCCAAAGAAATTATTTGGAACGTGTTCAGTGTCAGTGGAGAACCAGCTAACCATGGGTCCCCTCACTACACCTAAAAAAGGAAGGGAAGTAGGTTCTGTTGATCCCTGGACGCCAACGTCCAACCTTAAAATGCTCATCAGTGCTGCTAGTCCTGACATCAGGAACCGAGAGAAGGAACTGTGCATGGACAATGACGGACGGGAAGGTCTTGACCCTACACAGGTATCTTTTTTTTTTTTATCCTTGATTTAACACATTAGATTCTTTTGATAAGTCAAGGTGTTCAAAGGAATATTTTTCTCACCTGCTGTCTCTGTTATCTTCCTGTAGGATGTTGAAAATGGAGAAGATTCAGAGAGAATGATCAGCAGAAAAGAAAAGAGTCTGGGTTTGCTCTGTCACAAGTTCCTCGCCCGCTACCCAGATTACCCAGACACTGCCCTCAACAACGACATCTGTCTGGATGATGTAGCCACTGAGCTCAGTATGTGTTCTCTGTCGCTCTTTAACTAAAAACAGTTATACAACATCCATCAACTCACAGTCAAAGTCAGATGTTAAGGCAGCAGCTAATTGTTGCTTTCATACTCTTTAATCTGTGAATCTGTACACGATGGATTCAACACTAATTTCAGTTTGCATTTGGGAGTTTGAGGGAAACATATTTATACCAGTATACAATTGTGCTACTAGTTCATTTATTAAGTTGCATCATTGTATCATTGCATTTTGTGTGTTTTCCTTCCGTCTGCACAGATGTGGAGCGCCGGCGTATCTACGACATCATGAATGTGCTGGAGAGCCTGCACATGGTGAGCCGCTCCGCAAAGAACCGCTACACGTGGCACGGCCGGTCCAAACTGGCCCAGACTCTGGCCATTTTAAAGCACGTGGGTGAGGCACAGCGGTACGGTCAGCAGATGCAGCAGATCCGGCAACGTCTCCTGGAAAAGGAGTTCGACTTTGATGGCGAAGAGAAAGAGAACGAGGAGGCAGTGGACTTGGAGGGTGGGGAGCAGGGACAGAAGGAGCTCTTCTTCGTGGAGCTTCCAGGAGTAGAGTTCAAAGCAGGTGAGAAGCTGGAGAACCTCCTGTGACATTTTTCTCTATCCATATATCAATCAGAGCATGGTTGATAGTGGTTATTTATTCTAAAATTAAAATTGAATCTACATGCCATGCTTTATGTAATTATGTATGCTACCAGATTCCATGAAATAATCTTTTTTTAGTGTTGTGAAATTTTATCTTCAAAACAGTAGAGACAGTTAGAGAAAAGTGCAGGAACCTGCTATTTTAGTAATTTATATCAACACTAAATTTCCCCCTCTTGATTTGCTGTTTGTCCTGTCTAGCCTCTGTTAACAGTCGGAAGGACAAATCTCTGCGGGTGATGAGCCAGAAGTTTGTCATGCTCTTTCTGGTGTCTACTCCTCGTGTGGTCAGTCTGGATGTGGCTGCAAAGATCCTGATTGGAGAGGACCAGTGTGCAGATCAGGACAAGAACAAGTTCAAGAGTAAGTACATAGCCCACCAGGTGAAGTATGTTTTTCACTATTAAGGTTAAAGTAAAATGGTGCTGGTGTATGATTTTTAGATCTAATCTACAGTCAGAACAGTCTACTGGAGGCTGTTTCTTTCAGTGCCAACATGTTCCAAATGTCTCATGTTTTTTGTCTTCTGCCTGCATGAGATACAGTGTATTGTATTGTGTGTGATTTTCATTTTGGCACAATATGTCTCTCAGTTGGCAGTAGATAATCTTGCTGTTTGCTCATGTGTTTGCAGCCAAAGTGCGCCGGCTCTATGATATAGCTAATGTGCTGCGGAGCCTGAAACTCATAGAGAAAGTCCACGTGACAGAAGAGAGGGGGAGGAAACCAGCCTTTGAATGGGTCGGCCTCGTGGAATTCCCAGAAGTCAAAGGTATCACCAGACCTTTTTTCCCATTTAGTTTTTACATTTTGGGCTTAGCGTTAGATTTATACAGTATTATCTCCTACTCTTAGTCACCAAACTAAACGATAAAGTCTTGTTTCAGACTTGGAGAGCTCCACATCCGAATGCCCATCGAAAAAGAAAAATGTACTGGGGTCACGTGCGTCTGTAGACAATTGTGCCAAAAACCTCTTTTCATCCCCCGGGGCTAAACGCAGTTTCACCCGGCACCCCTCCCTCATAAAGCTGGCAAAGAGCATTCAGGATGACCGACGCAAGATCAACTCGGCCCCCAGCAGTCCCATCAAAAGTGCCCTCAGTAAGTATAGAAAATGTTTTTTCAGACAAGGTGTCTATTGTGGTTTATGTCTATGAATGGTGTGATGACACTTAACATCCAATCTTTTCCTTTTTTTTTTCTTTTCTCTTTTTTTTTTTTTTGTCTTCAGGTGATTCATCAAACACTGACTTCCCTAACAAAATGGCCCAGCTTGCTGCCATTTGTAAGATTGAACTCGACCAGGAGTCTGTGTAAGTTTGAAGTTTAAGTTTCATTTATACTGTGTTTCAGCTTAAATTGTTTTGGGTTCTATAAATGATATCACATTGTTAGCTGGCCCTGATTGATGAGGCATCTCTAGAGGGGATGTAAATAAGTTAATGATCGCGATGCTCAAACATCATTTACCTCACTCTTACAACTGAGAAAAAACAACAGCAATGGATAATTTCCTGCTTTGAATGAGGCTCTAGATTTTAAAGTAAGGTCAATGTAGATTTCTAGATTATTAAATGTGAGGCCTGCTTCTGTTCCAGGACTGGAGCTGAAGATCCAAAACCTGCTGCTGCTGCTGCTGCTAATGTAGCTGCTGTGAGGCTAGAGCCAACCTCTTGTATTTCAATGGAACCGCCTCAGGCACCGTTACAAACTCCAACCCAGGAGCCTGGAGTCAACACTACTGTCCACCTCACCCCTCACACCCCACTGGCAGCCCAGCCCACGGGCTCCATCGCTTACATCCCTGCACAGTGTCCACCCCTGATCCCGGTCCTGTTACCACAGCAGCGGGGGAGCGGGCCCTACGCTGTGTATTTGCACCCTTCTTCCCTCAGGCCGAACCCTCTGGCCAAGCCGCAGCCGACCAGCCTCGCTGTGCGCTCCATGACTTTTGAGGATAAGACTGGGCAGAGCCCGACAGGCCAGTCTGCTGCAAAGAGCCAGCCAGCCCCCGGGGCGTCAGATGTCAGCCCCTTGGCGCTCAAACGGCTGCGTTCTGATTCAGCCTCAGAGAACAGCCCCCATAAAGCCAAGAGGACTGACCCCAACTTTAAGGTAAAAAAAAAACACTTAAAATTGGTTGCAGACAGACTGAATCACTTTCTGTAAATTCAACTTAAAAGCAATTGTGTAGTCTCATGTAAATTCCTCTACAACAATACAAATACAAAATCATGTTAAATCGTCCTGCTATGTTGTTATTTATTTCTGACATTCAATATTTCTTACCCTCTCTGCCTCTCCCCTTTCAATTGGCCTCCTGTAGGACACCTCTCCAAAGCTGTGTGAGATCCTGCAGGCCCGTCTGAAGGCCCGTCGTGGCAATCTGCTCTCCAGCCGGCCCTCGCCTCGCGCCCTCCACCTCGACCCAGAGTTTGTCAATAGCCCTGGTGGTGCTGTAGCCAATCAGACACTAGAGCAGAGCTTGGAGACCTTCCTAGACAGAGAGGACAAGACTGTTAACTCCGACAGCGAGGCGGGACTAACGCCAGTCAGAGCTGTACCCCTCACACCGGGACAACTCCACACTGAGGTAAATGTACAAACCTGCTGCTTTCTGCAAAATACCAGGGCAACTTTTGACAGTCTTTGTTTTTTGAGCAGTATGTGTGATGTTCATTTCTGTCCCCATCCAGACTTTAGTACCGGCCGGATACCTGATCCCAATCTCCCAGCAGTCCCTCATCAGCTATAAGGAAAGTCAAGGTTCAGGGGGAGAAAGCAACAAGGCCTCAACACCCACTTACAACATCTACCAAACACCAACTGCAGGTAAATATGACATTCAAAAGGCTAACATTTACAATGATATAAAACAGAAAAATACCAAATCTTAACATTTAATAACCTGGAACTAGAGAATGCTTGGTATTTTTGCAGGGTAAATGTCTTAAACAATTAACTTATAAGTAAAATTGTTGTTAACTGTTCTTCAGGGTCCAGACCTGCCCCAGCCCAGGAGATTACACCCACCAGCCTTCGCCTACACAGGCCCACTGCTGCTGCCTCTCCACGCACCCCCCAGCAGGCTCACCAGATCCACAGCCCCAGTCCTGCCATCCTCAACTTCACCCTGCAAAACCTGGGTCTGATCTCAGGCTCCAGTCCAGGAAATGCCTTTGCTGCCTCCCAGACTCCAGAGCGCTGCAATACCCTGCCCAGCCCGCTGCCGGGCCCACTGGCTCTGCAGCAGAGAGGCATGGTTTTCATCAAACCTTTGTCCCCAGTGCCTGTCCAGCAGTCTGTGTCCCAGCATCCAGTGGCTCTGATCAGTCTGCAACAGGTAAAAATAAACAGCTGTATTCAGTCAGTGATTTAATTGTTTTTTACTCTTTGAATTGAATGGGACAGTCTACTGATTCTAGGTCAAAGTTGGTGTTCTAGTCACGGGGAATGCTATTCATTCTGTGAAACAGTATTAGGGACTAAAATCTCTGCCTATCTTGCATTGATTTAACTGTAATACTAACATGCTGTAGTAGTTTTGAAAGTACCTGGCAAAGTGTTTTTGACTCTGCAGTTTAAATCCAAATAACCCTTTCAGCTGGTGTTTTTAAAGGGTCAGTAAGTTTCAGTTTTAAGTGCTGAGTTTTTGAATTATCTGTATAGTAAACTTCAGCGCTCACTGTCAGAGAGGCAAGTTGCTTACTCCCCCCTGTAGTATATCAGCAAACTTACTAACTGAACATTATCTGTCATCTAGCCTCTGATGACCACCCCCAAAGGGAATGGGCTCCCTCAGCACAGCTTCTTCCAAACACCGGTCCCCCTCTCGCCTCTGGCTGCCGTGGTAACCACCGGTGGACAACCAGCCACCAAAACTGTTAACATCCCTCAGAGAAAGCTCGACGTCACCACTGAGGACTCCTGAAGACCTTGAAGGAAACCCTCTGATGTCTGGGCTCGGTATATGTGCGTATGGGTGTTACATTTGTGTGGTGGATGGGTGTTTTTTGTTGTTGTTTTCTCTGTTTAACATTTCACAGTATTCATTACCTCTGAACATTTAACAGTGGTCTCACTGCCTTCATTCTTATCACAGCCAGCTTTAAAAATAGCTGCCATGCAGACTGCGGCTGTGGACGTGGAAATTAGATTTCAAACCTAGTTCCCCAGATACTTATGAACACTTGTCAGTCATGCTCATGGTAACACTGGTAGAAGCTATTTTCCCAGGGCTAAATTTTCATGACCTAATGGAGACTTAGGTTTCTTGTTTGTTTTTTTCTTTTGTGTTTGTGATTTTTTTGAGTTATTTCTGTTGGTGATGTGAATAAATATTTGTCCTTGAAATTACCAATAGTAAAAGCCACATCAGTGCTATAAAGAATACACCCAGGATGGATGTCTTTAACTGAGAGACAAGTTTGATTGGAAATATTGTTGATCATTTTGTGGTAAAGTAAAACCTAATGAGATCACTTTTGCACATATGTACATGTTAACTGTTACCCCCTTAAAAATGGAATCGTTGAGAATATGTGAATATTTGTGATACATTCTGAGACTAATCAGACGCTTTGATAAGTTTAATTTATAAGGAAATGACCTTTGTTTCTGATGTCCTGCTAAATGTAAAATGCGAAATAAATTTTTAATGTGTTTTTTTCTAAGAACATCACATCATCGCAGTTTTTCCTTTTGTCTACAATGACAAATCTCCACTAATATGAGATCTGCTGTGTTGAGATTTTCCCCAGTGACCTTTAAATTGTTCTGTGTGAACAACAGTCCAAAGTCTAAAGTTTTTCAATGCACAATGACGAAAAATTGAAAGGAAATAGAATACTGAGCATTTTCCTTGACAAATGTCAAATGATAAATTGATAATCAAAATTGTTGACCATTTTCTGTGAATCAGTTGGTGTTCAAAATAAATAAGAAGAATAAATTAAAAAGTGTCCAACACTTAGATTCATGCCCAGATACCTCTCCTGACAGCATCAGTTGTGCTTTGAAATTAATGTTAACCCTCTGTAGCCTACTTTTGGTTTGTTTGCTGACATCTTTGCAGTTCTTGTGGCCCATATTTAAATTTTCTGGATCATTACTATATCTAGTACAGGATCCTTTTAACTGATTGGATTTTTTTCTTTTATTTGCTTTTCTCCTTGTTTAATTTGCTAATTTATTTGCTGAACTTGAACTGTTGGGAGTGGGAGATATCTGCCTCCCACTCATAATTACAACTTAAGGCCAGATAAACAGAATAAATTCCCATTTTTGTTTCACTTCATTCATTCATTCCTAATCAGAAGTGTAGTTGGTGATTCAGATGTCTGGAACCAGGCTGGGTTTTTTTCCATTTAACTGAACAAATAAAATTTCTGTACAAATTGATTTGAACATGGCATGAAATGTCTCAAAATGATAACAATACAGATGATAAATCACTTTCATTAAACAGCTTGACTTCTCCATTGTGGCCACCCTCAGGCCAAACCTCTAAATTAAGTAAGATGAATTGTCTTTAATCAAGATATATATTTTTGTTTTTCTTCTAATAAGATATTTCCTCTTACCAGAGAGCATTTCACTTGTTTCAAATGGCGTAACATCATCTCCAAGGCAGAATCCCTT
Organism: Lates japonicus; assembly: GCA_033238685.1. NCBI lineage: Eukaryota > Metazoa > Chordata > Actinopteri > Centropomidae > Lates > Lates japonicus. The sequence goes on along the minus strand of BRZM01000022.1, from coordinate 8,219,790 downwards.
GTCTCCAGCTCACAGGCTCAGATTAACCTCATCTTCCAGGCACTAAAATTCACAGTGAAAATAACATGTGAACAGCAGACTGAAGAGGAGAATTTTGTCTGACTTTTTATTTATTTCACTATTCTTACGTAAAGACAGGTGTTTATTATCTGACATGTTTCGACTGCTAAGCCTGCAGTCTTCATCAGAGGTGTTGCTAAAGCTTCCTGTCAGCTGATTTCCGTGGACATGATTTTTTTTTTTTTTTTTGGTGGTTTGTTTTCCTCTCCCATTAACACCTCATGACCCCTCTGATTTACCTGGTGCACTTTACAGAAGTAGGATTTTTCATGCAGGACTTTTACCTGTAATGGAGTATTTTTACATTGCTGTATTGGTACTTTTACTTAAGTGAACTAGATACTTCTTCCACCACTGCTGAGTGCACCTTCTTCCACCACCACTGCACCACTTACCATGTCAGCCTAATCCAAAGTTTACAGACATTATTTGTCATCAGAATCACATTTGAGATACTGGCTAATGGCTACACTTTAATACAATTCATTTACCCTGTCGACTGTGTAACAACTCAGCGATGTCCTCTGGCTCTGGATTCTTGGCTGACTCATAATGAAGCCTCTGCACCATCTGTGTGTCTTTGTTGAAGATACAGACACCATGTTGTTTACAGCAGTGGAGCAGCCTCAAGAGAACAACAGTAATTAAATGCTTGTAGCAATAACTTTGTGTTGCACCCATGAATCACACAGGACTCAGGATGAAGAGATTTAAAGAGGATGATTTTATACAATAATATATCTACATAATAATATATAACACTGTAATTATACCTGGTTTATGTTCCAGGTTCCAGGTTCCACTCTAATTACCAAACGTGGTTATTAGGCCAACATTGTTTGAATGTGATCAAATTAGATTTTGTTTTTGGACATAATGCTGATCCAGAACCTGTTCTTTCTCTCTCATCTCCATCACCCTCAGTCTTTCTTTTTCTCTCAGTCTCCTCATCTTGTCCCGTCTCTCTTCCCTTCCCAAAACAGATAATTTTTCTTTTTTTAAATAATAATTCCCCCATTTTATCATTTTTTCCTTGTTTTTGAGAGCTGAGTTTTTGCTTTTGTTATGTAATGAGCATCACAGGGTCACTAGCTCAGCCATGAGGTCATATTCAGATGTGCAGTTGTCATTTACATGCTTGGAGTTCCCAACATTTATGTACGTAATCCTACAACTTCTCGATGCCTCCCTGTTTTGCAGCTGTCAGTCAGAGTTTAATGTGTGTCTGTGGGTCCAGAACAAATGTTTGAGAGGCTGATATTCAGGCGGCTTTCAGCCTGTGATGAAGGGTCGGAGGGCTCTGCTCTGTCACAAGTTATTTTAGGAGATAGTTTCACCAGTGGACTGTGGTGATGGCAAGATGGACGGTATATAAAGGAGCGTTCACTGGTATGTTAGGATAGAAGCAGACAGACTTGGATTCAAGGTAAGGACTAATTTCCTTTGTATTAAAGCTCACTGTTTGTATTTGAGTGGTACTGTATATTACAACAGGTAGTGTGGTTAATTCATGATTTGGCTATTTGAATTTTTTAGTTTATAGGTGGAATTACATTAAATTTCTCTGACTTTTTTTCTTTCCGACATGAACATAAACATCAGAGAGTCAGTTCCAAGTGAGACTTTCTGATTTATCTAAAAACATTCAGAACTTTCCACTACTGTTTTATTGTCTGGCAGCTTGTTGGCTTTTGTCAGTCTGATGTCTCAGTGAAGCCTCTATTCCTGGAATATCACATACCAGTCCTGTGAGGTGATGGGCAGCCTCTGATATGAGGGGGAACCAGAATGTTGAACAGAAAACCAGAGGGGCTTTTAGTGAAACTGGCATTTGGGGGGACATTAGAGTCAAATATGGATGAGTCAAAGTGAGAAAAAATCAAAACTGATGAGGAAATCTGACTAAAGCGACAAAAAAAAAAAACATAAACAGGTCAAGATATGATGATGTTTTAGGTGATTATGTTTTTCCGATCTTAAAAGATATCAGTATGTCTCTAGATTGGGCTTAAATGTAGGAGAACAGGGTCAAAATATAGTGTAAAAAATGGAAAAGGACATGAGAAAGTCTATAGAACACATGACTTAAACTAAGTAAAATAGATTTCTGTACATGTAAGGCCAACACTATGGTAAACTCACGGTCAAGAAGCTAATAAGACAAATATACTTGAAGACTAAAATTAGGAAATGTTGTTACACTTGTCTCAAGGATCAAAGACAAACTGTCACAGTGGACAGGGAGACTAAATAGTAGAAGGGGAGATAATCATACAAGCGGGAAACACACAAGAAGAAAAAGTGTGGATCTGAAACAAGAGGAAAGGTGAATGACACCAAAATAAAACAGGAAATACTACAAGAAGAAGAAAAAGAAGAAAAACAGAAAACATGGCCTATGGATGCAGAGCTTGGCATGACAGAGTTTAATGGGCAAAGAGTTCCTCACTCATCTAACATTATAAATGATTAATGAAAATTAGTTGATTAATGGATTTGTTTATTTTTAGATTAAATGGAAATAGTTTGGATAATGAAATTGTCAAGCAAAACTGCCAATCAATCTTGAGTTCAGGCTTTTCAGACAATGAGCTGTTTTCTGTTTAATATCATATCATGTAAATTGAATATCTTTCGTTGGTCAGATAAAAAAACTAACTTGAAGATGTCATATGTTGTAACCACACAATTTATCAGTTAATTGAGTTATTTGAAATAACTGCCAGTTGCAGACCTACATTAGATTAGATGCTGGGGGGAAAAAAGAATTTTTGACATTTATCAGATAGATTGATAGAAATTAGATCATTATAAATTATATGATTTCTAACAATAAGAAAAAAATTGTTAGAAATAGAGTGATTCAGAGTACTCACTTAATTGCATTCTTTTTTTCTGTGTCATTTATCTAATTTTTGTTTCTCTTAGATGCCAAACTGGGGAGGGGGTGCCAAGTGTGCAGCCTGTGAGAAGACGGTGTACCATGCAGAGGAGATCCAGTGTAACGGCAGGAGCTTCCATAAGACCTGTTTCATCTGCAGTGAGTGGGCTGCTTCTTTCTCCTCGTCACTGGTCCAGCAGAGAGAGAGTGCCATGGTGGATCAGCAGAACCATATACAGTTCAGCCAAGCAGAGATATTTAACACTCCGGTCTCATTTGCTCTTATCAGCTGCCTGGTTGTTGACACCGTTGGGTGCTGTCTTTGAAGAGACACACAACAGCAAAGGAGCATCTGTCACTGTCTTCATCTTTTGTAGTAAAACATCTGGTTTCTTTTGTTTGTTTGTATTTGTTTGCATTTTATTATAATTTCTTTTTTCATTTCTGTCTTCCTTTTCCCCATTTCTCATTTTACCATGTCCTCTCTTCTTTTTAAGTCTCTTTTCTCTTCTTTTCTGAGGAACCAGGTAGCAGTTTCTAGGCAGTTTATTGTAGATGAAGGTGAGATTGAGGCAGGGGCTAGGATTGGGAAGTCCAGGCGGCGGAGGAGCTGGCTGGGTGCTGCAGAGCTGTGTCAGTCTTGGGGGCGGGCTCACAGCTGAAGGAGTCTGACAGGCAGGGATGGCAGACAAAGAGCAGGTAGAAGGATCTAAGACACAGGCAAACACTGTGTTATTACTGAGGTAGGGAGCTCAGGAACAAAAAAATATTGGAATTGGCTGGAGCATTTGTACCACACTGGTAGAGGAGACTGGAAGGATGAGCTGGGGCCTTTATGCTGAAGTTGATTGTAGTGCTGATTAGGTGATGACTTGCAGCTGTTCAGGTGAATTGGCGGTGGAGGAAACCAAGGAACCACACCACAACTAGGAATGGAAAAGGAGGAGGGGAGGGAGGAGACCCTAACCTCGACAAAAATGCCCTTTTGTTGTGCTCTGGTGGTACAATGGCTGCTCTCTGGGTCTGACAGCTCAGTGGAGTTTCCCCTCCTCTTCTTCTGTTTGGCCGGGCATCATGGCCTGAATTTGAGTTGCGGTTCTGTTGTGACACAGCCAGCTGCGGCCGTCTAATCCAGGAACTCAGACAGAGGACACCCCATATAGGTTTACTGTTCTCTGCACAAACACTTGGTGCTTGGTTTGGATGTGAGTCTGAATTGTTCCAGTGGGAGCTCTGAAAGGTCTCTACGATAAGCTCATCCATTTGCTAAGTGTTCATCTTTTCTCGAACATTCACCTAACACTCTCCTCTTGTCCCACAAATAGAAACACAAGACACCTGACTATGTGTAATGCCACTGTTGACTGATAAAAGTAGCTGGGTGGGAGCTTTTTTTAACCGCCATTACTCCACCATGACACTCCTCAGCGTCTGGGCAAACCATTTCACCCAGTCAAACAGCCAAAGAGTGACACGTTTTACTTGTGTTTCTTCCACACAGTGAGCTGCAGAAAAGGGCTGGACAGCACCACGGTTGCAGCTCACGAGTCTGAGATTTACTGCAAGTCCTGCTATGGCAAGAAATATGGGCCAAAAGGCTACGGATATGGGCAAGGAGCTGGAGCTCTGAGCTCTGATCCTCCTGGCCAGAACGCAGACCTGCAACCTCATGAGTAACAATATTTTTTAAATTTATTTATAGAGTGCTTTGCAAGACTCTCAATACTTGGACTTTCATTAAAGGGTCAGTTCACCCAAATCATAAAGGAACATGTTTATCACTTGCCACTAGTGAGACTGAGTCATTTTGGTAAGTTTTTTGGTGATTTGGCTGCACTTATCCTTTAACAATTGGAAGTCAGCTAGTTAATGTTACCTTTCTCCAGTCTGATGAAGGTTCCCACCTGAACACAACTTCAGAGATAGTCTTTTTTTTTTTTTCTAGATCTAAACCAAGACCTTCTTCAGCAAACTCAAATCCAAGCAAATCTTCCCAGAAGTTTGGAGGGTCAGACCGCTGCCCTCGCTGCTCCAAAGCCGTCTACGCAGCAGAGAAGGTGATGGGAGCAGGAAAGGTAAGACAATATGAGTGTTATCAGACTGACAGTGATCGTAATTTAGACCTCTTAGCTCTAAATTATCTTCTCAAACAGGATGTATTCTTTAAGTGTTTTAGTGTTGCTGACAGAGTCATCACCAAGTGTTCACAGAGCCCAGAAAAGGTAGTCGAGTGTCATCTACTACTAATACTGGAGTTTTCATAAGGTAAAAATAAGGAACTCAAAACTGCACATGGACAAATACTGCAAGAAAATCCATAAAAAACTATCCCAGCATACTAGTATCTCCATCTCCCATTCACTTCTTTTGAAGCCAGCATTACAGATAAATTCAAGTATGCATTTCCTGTTTCCATCTCCAAACAGCTCTGGCAGTTTGACAGGTCAGAGTTCACCTTTGTTCAGCTTTAACTGAGCAGATGTGCTCAGTTTGCCAGCAGAAACACTGTGTTTAGAAAAGACTACAAACTGTAGCACTGCTCATTCATTTTC